>ML675652.1:6048001-6168673 GCA_007922155.1 Mesoclemmys tuberculata
GTGAGTGTGAGTGTGAGTGTGAGTGTGAGTGTGAGTGTGAGTGTGAGTGGGTCTTTATGTAAACTGTCCCCAGTTACAAGTTGGGATGTTAATAAATAATCTGAGCTCTGTTTTCTATGATTCCCTTTCAAAAAATGATGAAATCAGACTCACCTAAAACAATTTCAAGGAGTGATTTTTTTCCACCCTGGTTAGGGCTTTCCAGCTTTTTAAAGCCATGGGGCGGATTCTCCATAACTCTGCATCTTGTACAGTCATCTATATCAAAGTGAGGAGAATATGATTTCCAATGTTTTGTGTTTCCCAACGCTATTCATTGTAATCTGAAGGCTGCCTGAGGATTCTGTCACTGATCTGGAATTTTAAACCATCTTTTTAAAAGAGCCCTCCGGTTCATTTAGAAAAGCCCTGGCCATAAATTTTATCCCCCAATAAATTAGCACATTCATAAATTGTTGTGCTGAAACAGGACATTTTTAGGTGTTACAGTATCCATGCTGCTTGCTCGTATTTCATTTTGAGGGAGTAATTGATGGAAACAGGAAAAGAAACAGGTGAGAAATGTCAGCTCACCTAGGGTCAAAGGGCAACTGAAAGCTTACAAATTCAACTTTCACTGACACATCCATCTTTGGAACAGAACTTGACCGAGTAAGAGGAAAAGGATGAGAGCAACTTAGTCATTTGGGGCTTGATTCTGATTTCACTCTAGGTTTAGACAACTACAACTTCTTTGGCATCAATGGAGTGTAATAGATGCATGGATTTTAAGATCAGAAGGAACCATCAGTTCTGACCTCCCCTATTACACAAGCCCTCCATTCAGTTAGTTACCCCTGTATTTAGCCCAATAACTCGAGTCTGACTCAAGTAAACTCCTGATTTAGATCCATGGGGGATCATATGCAGACCCTGAATCAAATAACTCCTGCTCTCCTTTTCCTTATCCCTTTCCATGACCCACATCAAGGTCCACATTTTCTTAAGAGGCTTGCCCCACTATCTTTGGACGTGCCTTTTTGGGTTCCCAACTTGACACCCCTTTTAAGGGCCATCCTTTCTGAAAATTAAGCCTCTTTAAGGTGTCGCAGCCAAAAATGGAGGGATCCAAAATCACTAGACCTCTGAAAATTTGGGCCCTAGAAGCCCTTGTCGACATTCATCAGTAAGATGGGAAAACCCTTCTTCTCCCCAGACAGAGACAGGAATTGAACTGGGATTTCCTACAGTCTGTGTAAGAGCCCTAACCTCTAGGCTAAAGGATATAAGGCAAATGGTGCTGCCCATCCAGCCAGTTCGTGTGGAGTTAGGCATACTCGATCCATGCCTGCCAGATCAAGTCCCACAAATGAGATTGGGGGACGAAGCAGTAATGCCCAGCTTCTCCTGGTGTAAGGCTCAGGCTGAGGCTTAGGCATAAGCTAGGTATCTGGGCACCTGTCTGAGGCACTGTGTGTCTATCCCAAGGCAGAAACGTATGTGGCTAGGGCCTTTTACAGCAAAAATATAGGCAGCCCGTGAGTTACGCAAGAATGGCCAGACCAGTTACATAAGAATGGGCAGATCATCGGTCCACCTAACCCAGTGTCCTGTCTTCTGATGGTGGCCAATGCCAGGTGCTTCAGAGGAAATGAATAAAACAGGAAAGCAAGTGTTTCATCCTGTCGGCCATTCCCAGCCTCTGGCAAACAGCAATCCCTGCCTATCCTGGCTAATAGCCATTGATGGACCTATTCGCCATGATCTTATCAAGTTCTTTTTTGAACCCCATTAGTCTTGGTCTTCACAACATCCTCTGGCAAGGAGTTCCACAGGCTGACCGTGCATCGTGTGAAGAAATACTTCCTTTTGTTCATGTTAAACCTGCTGCCTATTCATTTTATTTGGTCACCCCTAGTTTTTGTGTCATGAAACGGAGTAAACAACACTTCTTTTTTTTACTTTTTCCCCACCAGTCATGGTTTTGTAGACCTCTATCACAGAGGTTTTCAACCGCAGGGTACACGTACCCCTGGGGGTACTTCACAGTAGCGCAGGGGGCACGCGGGTGACTGCAGCCCACCTCCCGGCTGGAAGCAGGGACTAGGTGGGTGTTTGCAGGCCGCCTTTTAGCTGCACACCAAACTGGGTCGGAGACAGGCAGTCACCTCCAGGCATCCGCCTGCAGGGGGGCATCGGATCACGACGCACAGCAGGGATGGCGAGCACAGGAGACTCCCAGCCAGGCCTCTTTCCCCCCCAGGCTGGCGCAGGAAAGCCAAGCTCCACATGGCAAGTAAGTGGTGGACTGGTGATTGCGGCTCAATAGGCAAGTGAAGGGGTAGAAGGGGCGGTGGAGCCTTGGTAAGTGCATGGGGGGACGGCCGGTAAGTGGAGGAGCAAGAGGGTGGCGGAACCTAGCCAGGTGCTTTAAGAATATTGCTTGGAATTTTGTCCTAATGTAGTAGTTCTGTTGTGATGTAAATTATGTACTTTAGATACGATAAGAAAAGATGTTAATTTTAGGCCATTATGCCTTTTATTGCAACCGCAGTAACATCTGAGCGAGTGAAAACATAAAGGGATATTTCAGGTGAAATCTTGAGACTGTAGGGGTACAGTTTCTAAAAAAAGGTTGAAAACCCCTGCTCTATCATATCCCCCCACCCTTAGTCATCTCTTTTCCAAGCTGAGAAGTCCCAGTCTTATGAATCGCTCCTCATATGGATGCTTTTTCAATACCCCTGAACATTTGTGGTGCCCTTTTCTGTACCTTTTCCAATTCCGAACTATCTTTTTTGAGACGGGGTGACCAGATCTACATGCAGTATTCAAGATGTGAGCGTACTATGGATTTATAAAAAGGCAATATGCTATTTTCTGTCTTATTATCTATCCCTTTCCTAATGATGCCTAACATTCTGTTAGCTTTCTTGACTGCAGTTGCACATTTAGTGCATGTTTTCGGAGAACTATCCACAATGACTCCAAGATCTCTTTCTTGAGTCGTAATTTAGACCCCATCCTTTGATTTGTAAAGTTGAGATTACGTTTTCCAATGTGCGTTACGTTGCATTTATCAACACAATTTCATTTGTCATTTTGTTGCCCAGTCTCCCAGTTTTCTGAGATCCCTTTGTAACTCTTTGCAGTCTGCTTGGGACTTAATTATCTTGATAGCTTTGTATCAGATGCACCTTTTGCCACCTCACTGTTTACCCCTTTTTCCAGATCATTTATGAATATGTTGAACAGCCCTGGTTCTAGTAAAGACTCCATGGAACATCACTATTAATCTCTTCCCATTCTAAAAATTGATCATTTATTCCTACCCTTTGTTTTTTATCTTTTAACCAGTTACCAATCCAGGAGAGGACTCTCTCTCTTATCCCATGACCACTTACTTTGCTTAAGAGCCTTGAGTGAGGGATCTTATCAAAGACCTTCCGAAAATTTTAAGTACGCTATATTGACTGACTCACTCTTGTCCACCTGCTTGTTTACCCCCTCAAAGAATTCTAGTAGATTAGTGAGGCATGATTTCCCTTTGCAATAAAAACCATTTTGACTCTTCCCCTAACAAATTGTATTCATCTATGTGTCTGATAATTTGGTTCCTTGCTATAGTTTCAACCAGTTTGCCTAGCACTGAAGTTAGGCTTACAGGCCTGTAATTGCCAGGATCACCTCTGGAGCCTTTTTAAAAAATTGGTGTCACATTAACCATCCTCCAGTCATCTGAAACAGCAGTTGACTTAAACGGTTATATACAACAGTTAGTAGTTCTGCAATTTCACATTTGAGTTCCTTTAGAACTCTTGAGTGGATACCATCTGGTCCTGGTGACTTATTACTATTTAATTTATCAATTTGTTTCAAAACCTCCTCTAATGACACCTCAGTCTGGGACAGTTCCTCAGATTTGTCACCTAAAAAGAACGGCTCAGATGTCAGAACCTCCCTCACATCCTCAGCTGTGAAGACCGATGCAAAGAATTCATTTAGTTTTTCCACAATAGCCTTATCTTCCTTGAGTGCTCCGTTAGCATCTCAGTCACCCAGTGACCCCACTGGCTGTTTAGCAGCTTCCTACTTCTCATATACTTAAAAAAAAGGTGCTGGTTATTTTTTGAGTCTTTGGCAGCTGTTCTTCAAATTCTTTTTTGGCCTTCCTAATTCTATTTTGACACTTCACTTGCCAGAGTTTATGTTCCTTCCTATTTTACTCAACAGGATTTAACTTCCATTTTTTAAAGGACACCTTCTTGCCTTTAACTGCTTCTTTTACTTTGTTGTTTAGCCAAAGTAGCACATTGTTGGTCCTTTTACTAGGTTTTTTAATTTGGCGTATACATTTAAGCTGAGCCTGTATTATGAGGTCTTTAAAAAGTTTCCATGCAGCTTGCAGAGATTTCACTTTTGGCACTGTGCCTTAATTTCTGTTAAATTAACTTCCTCATTTTTGTGTGGTTCCCCTTTCTGAAATTCAGTGCTACCATGGTGGGCTGCTTTGGTGTTTTCCCCACCACAAGGATGCTCCATTTTATTATGTTATGATCACTATTACCAAGCGGTTTAGCTATATTCTTCTCCTGGACCAGATCCTCTGTTCCACTTAGGACTAATCAAGAATTGCCTCTCCTCTTGTGGGTTCCAGAACTAGCTGCTCCAAGAAGCAGTCATTTAAGGTGTCAAGAACTTTATCTCTGCATCTTGTCCTGAGGTGACACATATCCAGTCAATATAGGGTTAGTTGAAATCCCCCATTATTGAGTTTTTATTTTTATAGCCTCTCTAATCTCCCTGAGCATTTCACAGTCACCATCACCATCCTGGCTAGGCTGTTGGTAGTATATCTCTACTGCTATAGTCTTATTATTCAAGCATGTTATTACTATTGTGGCAGGACCAGCCCAAACAGCTATAGAAGAGAACTGGAAGGCATGCTTAGTAGCCCCAGGCTTAATAAAGCCATATTCCCTGGGTGATCCAGCTGGGGCAACTTTAGGGTAATTGGGTCAATTTGGCCACCGGGGGGCCTATGAAGGAAACTGCCCCAGCAGTTAAAAGCCTCCATTTCAGTCAGGCTGGAGAGCTAGAAGGAAGTTGATAGTTAGAGTAGAGTAGAGCAGAGAATGGGAGGGGACGGGACGGGACGGGACGGGACGGGACGGGACTTTGACTTGTTGCTGCTATGATACTAAAGACAGAGCAATTCTAGTTAAGGAAGGCAGAACAACCCTCCTTTCTGGTACCAGGGAGCAGAATACAAACACTGGGGCCATGGACTGGTGACCCAGGGAAGGTAGTTGGTTTCAGGGACTAAGCAGCATCCTTGCTGGGTTCCTGGGTGGGGGCCTAGGGTAGAGGGTGGGGCCAGGCCTGGCTCCCCTTCCAGCTGCACCACTGATGTAGCTGGAAAAGTGTAAGATTCTCAGGAGTAGAATATTCTTTCCCTCCCCAGCCTTCTCTCCCCACCTGACTATCCATAGAGATTCTATGGTACCACTTGGTTCATGTAAGACTTTCATGTCATTTGACTCTATGCTTTCTTTCTCAGAGTGCCACACCCCCACTAGTACAACCTATTCTGTCCTGATCTATTTTGTATCCTGGTATTACTGGATCCCATTGATGATCCTCATCCCAGCAAGTTTTGGTGATGCCTATTTTATCAATATTCTCATTCAATACAGTTGAGGTGCCTACAGGGTGAAATGGGGTTGTGAGGATTGAAAACAGCAGCTATATCTAAGCTTTATGTGCCTATACTTCTTTGTGGATCTGGGCCCTTGTCTATTTAAATTGCAAGCTCTTTGGGACAGAGGCTATTCCTCACAATAAATTAATGCTGATAATAAAACCCAGGTTTCCTGATGTCCACTCTAGTACTTGCTTCACTAGACCCCACTGCCTTCCCAGATAGATAAGCAGTCACTATCAGTTTGGGCTTGAACTGAACAAATGACCTGGAACTGAAAGATTTTATACACCGTAAACCATCTCCAGGGACAGCCAGTCCTCAATACATATTAAATTAGCAAAGCAATATTTAAGTAAATGTTCTCTCTAATTAATGAAAGTGCCTTAGTCTTTATTTTGCATGTCCTGAAATTCCTCGGTATGGAATTATGGCCTTCAGTTTATTTAAATATACTCTTGCATTTCATTTCTTTGTGGCTTCTTTTCTTGCAAAGCCTCTTGCCGTTTCCTGTCTCCCAGTGCCGTGGCTTGGTTCGTCAAATGTATTTCTGCAGAATACATTGTCCAGGACAATCTTCTGCTGTATGTTCAAGTGGCGATTCTGCCTCATGCAGTAACGTTTGACTGATTCTTGTAATAGGAAAATGTCGCTGTGTTGTTTTTTCCATTAGACTACAGAATGCTGTGTGTGGTATGAACATCCAAGAATTTCTGCACTGAAGATTTCTTGTGATGTATTCTAATGGCTTTTAAAAAACACATTATCTATAACTGGGGGTCTTTCAGCTAGACATATGTATATACTAGACCACATTATACTAGAAATAAGAGAAGATGCCTTGCTTTCTTTCCTTTCCCAATTTCCCTGCTTAAAGTCCTGATCTAGCAAAGTACTTTGTCTTAAGCATGTGAGCAGTACCATTGACTTTAGTAAGGATTACCAGTGTTTTCAAAATTAAACACATACTTAAGTTCTTTTGATCAGCAGTTGGCAACACAAATTACACCTCTTGACTGTATCTCATTACAAGGCATGGCATTTATTTTAGATTCCAGCCATTGCTTAATTTGCAATGAAAGAGGTGCTGGGGCTCAAGCTATGAGGTGCCGGGGCTTTTTACATTCTTAACTGATGCAGCAAGCCAAGCAGTGCCACGGCTATGAACTGCCAAGCCTAGAGGGGCCAGGCTCTGCCCTGGGAGGCCCTTGCACAAATTACACACCGACTCCAGCCTCCCTGCCTTCCATATAACCATATCATCTTACCTTACTAGAGCAGGATTCCTGGGTTCTCTCTCATTTCTATCACTGACTTGTTTTGTCGGGCACAAGCCACTTAACCTTTCTGCATCCTAATTTATCCAGCGGAAAAGTGCCTATAATTCTGTGTATCTACCTCATTGGGGTGGAGGCCAACTGTGCACGGGGAATGGATTCATTAAAGTTTAGAAAGTGCTTTGAGTTCTCATCTCTGATTAGAGTTATTCTTTCAAATCTCGAAGCCTTGACTCTTTCTTCTCAGTATTGACTCAAGCAAACTCCCACTGAATTCAAATGGAAGCTTGCCAGAGTAAGCGGTGAAGTAAACCCATTGTCCGGACCTCAGAAGTTGCCTGATAATTACCACCATTACTGTTCAAAGTGGGTGAACTTCTCAACCCCTAACATGGAACTGAAGAGACCTGGTTTCTACTCCGAACTCATCTAACCTGATGTGTGACCATAGGCAAATCCCTTCCTCTCTGTCTTGTCTATTTATTCTGTGAACTTTTTGGAGCACAGACTTGTCTATGCAGCACTCAACACACTGGGGCGCTGATCTCAATAGAGGTGCTACCTGTAGATGCTATCTCTCTTCAGATTAATAGTTACTATTTGAATTTAGCGCTACAGTGTGCATGACTTTCTAGAGAGAGAAAATCAAATGTATATTGATGTTGTTGTGGCCCTCATTTTGGGGCCTTATAGGTTACAAGTTATGTACATTTCAGTATGGCTAGTGCCCATTGTTCAAATCATGGCTTTAAAATAATGGTATAGATACAAGCTCACATGCACATTCTGTGTTTTTTTTATTTGCCTTGTTTTTTTGAGCCTTCATGGTGTACTTGTGTTACATTTTCAAGCTTTTTTCTGCAACTACTAGGGTTAGATATGTCCTCTTTTAATATAAGATCAAACTTTTAAAAAAATTAAAACTGGGATTCTCACATATTCACATGACTCCAGAAGTTGAGTTGGGGGGAGGGAAAGAAAACACCCACCACATATTGCAAGACTTGTAATGCAACCCAGAAAGCAGGCAACACCCATTTTATTATTTTTAAATAGTATCCTGTAGAGAAAGAGGAAAGTATAAATGTTTATGCTTTACCAAGATACATTCCTCAGAGCTGCTATAAACAATAAAATGCAGAGGGGGAGAAAAAAGATATTAGACATCTGATGGATCTCGCAGACTATTCCTATTTTGTCATTCTAACTTTCTAACACAAAATAAATAAATAAAAAGGCAAATTGACAAAGTGCACCAAAGGGAGTGCAGATTGCAATGGATAGCTTTCAAAACACAAAGGGGATATTATTGCGCTATGTAAAATGCATTACTGTATGCCTTTTGGCCTGCCAGACGCTCCATCTTCTTGTATAAATAACGGAAATTTATGGCAATTTCCCCCTTTCTCTGTGCTGTATTTTGTTGGAGGAGGCAGTGGCAAGCCCGTTACTGTTGTAGATCCTGAACTCCAGGAATAGATACAGAAGGTGATTCAAAGTTTACTGATCTTTCTAAACGCAAGAGGACAGGTTATTCATTGCAACATGCTGGATCGTTAGATATTTCTTCCTTTGTGATCTTTCGATTTTCAATGTTCAAAGAAATAAGAAAGGAAAAAAAAGAACACATCCCATGGTTAGCCCAGGCTCAGTGCCTGGTTTTGTTCTACCAGTGGCTTTGTTAAAAGCTACCCTCACCTAAAACAAACAGAAGACATGTTTTCAAAAGCATGAGGAAAGGTGTAAGATTTGGTGTCTGTACTGGCACACCAGATTCTGCTGCGGAATTTTCCAACGGATGCTCTGTATAGCAAAGCCTCTTAAAGGGTAAAGACGTTTGCCCCTCAACCAGAAAAACATGCATACGCAGAATTTATTTAATGGATTTCCAGTGTTTAAATAATAATAAATGTATATAATGACTCGCCTTTGTCCCTTCTTGTTCATTATTAATAGAAATGGCCTCAAGTCACAGCCCTTAAATCTGGATTTCACACACACTCAGGCTACGTCTATACTGACGGCGGTGTGTAAAGCAGACACCATGTGCCCAGCTGACTCAGCTAAACAGCAGTGTAGGCGATGAAACAAGGCTTAGGGGAGTAGCATGTTCTACACGCCTGAACCCCCAGGGTATTACTCTAGACACCCAAGCCATGCCTCGCACATCTACACTGCTGTTTTCATCAGTGTAGCATTTTGCTGCCTCCCTGCTGGGGAGCTTTTCCCACTGTCGGAGCCTTTCACTGCGATGTGTAACTACACATGTAGTAGCCCCGGTACTCTACACGCTGCCCTACGTGTAGCCATACCGAAGTTCAGAGATCTTTGTGCGTAGGGTTTTAATTCTGAACTAAGAGCCCAATCCTATGACTAATTCTCAGTTTCAGAAGGCACCGTTAGATTATCCAATCTGATCCCCTCTGTTACAGGCCATTAATTATCACAAAGTTACCCCCATATTGAACCCAATGAGTTTAGTTAAACCAAGGCATTTCAGCCCTCAGTGCCCAGAAAACTTGTCAATTTCACTGCTCTAGCTGAACAGTGAAATTGACAGCTATGACAGACCCAGATTTCACCAGTTACCCTCTTTTTCTGTCTCTCTCCCCCTCCTTCCCTGTCTCTCTCTCTCACCCCTTCCTCCTTTCAAATCTATGGCATAAAATTTGGCGTAGTGCTTTATATTCCCCAGCATTGGCATGCTGCTCAAAGCCTCCTAGCTTTCGCCAACATCACCTCTAACCCAAGACCCCACCATGCTACTGAGTGTACAAACACGGAACAAAGAGACAGTCTAGCCCAGGTACATACTTGAGTTGCACACCCCTGGTGTAAAGGTGTCATATCATGGCCTTATATACTCAGCCTTTCTGCCAACATATAGCTCACATTAGTTTGTAAAGATAAAATCCTGTGGAAACTTGAGTGTTGGGGTATTTATTAAAATTTTCAGAAGTTAGGGGGTACGTGCTACTTAAAAGGTTGAGAAACACTGCTTTAAAGGGACACTATTGCTGCTACCATGCCTAGAACTGCTTACAATCTGGAATTTTCATCACATAGGAAATTCTGAGATGTTGAAATCTCAACATTTTTCAAGAAATGAAATATCCTCGAAGTATTTCCTTCTGACCTTATTGAAACGTTTCAGTCTGATACGGTCAAAATACATCATTTGGAATTTTATCGTGTCAAGTGTTATATTAATAGTAATAGAGCATCAACATCAAAACAGTAAAGTCAAAACAAAATGGTTTGATGATTTTCCATAAAAAATTTCATCAAAAACGATGCATCCCTGCAAAATGTTTGTTTCATCAAATCACCATTTTCCAATGGAAAACTGCTCCATCAGAAAAGTTTCAGACAGCTCCAGTTATCGCTGCTCAACCTGTCAAGGCCAAAATGTGGAATGCCCTGCGTGACAAAGCCCCAAAATGAAGGAGGCACCCAATAAGATATTCATGCAGGGCTCTTATCACACTGCAGTACAAATCACTCTTATTTTAATCTCAGTTTCAGGATTCTTTATTTCTATGGCCTGTGTATGCAACAGGTCAAACTAGATGATCCCAACAGTCCCATGTGAAAGCTGTGATGTCAATAATTTTTACCAATAGAAGGGAATTGACATCACTATGGAAGACTTTATAACCTCTAAGTTAGCTGAGTGCTGCACCTTTAAATGAAACTTTTGAGAGGCAATATCCGAGCGTTACAACTGGCACGTCTCAACACCAACAAATACATGCATTTGGATATGTATTTTGTCACTCTATTAGGGCTGGAAATTTTAAAATAATCTCAGCCTTTCTCTATATGAGCAAGTTGAACTGGTATAAAGTAAGGTGCTATAGTGAAACCATTGTAAACATCTGTGTGAACATTCTTAATTTGGTTTAAGTGTGACTGATTCCAGTTTATATTAAATCTCCTGGGAATAGGTTAAAGTTAAATGGAAATCAACCACTCTTAAACCAGAATAGCCGTGTCCATGCAGCTGTCTGCACCAGTTTAACTCAATCAGTTTAAAAAAACCCAAGAAAGTTAAACAAGTGAAACTTTCCCATGTAGACAAGGCCAAAGGGAGTTAAGTGCTGAACTCTCATGGAAAAGTACAGCCTCAATATTTTTGCCCTTAATTAAGGCCCAGCTTCTTTATCACTAGTAATTGATTTTGTTTTGGGGTGGGGTTTTTTTTTGGAGGGGGGGGGCAAGCAGTGCTTAATTTGTACTAGGGCTTGCCGGGGTTGAACCGCCCGGCACCTCTAAGCTCAGCAGTTCATAGTCCTGGCACCTCTCGGCTTGCTGCATCAGTTATGAATATAAAACATTGCTTGAGCCCTGGCACCTGTTTCATTACAAATTAAGCACTGAGGGGCAGCAACAGTAGGGAATCCTGCAGCTTGCCACTGTCACTGATTTATGCCAGGTGTAGATCTGGGGGAAATTTTCTAAAACACCTAAATGGCTTCGGAGCCTAAATTCTATTTTCAAAAGTAGCATAGGATCGAAGAGCTTAAATCTTATTGCTAGTCAATGAGATGTAGCTGCTCCTAAGTCATTTAGGTACTTGAAAATTTGACCCTCAGTCACAGAGGGCATAATTTTCAGAGGTGCCTATGTCCCATTTTAAAGTGACCTAGGAGACTGTGTCACTTAGGCCACATTTTTTAAAGGTATGTGGGCACATAAATATGCAGGTAGGTGCATAAATACTCTTGCAAAATCTGGTCCCTAGATCTTTTGAAAGCTTTACTCCTGGTCTATTATCTCTGCAAGTTTCGCCTGCATAAACTATGCTAGATTGCTCCCAGTTCCACCCACCCCACAAGCTATAGACATCCTGGAGGGACTTCAGAGAAGAGAAACAAAAGATGATGAAAGACCTGCCAAACATGGCCTTGTTAAGAGGGAAGGTTGAGAGAGAGACACACGGGCATGTTCAGACTGGAGTGAAGATAACAGAGCAGAGACATGATTGCTGATGGCAAATATGCAAAAGGTTGCTGCAAAGAGGACAGCAACCAATTATTCTCATTAGTAAATGGGAAGAGAGCAAGGAGCGGGGCTTATGATGCAACAGGGAAAAATTAAGCTAAACATTAGGAGAAAGTTTATCACCCTAAGAACAGTTAGGACAATGGAACACACTGCCAAGAGCGGCTGGGGGGGGTCGCTTTTACTGGTGAGACTCTTGGCTAGAGACCCATTTGTTGAGGATGGCTTAGGAATAATGAAGTGATTCCTGTCATGATGGGATATGCTGATTGCCAAGGGGTCTTTTCCAACCCCAAGTGGCTCGGCAATTCTCTTTGCATGACTAAGAACCACTTGCATGACTAAAGGCTACCAGAGAGGTAGTGTGGCCTATGGGATGGGGCACTGGGGACAGAGGTTTGATTCCCAACTCTGCAAATCAGTTCTTATCTCCATTCCCCATTCCTTGTCTCTTTCATGTGAACTCTTCAGAGCTGGGACTGTCTCTTAGATGTCTGACTGTCTCTTTGTTCCATGTTTGTACACTCAGTAGCATGCTTGGGTCCTGGCCCATGATTAGGGCTCCTAGGTACTACCCTAATGCACCTAATAAATAATGTACAACACCTAGAAAAATGGAGCTGTGCTACCATAGTGCATCTAATAAATAAAGTACAGCACCTTGCACAATGTGTTCCTGGTCCATGACTGGGGCTCCCAGGCATTACTGCCATACAAATAAATAATAATAGAGGGACCTCATCCTAGCTGGGGAGTCTGCTTGTTACTGTAATACATGTAAGAGGAGACCCTCCTATTTTCCCTGCTAAAGAACAGAAGCTTGGACTGATGAGATCTATGATTTTCCAGGCAGCTGAGTATAGAAATCAAACACGGACCTCAGCCACAAAGTTCAGATCCAAATTTCTCCAGTGATGACTTCCATTGTTTTGTTCCAGGATAATCTCTATTGCCAATGGCAGGTTTGCATCGAGAGGATGTTGAACCATTTAGATTATATAATATAGTATCAGGAAGGAGTTAATTTAGGAAGGAGCTAATTTCAGGGGCAATTAGCGATGGTCAAAAAAATGAATCGAAACAGGTTTTTTAATAAAAAAATCAGTCTTGGAAAAATTAATTTTTGCATGCAAAGTGTTTGATTTCTGCAGGATGTTTTTGTTTTTCATAAAGAAAAAATGAAAACCCATAAACTGAAATATTTTAGCTGAAAACCAAAATATTTCCATTTGGAAGTGCCTCTGGGGAGTTGTAATTCGGTTGCTTCAGGTCCTTGGTTTCCTCTCTCTGCCACTGACTTGGTAGGTGACCTTGGACAAATCACTTCCATTCTGTGCCTCAGTTCCCCTATATGTGAAACGGGGCAATGAAATTAAACTGCTTTGAGAGCTAATGATGCAAAGCACTGTATAAGAGGCAGGTATTATTAATTATTAGAGGATCCTTCAAAACATCATGGAGTGGAGCTGAACTCTAGTATATTACAGCGAATAAGCACAGAACAAAACCCCATTTCCAGGAGTAGAATAAAAATCCCAAATAATCTCAATGCATTTGCAATATGTCAATTTCCCTCCTGCTCACAGCAACACCTCTGCTCCCAGGGAAGGGTTTTTTCCTGGTTGGGGGGGAAGCTTTGCTATAAGATATTTCCACTTTTAGCTTGCTTTTATTTTCCTCTCACTCTGAACTACTAGCACACCCCAGTGACCATGAAACAGACAACCAGCCAATCTGAGGCTCATAATATGGGAAACAAAGCACTTAAGGGCTGGGAAGAAAGTGTTTACAGAGAGGACTGTCACCAATCTAGACAATGAAAATGGTAACTCTATCTAACACTCACTTCCTAATGAGGACAGGAAGGGCTAACAACATTAGTGGAAGCCAAGCTGGGATGACAATACAGCATTCAAATGGGTGTTGTTTCTTGCTCTGAGCATCCCCATAAAATATATTGAAGCAGCTAGGCTGAGACTTTCTGATGTTTTATTTATTTTATTGTTGTTTCTGGCCCTATCACTCTTCTCTTAAAGGGCCAATGTCAGGCAAATGAAGCCTATGCAGAGACAGGGAAGAGGGTTGCAGTGGGATCATTGCATTAATTCTTGCCTCTGTTGGGTGTTCTGTGGAAAGTTGCAAGCTGGACTCTAACTGCACTGCCAAACGAGAGCAGCTCGAATTTCAAAGGTGCTAGGAGAGTTAGGTGCACAAATCTCAGCCCAATTAAAATTCCCAGATGTTTGATTTGTCCACTCTTTTTGTATGTTCTACCCCTTGCTCCACCCTGCGTCTGTCTGATCTATTTAAATAAGGGGCAGGAACCATCTATTATTCTGTACAGTGCCTACGACAGTGGTTAGTCCTGAGGCGCTAATGTAACAAACATGATTAAAGTAATTCTAGCTAGTTGAATTGCAAGTTATTTATATACATATTTGATTTTCTTTTTTTTCTTTCTTTCTTTCCTGAACACACCTCGAAATAAAATCAAATACAATACAAAAACCACACAACAAATCTGAAGTTAAAAGCACATTATTTAGAATGCAAAGTCATGTACTCCAAAGCTAGGAAATGCTAGTTTTACAGGACAAGAAAAGGTTTCTTCTCTAACCTGAGGGTTTAGCCCCTGGTGAATTTCAAAGGCCTGCTGTAAACAATGGACACATCCAAGCTAAGCTTCCCTGAAGAAGGCTTTTTTAAATGGAAAAAAATGTTAAGCAACCTAAATATAAGGGTTGCTAGCAACTCCCCTTATAATTGTATAACTGCAAGGTGAAAGGATGGATACACCTCTCTTTCTCTCTTTTTTTCTCTCTCTCCCCCTACATCAGTCCTATAACTCATTTTTAGTTAGACCCAGAATGTGATGACTTTGTATCTGAGATACCTCTCCAAGGCAGAGCCAACCTGGACAAAATGGAGGTGATGCTGTTGGGTGGGAAACCCATCCAAAGGAGATGGTGGATGTCACGTTTGCATCTTGTCCTAGTCTGACCTCTTGCACAATGCAAGCCACAGAACCTCAGCCACCCACTCTTGTAATAAACCTCTAACCTATGACTGAGTTAATAATGTCCTCAAATCATGGTTTAAAGACCTTAAGGTACAGAGAATCCACCAGCAAATTAGCCATGCCCCACGCTACAGAGGAAGGTGAAAAAACCCAGAGCCTTTGCCAATCTGCCCTGGAGGAAAATTCCTTCACAACCCCCAGATATGGCGATCAGTTAAACCTGAGCGTGAAGGCAAGACTCACCAGCCAGACATCCAACAAAGAATTCTCTGTAATAACTCAGAACCCGACCCATCTAACATCCCTTCAAAGGCTATTGGCATGTGTACCACCAGTAGTCAAAGATCAGTCAATTGCCAAACTAGGCTTTCCCATTATACCATCCCCTCCATAAATTTATCAAGCTCAGTTTTGAAGCCAGCTAGGTTTTTTGCCCCCACTGCTCCCTTTGGAAGGCTATTCCAGAACTTCACTCCTCTGATGGTTAGAAGCCTGCATCTAATTTCAAGTCTAAATTTCCTAATGGCCAGTTTATATCCATTAGGAGGTCAAGGGGTGACTTGATTACAGTCCATAAGTAGCTACATGGAGAACAAATATTTAATAATAGGCTGCTTTGTCAATCTTGCAGAGGAAGGCATAACACCATTCAATAACTGGAAGATGAAACTAGACAAAATTCCAACAGGAAATAAGGCATAAATTTTAAACTGTGAGAATAATTAACCATTGGAACAAAATCCAGACTGATGTTTTCCTAAAAGGAATTTTCTAGGAATAATTTTGGGGAGGTTTTATGGCCTGTGCCGTACAGGAAATCAGACTAGAAGATCACAATGGTTCCTTCTGACCTTGGAATCTATGACTCATGCTGTGCTCATCGCCCCGGTGTCCGAGAACCGCATGGCCTTAGCATAAATGGATGTTAGTTTTACAATACCTGGAACTGGTGTAAACAGTGAGACAAGGTGCAAGGCAATGTCAGATCAGGGCCTACCCTTCCATCCACCCAGGTTCTTATACTGGCATCCATCGCTGTTGCATCTGGGAATCTTTTTCTATCCATTCATCCCCCTGCTCATGTCTCTATCTCACATGTGTGATATACGTAACATGGAAAGTTATAAATAACCTGTACATTGAGTGTTTACACAGAAAGAGAGAGACGCACACACAATTTTTGTCTCTCTGTGCTAACTGTAAGCTGTGTCTATCCTTCCCAATCTGTGCTGCCTCTTAGATTGAAGTACGAAGTAAAAGAAAATGACAGAAATCCTGAGTGGTACTAAGTCACCAGAAAGGCCAATTTTTTCAATGCAGACTCGTTTACCCAGTGAGGGGAAAAAAATGAAGAGAACCTTGTCAGTTCCTCATTGCATTTGCTACCAGCCACTTCTGACATCTCCATGCGGCAACTAGACAATCAGAACATCATGTTGAACATGGCACATCTTCTTTCTTCCAATACGCTGGGGGACTGAAGACTTCATGTTCCTCGTGCTTCTTTCCAGCAAATCTCAAATCAGATTGTGCTATATTCTTGGAGTTGTGGAAGCACCTTAATGAAAATGGAAGATGACATAAAAATGATGTTTGAGGCCCAAAATATGTATGCATGCTCGCACTTGAGCATGTAGGGTTATGAATCACCAGGCAATGCTCTCTTTAAACTTTTGGATCGTGGCTTTTGAAGTTCTTAGTGTGAGATTCAACAGCGCCTTCTATTATTCCATGCACTGTTCCATACACAATCATTCTTTCTCCCATCTGTCACCTTCTGTGACTGTAAAAAGCTGCAGTGCCACCACGCTGTCCTCCTTCAAGTCCCTCTATAAAACTCACCTCTGCTGTGATGCCCATAAAATCCTCACAGTGAGAATAGGCAGCTGGTGTGCTGCAACCACTGTCCATTATGCTGATCACAGCATCTCATTCTTACCTTGGGATCCCCACCTCAATCTGACGTATCCACATGTTATTTCCCATCTTACACTGTGGACTTGTCTACATAGGGAAACTGACCAAAATAGCTGTTCTGGAATAGCTGCCCATGTGGACCCTCTCTTCTGGAATGAAAGCCATTTTATTCCAGAAAAACGACTCTGGTTTGGAAGCACATTAATTATTCCAGAAGACAAGCGACTTTCTTTCTGAAATGGAGAGTCCACAATGGTAGGTACCCTGGAATTGGAGCCTATTCCAATCAATTTCCCCATAAAACAAGCTGTTAGGCCCCGATCCTGCAAACATGTGGGCCACATCTACACGAGGAGCTCTTTACTAGTAAAGGAATACTAGCCTACTACATGGACAAAGTGCTCCTAGTGTAGACACCGCTATAACCAGCAAAGCTGTGCTTTGTACCATCGTAGTAAAACCACCCGCCACAAGCATACCAGGCTATACCAGTAAAAGCAAAACTTCATCTAGGGCGTTCAGTTGGCACCATTATCCCTCTGGGATCACCCCTCTTCACTGACTGACAGCCATGTCAGCGGAAGTCTGTAGTTTAGATCTGGCCTTCACTGCCATGAGCAACCCCATTAAAACTTCTCATGGTAGTAAGTTAATATCTGTGAAAGGCCTGGTCTGTGCTACATGTTGCACCACTATAACAGTGTAGGACAGGGGTGCGATTTTTACTGATCGTTATACAGATGGAAGCCCTTGTGTAGACACAGTTAAATCAGGCTAAAGATGCTTAAACCACGGTAGCTTCTTTTGCCACCCAAAACAGAATATAGCTTATTCTGTCCACATTAGGAGGGGACATTGAATTTTTAACTATACAAGGGGCAAAACTTTTAAATGTAGATAAACCTTATTCCCTGGGCCCCAATCTTGCAAACACTTAGGCTTGGGCTATGTCTACACTAAGAGTGCTGCTGGAGTGCCACCGTGTAGATGCTTCCTACAGTAACAGAAGGGCTTTTCCCCTCAAAGCAGGTAATCTACCTCCCCAGGTATCAGTAACTACCTCAACAGAAGAATTCTTCCATTCACCCAGCAGCATCTATGTCAGGGATTAGGTCCGTTTACCAACAGCGCTCAGTGGCATGAATGTTTTTTTACACTCCTGAGCGACGTAGCTGGAATGATCTAAATTTTAAGTGTTGACGAGGCCTTGGTCTACTCTTCAAACTTCTACTGGTGTAGTTTATGTTGGTGAGAGGTGTGAAGAAACCATATCCCATGGTGACATAGCTATACCGACAAACTCTCAGTATAGGGCTTCTTTTGACATAGCTAATGTCTTTCAGGGAGGTGGTGCTTCTACACTGGAAGAAAAACTCTTTCGGTTGGTGTACTTTGGGGTCTATGCCAGCATAACCCCTGGAGTGTAGACACAGTCTTACACTCATGCTTAACTTTATTACCATGGATAGTCCCCATGGAAAGAACCGCTCTCAGCAGGAAAGTTAAGCACATGTTTGTAGGGTTGAGACCTTAGACTGTAAGTTCTTTGCGAGTGGGGGCCATCTTTTTTGTCAAATGTTTGTACACCACCTATCCCAATGGGGTCTGTAAGTGCCACCATGATCCAAAAAATCATAATATCTGATTTATAAAATGACATTAGTAAAAATAAAAAGGCTCATTAGAAACAGGAATGGAGGGAAAAAAACATCCACCAAACACTTCTACTTTAAAAAACAAAGCAGAATACGACATATCTCCCATCACGCTTCCTTGCAGTGTCTTGACAAGTAACTGTTTTGCATTGTAACCCTTACCTTATATTGCAAAACATCAATTACCTATGTTAATCCATTGGAGTTTCTTCCCTTCCTCCTCACCATGCAACTCCTAATAAAATATTAAGCTTAATATTAACGAGTACGGTGGGCAAGCATAGATCGGTGTGCTCTATATTCACAAGTGAAAGGCTCTTTTCCTCTACAGTTTCATGAGATATGGCAGCCTCACAAGATTTTAAGTTTCTATTAATTTGGCTACAAGTATAAAACTCATTGCAAACTTGACCAGCAGAGAACACACCCATCTTCTTAACAGCTGACCTCTTTAATGTATAAATGGCCAAGGATTAAGGTTGCAGAGGAAGGTCCCAATGAAAGTATTTGTAAAGATATTTCTTTTTTTTCACAATAGATTCCCCACCACCATGGCTTTCTTTAGAAACAAACATGGGACTTGGGTTATTATCAATTTAAATATTTTGAATTCTCCTAGGAGTTTATGATAATTGTGGCTACTGGAAACCGGTTATTCTACATTTCCTGCATACAAACATACACACAACGAAAATGCACTATGTATTTACATTCAAGAAGTGGGGGAAAGGGTAGTACGGAGGGTGGAAGTCAGGTATCACCGAGTTTGCTAAACTCACAGTGACCCTAAAATTTGACCATGATGAGGCATTGCGCAGGTAGATGGCAGCTATGGTTTTCTCCTAACATAAAGCCCTCTCCTTGCAGAAATGAATGTTGCTACCTGTTTGGATTGGCTGTGTCCAAAAAAACACTAAGTGACCACAAATAGAGCAGGTGCTTTGGCATGGACTAGGCCTGGGTGAGTAACTTCTCTGATTCAACTAATAGGACCCAGACGCCCATATAGGCTTTTATTTTATTCACATACACAAAGCCTCTTTTTCCCCCTTTCCCTTTCTAGAGCAAGGTTTCCTAGGTGCCATCTGCATTCAGATTTCAGTTGACAAACAAGGGAAGAGTGCTGCTGAATGAATTAAAGAGACAGGACCTTGTAAATATTAATCAAGATGCTTTTCTCTGTTTGGCTCCACAGGAAGTAAGCAGATGGGGAGTGGGACCGCCTTTTTACCCAGCTGAAGAGTGAGGGTAACTTCACCCTAATGAATTCCACCAGCAGAACGTTTTTACATAAAATCAATAGCTGGATATGAGGTTTAAATATTTTATTAGATTCTCAAGAGGTCATAAAATGTCTAAAAGTGGGGAAAATTCACCCAAGTCTTTGCTAGTTTTGTGCAGCTGTCCCAGATATTGTGCAAGGAAAGGGGGTAGCTTTAAAGACGGGACAAGGCCCCTTGGAGATTAGAAAAGAAGAATGAATGGACGGATTGCATTCCATAATTAACAGTTGGAAATAAATTGGCTCACTTAAATTCTACTCAAGTTTCTAGTCATTCAGGTGTTTCACTAATTCACTGATGCCTTGTGTGGTTCTTTGCAATAGATGATTTCCTAATAAATCATTACACACATTTTTCCATGGAGGGGAGGGGGAAAGTCCATTTCATTTTGCACCAGACCTTTGATTTAAAAAAATAATAATTTAGGGAATGGTTTATTTAGAGAATTTTCTTCGCTATAACTAATAAGGAAGGCAGAACATGAGTACATTTTAAGCAAAAGTGTTATCTGTTCATTTAATATTAACAAATTGAAATGAATTATTTTAACGCCAATTAACTTGTAGCTGTCCCTTATTAATAGTAATTTAGATTAATATTTCTTGGAAGCAGGAGCACTGGGCTAAGTGTTACGTGCCTGGAATATCAACTGGAGAAGAAAACAGCACTTTGAGTCATGAGGAGTTGAGTTCTTTCCTTCATTTCCCCCCCCCCTTCTTCAGCTAAGCCCTTGTTTTTTCAGTCAAAACCCCAAAAGTACATTTCCAATGGGTGTCTGTTTTGAATGGTTGCTAGCTTAAAAGGACAATAGGATCATATTAAAAAGGTTTAAAACCTGTCCCATAAAAATTGATTTCATGATTTCTATAAAGCCTCCAGTTACAGGGTCATTATATTGATATATAGATAGATAGTCAGGCAACCACCTTTAGGAGACTCCTAAAATCAAGAAAGGTAACATATTTTCCATATTCCTAGTATCATCTTATTTCAATTAAAACAGACCAATAGATCAAAATACAATTACAATTAAAACTATTCTAAAGGATCCACCTTCCTGTAAGGTATGGCTGATGAAACTGGAGCATAATTAATAATAAATTTTCTTTCCCACTATTCATTTCAAAGGAGACTCATCTTGGGGGAGAAGAAAGAAAACCCAGACATTTGAAATTTAAATTTTATTGCTGGAAACTGGGAAGGGTGGGGCGGAATAAACCAAGGCAGTTGACCGGTGGCTTTAAGAGGGAGCAAAAAAGCAGGCTGTTGTTTTCTTCCTTCTCCATTATAACGGCATGTTTTCGTTTGAAAAGTAGCCTTACAAGTTATCAATACAGGCACTTGGAGGATTTCTATTAACTAGTGTCCACTTGAGCTATGCAAAAAGTTTGTTGCCTTTCATGACTAAACTCTCTCTCACTCTCTCTCTCTCTCTCTCTCTCTCTCTCTCTCTCACACACACACACACACACACACAAGGGCGTGCATCCATTTTCATTGCCAAACTAATTTCCAACTTCATCGGCTAAATGAAGATGAAAGGGCGTATTAGGGCTGGATATATGAGAAGGGGAGGGATGGCTCGGATGCTCTATTGGGGAGGGGGACAGAGCAAGCGAACTTGGGCGTGGGAGAATAAAATCGCGCTTACCTTTTAGCTTCCCGGCAGATATTCCAGGAGGCTCTGGGGGGCTGGGGGGAAAGGAAATCAAGTCACGTCCGTCCCCCGCAGCCCAGATCGGGTGCGGACACGGTTTCCTACCCCGCCTTTGCCCGCAGAGCGACTGAAAGTCACAAATCGCTGCCCATTCCTCCCTCAGCCCCTCTCCCAGCGAACCTTGGCCATTGGCCAAGCGGCGGCCACGTGAGCGCCTCCTGCCCCTGGCTCGGATTGCAGCGGGGCTGGTTCCCACGGGCTGCGGGGCCGGGTTCCCACGGGCTGCGGGCCCGGCCGGGGCCCCCGTCGCACATGGTGCAAGCCGGGCCCGGGCGCGGCGGGGGGCCGGGAGCAGGCGCAGAGGATGAACCGGCCGCCGGGGCCGGCCTGGGGGGCAGAGCGCGGGGCGGGCGACGCCGGGAGCTGCCCCGGGGAGCCGCGCCGCGCCGCCGGCGGGGCGGCGACGGGGAAGGGCTGGGAGCTCCCGGCCGCACCGCCCCACGTCCCCTCCCCACCCAGCCCGCCCCAGCCTTTCCCCTCGTACCCCGCGGCGAGGCCCGGGCCGCTTCCCAGCTCCAGCCACCCTCCCCGCGCCGCTTTCGCCTCTCCGGGCTACCCCTCGCCCGGCTTCAGCCCTTTCCCCCCCAGCTACCCTGCCCCCGGCTTCCCCGGCCAGAGCCTGCCCCCAGCCTCCTGCTCCGCGTACCCCGCTTGCCTGGTCGGACCCGGCTGTGGGGCTCGGTCCCACGCGTGTAGACAGGAGCTCCGCAGCTCTCTGGAGGCGCCCGGGGACCTCTCTCGGGATGTTTATGGGGACGCGAAAACTTTTGAGTGGATGCGAGTCAAAAGGAACCTTCCCAGAGCAGGTGAGTCCGACAGACGGCCAGGCCGGTTGGGTTAATTGTGGACAGCCCCGCGCCCCCCCGGGCGGATCCCTTGGAAAGTCCAAGTGACTTCGGTAGGGGAGACAAGTGCGGGAGATTCGCCCTCTCTCTTCCCCCAACACGCGAGTGTTTCGAAGCGGATCGGTTTGCCTTGAATTCTCTGGAATTAGCATGACGTTTGTTCGTTTTACCCCCAAACCACATTCGGGCTCCGGATTTGACCGCGACTTTCAGAACTTACAAAACATTTTTTTAAAGGGTCTCTTGTCTACAATTGTGGCTTTCTTTTGAACAAAAAATTAAAAGGGTCTCTTGTCTACAATTGTGGCTTTCTTTAAAAAAAAATTAAAAGGGTCTCGTCTACAATTGTGGCTTTCTTTTGAACAAAAAAACAAGTTAAGAGTCAACTGACAAGTTTGTCTACAACTGGCAAAAATGTTCCCAAAATAAGTGTTTTATATACAAAGAGAGAGAATCTTAAATATACCTCAAATATTTATTTGATCTGTAATATGTGTGTAGATAGATAGATAGATAGATATAGAAATACATTTCAAGGATGGTGGTTTGGGAATGTGATTTTTTTGAATTGGGGTTAGTGGTCCCTTGAAAAATGAAACGTTTTTCAATGTTTTAAAATGAATTTTACCGGAATTTCACTTTTGTCTCGTTTTAATTTAGATGTGGCAACAACACCTGTAAAAATAATTTAGCCCAAAATAAAAGGATGAAAAAGCGTCCTACTTTGGTATAATTTTAGCAGGCTGGTAATTAGCAAGTCTGGTTTTTAGTTCTGTGAGCTGGGAATTTAGCTTCAAAATTATTCTGCAAAAAGTTCAGACCTTGACAATGCTCAGTACCTTGGGAAATTCAAAGGGCATCTGATATATTTATTTAGATTACCTCCCAGAGGAAAGTACATCTGTTACCTTTTCAAACTGAGAAGCGGAAAAACTTTCTCCAAATATTAAGCCTTGTAATGAAAGCCATTTTCTGAACTCATCGATAAAATCAGTCTTAATAGATAATTAGAAGTTTCTTGTTTACTTCCAACTGTATCGGACTCCTTGCACCGTATCCTTATCTCTGTTTGTGATTTAGCCAAATATTGTATAAATTGAGGGATCTCTTTAAAAAAAAACACCAACAACTTCCTTTAAAATTACTTTCGTAGAACCATCTATGTATGCAACCAGATTCACATTTGCTTCAAGCGTTTCCCTGGAAAGTTTATTCCAAGCTTTTGCACATTTTTTGACGTATTTTTTAAATGCAGATGTTACGAAATATCTCCTAACTGGATGTGAAATGATGTATTTTCTCAAGTGGGAATGGGTAGGAAATGCAAATTTCGGCCCAGTTTTAATGTTGAAAAATGAGGTCGTTTTGGGTTTAAAAAATAATATTTTAAAAGGAAATCCAGTGAAACAGAGTTCACATTTTTTTAAAGTGATTAAACCGACTTCACTGCATCCAAAGGATTTTCTCTGCCGTTTGAGTTTAAAGTTATTTTGACTGCCGTAGACAGAATGAATTTCCAGTTTCTTGGTGTTTGAGTAAAGGGGAACAGATTTGACGTTTTGCATACAGTTTGCCAAAGGACGTTGGCTTCTCTCCTGTAACTTTTCTGATGTGAGTTGAAGCAGTTCCCTTTCAGACGGCGTTTGTTCAGTTTTCTCTTCTGACCTGTGTCTGTAAACTGCCTCCAACTTCTCCCAGCTCTCCCGAGCAAAGAGGATCAGTTGTTCAAATAACCAACAAGACAGCCACGTGGTTAATATTTTTTTAAGTGCAACTAAAAGCTTTCTCTTTGTTTCGTGCCTTATCTTATTGTTTCATCTTCAAGAGGGAAAGGAGGGGAGTCGGTTAACTGTCATTCACCGAGGGTAAAAATATAACTAGATTAGGAAAGTTATCTTTATTTTTAAATACTAGATAGATCAAGGATGAATGTGATCATTTGCAAAAGGAGGGGAAAGCAAATAAGAATCAGATGGTTTCAGATATTTTTCGTGGGTTTCACATACACGGGTCTTTTGGAAAGGCACGCACATTTGTGAGCTAGGTACAAAGGCGGGTGGATATTCTTTATGATCCAGTGTAATGGGAAGGGTTGAGTGAGAAGGGGCAAATTAGAAAGTCAGAAGGAGACACAAACAGATCAGAGAGAGAGATGCGGTTTGATTTAAAAGTGAAGATTTCACTGATATTTCAAGTCCAGACCTTAGACGTGAGAGTCATTTCTGCAGGAACAATGACGTGCATTTGACTTCATTTAGTCCATCCTTTTCGTGAGTGTTTGGCAAGAAAGAAAGATGCAAATGTCTGGGGTGGCCTGGATCTCACATGACCTTTTCTCTTCGGGACGTGGGGACTCTCCCCAGGCACTTGGACTCCAAGGGACGAGTGGAAAGTGAAACTACCTGCGGGCTGAGTTAGGGCTTCAGCGGAGCTAATGGCTTTTAGGGCAGCGACTGCAGTGGGTAGGAACCGAGGCAGATAGTGAAGCCGCTCCCCTTCCCTGGCTTCCCCACCCTGCCTGCCTGTGAGTCCCTCCTGGGCCCGTCGTTAGTGTCACTGCAAAGTGAAAAGAGCGGCTGCAGCGTGTGCGCTTCCCTCCACGTGTGTGCCTCAGTCTGAAGGTTTAGGGGGTGGAATTAAGACAGACAGACCCGATCCCTTGGTGTTAATCTCTGGCAGATGGCCCAATAGCACCACCTTTCCTTGCCGCTTAACCCTTGGCCTCCCGCCAGCCTGCCTGGGCTGCGCCACAAGGTCATTGTGTTAGCCTGGGGAGCTCAACATAACCCTGTGTCTTTTAAGGTAGAAAAAGACCACAGCTCCCACCACTAGCTCCTTGGGTTCCAAGGCATTATATTAGATCACTGCATCCCAGGACCCTCCTGGTTCTTTCTATGAGCTAGGAAGCGCAAAGGACTAAAGACCATCAGCGTCTCCACTGTTTGTTGCTTGTGTTTTCTATAAAATGAATAGAAACACAATGAATTTATATATAATATGCATGCAGTGTGAGGGGAAAATTGTCTTAAGCAAGGCCATTTTCTGTGTTTTTAGCCCAAGCAAACCATTTTGATTCTCTTCCAGCTGAAGAGAACTCCTTCAATGACCAGAGCAGAGAACGAACATTCTCATAACAGCATATATGCATAACACATCTATAAACACATATGCACACAATTACATTATTGCAAAATATACTTAATTAATATGCATTTCAATGCATATTAATTCTTCAAAATAATCATATGCACATGAATCTAACTATTTTAATATATGTATTGCAAGAGGCATGTGCATATATTCCTGTTGCAAAATACACTCACATTGCAATATATATTTTGATTGCAATATGTAGAGTGGAAAGCAGGCATCGGTTTGTAACTATTTTGCAGAATAAATAATGCCCATTGTAATAGGAGGACGACATTTGGCAACAGGAATCTATGCATATAATAAAGAAAGATATGGCAAATGATGCATATGGGTGTGGGGGATATGGCTTACAAAAAAGATGTGTTTGTGTTGGGGGTTCTGTCAAAAGAGTCTCCTAGTCACCCTCTTGTGTTTAATAACGATCTCCTCCCCCCTCCCCTTTGTCTCCAGTGAAATCAGGAGACTGTGGCTTTGCTGGGGAGACAAACACAGTCTCTCCCAGGACCAACTTCAGCACCAAACAGCTGACCGAACTGGAGAAAGAATTCCACTTTAGCAAATACCTGACCCGGGCCAGGCGGGTGGAGATCGCCTGTGCCTTGCAGCTCAGTGAAACCCAGGTGAAGATCTGGTTCCAGAACCGCAGGATGAAGCAGAAGAAGAGGGAGAGAGAGAGTTTCCTTGAGGGAGCAGCTGGCTGCAATGGACTGGAGTCGTCCTCTGACAAATCAGACATCATCTCCCTAGCTACCTCTCCTAGCCGAAGGAACGCGGCTACCACACCTCCAATCTGACTGAGGGCCTCTTGCTTTGTTAGAGCTTCTCTTCTGCTCTTGGGCAGCGAAACAGAAGAGAAACTTTCCCACCAGATCAGATCAGCTGCCTGCGTTCAGGTTGCTGGTGGAGAGAGAAGGGTGCTCTGGTCCTGGGAAACATTGCAAAGGACTTGGGGAGGAAAGCACACACCAAAAACATCTGCAGGGACTTCCAGACTCACCCCCCTGACCATCACCAATAGCACAAACGGCAACATTATGCTGCTAAATCAGTGTCCTGCCCAAAAACATGAACTTTTTACACCAACAACAAAAAACGTAGGCAAACAATTTTCACATGCTCAAAAAAAAAGTGTCTCCATTTTTTGTGAGAAGTTTTGACTGTTTTCACTAGAAGTTTCAATTAGATTTTTATTCACAATACATTTCTACTTTTCTCGCAAAAGTTTCTACACGATCTTTAGTCATCAGAAAGATTAGATATATTTTTCAGAAAAAGGTCTGATTTTTCATGGAAAAATTCCTGACAACATTGTTTTGTGGGCTCTTTCCATGGGCTTTCTTTCATGAAAAGTTGCACCATTTTTTTCACCAAATATTTCAGTTGCATGTTTTCCACAAAAAGTTTTGACAACAATTTGGGGGATAATTTTCATTTTTTTTAGCTCTAATTCCAAATGTTCTTATTTTAATGAGCTCTTTTAGAATGAACTGGGGCCATTATCTTCTGGGAGTAATTATTTTAGAGATATGCAAGGAGAATAATGCTCTTCAGAAGAATTTTTAAGACCAGGACATTTTTGCTGATCTCAGCAGTCTGGCCACAGACAGCCATTTTGGCCAAGGATGGTTATCAAATTTTCTTGGATGCCATCTCTACCCTCCCTCCCACACATCTAACTGCTGCCCTCAGGGTGAGTTAACCTCTCTGTGATGTTATACTAAAGGCGCAGAAGGAACCAGGTCTCAAGCCCACTGAAGTCAATAGAAAGAATCTCTGTGGTCTTTAATGGATTTTGAATCTGATCCATATGAAACAAGTTCTATGGGCTGACACAGATATTTGATCAAGGAAATATGTTCCCCCCCATCTTTTAAATGTGCTTTTCTAGGCTAAATGCACCTTCAGCATAAATGGATAGGAGAGAAAATGTGAGCTCAAAATCAAGCTTAGAAATACAACAGACATGCTAATTATGCTATAAATAAACCCCTCAGTCAGTAAAAGCTTAGAAGTGTATTATTTATTTTCACATTTCTGAGATTCTTCATTAACATTTAAATCTTCTACAGCTGGGAAGAAATGCACTCTTCATATTAAAAGTGGATTTAATTTATAGCAAGGAGTAGCTGCGTGAAAGCGACAAGGAAAAGTCAAACGTCAGGAGTGCTGTCACAGAACTTTAACAGGCCAGTGATGGGATGGAGAGATGGGAATAGCTGCCTTTTAAAATGGTAATAATGGATTAAATGGAGTCCAGCGTTTTATCAAGAGCAAACAATAATTGTTAAAATAACCCTAAGTAATGTTAGAGCCACTTATGCTGAGACAGTTTGCATACCGTGCCTCGCTTTGGGGAAATAATCGGCTCATTGTCACCCCCATGTTATTTTTTTAAAATGTTATTATTATTATTGATGTTTTATTTTTAAACATATTTTAGAAATGCTTTTTGTGCATGGAGAATATTGGTTTATTTTCAGTAGGGTCATATATTACAAGAGGATAACCCAATGAAGGGAATTAGGTGGCTTAAAAGTACATTTGGTTTAAAAATATCCATGGCATTCTTCTTCAACAGCTGCTGAATTTATACCAAATGTTACTCTACCAGACTTTTCCCGCAGTTTTCCTTTGCTGCTCATGACTGAAAGAATTAATGGGGTGGCAGTTGAGTTTCAACACCTCTAAATAATACACACATCACTGGAATTTCAGGCAGGGCAAATCCTAGAAAATGTTGCCTTTTTAATTTGATCTTTAAATTTTGCTGGCAAAAAAAGAAAAATACCTGACACAATAGCTAGGGTACCAAATATGCTAATTTGTCAACAACACTCTTGTTTTGTCTGTCTTTGTTGCAAAACTCTAATCACACTTTTGATATGAGCTGTGAATTGTTCACTAAAGTATGCATGTTGAATTAGGGTTGCTACCCTGATTTGTGTGGTTAAAATTATGTTTACTCTCACTGCTACATAACTATATTTTAATCTTCTTGCCTGTTTAAAGATTCTCCTCATTTGTTTCTTGTAAGTTACTCAATGTGTAAAGAAGAGAGAAACTAAGACATTTTGGTGAAAGTACCAAAGGTCTAGAATCAATACAAGAAAGAAAGAGAGTTTCATTTAAAATGTTGGTGGATTGCAAGGTTTAGTTATGACCGCACTCTACAATTGGCACATCCTCCTTTAAACCAAAGATGTACAGTGAATCCAGCTAAATTCATGGAATGTGAGACTTCTTTGATGCCAGAGAATATTTAAAAGGCGCGTGAAAATGAAGGAACCTATTGCAAAATGTCTACCTCTTATTGGCCAGGACTATCAGAATGTATGTAGTGTTGTGGGAGCCATGTCGGTCCAGGATATAAGAGAGACAAGGTGGGTGAAGGAATATCTTTTATTGGACCAACTTCTCAGGGCTTTCGAGCTACACAGAGAAGAAGAACTCAATGCAGGTTGAAAGCATGACTCTCTCACCAAAAGTAGTTGGTCAAATAAAAGATATTCCCACACCCACCTTGTCTCTCAAGACTATCAGAAGGAAGACATGGATTTATTTATTGATTGATTTTTTTTAAATATGAAGTGGAAGTGTGTTGTGGTGGGGAGGGACATGGACATGTGAAAGGATAACATTAAAAATTGTCTTGGTTTGATTCTGTTTTGTGTCACCTTGTTATTATTTCTTTTATTTAACATTTATGTTAAGATGACACCTACACTCCAGTGAGTTGGAATCTCTACGTTACAGTGTGAAGCGGCACATTACAAACATATTGTAGTAGACAATTCCAGCCCCAAAGACCTTGCAATATTGCATTGTGAATTTCCCTTTCTCCCCCATCTTGCAAATGAATCACCCCTGAGCAAATTTGCTCAAAAGGAGCAGAAATATTACAGCATCTTGGAAAATAAGGGAGGAATCTGAAAAGATATCCTTCACATTTCAAGTAAAATTTCAAAATTAGAAAATATAGATATACCTCAATCAGCTCAAAATAAAATCCCCACTTTTTTTTGCAGTAAGAAAATAGGTTTCAAATGTGAGCTATTTTACACCTTCTATAGGGACAAATCCCGGAGACATGGACTGTGGCTCCCAAACTTGTATTGGTTCACACTCCACCATCTTAAAAAATTATTGTGAAGTGAAAGGCTGGAACCTCAAGCTTATGTAGTGGTAGGTGTACTACAGTTGGGGAACCCCTGCTCTAGACTCAGATTCCAAGGCCAGAAGGGATCATTATATCATCTAGTCTGACTTCCTGCATAACACAGGCCAGCGAATTTCACCTAGTGATTCCTACACAGAGCCCAGTAACATACAGTTCAACCAACAGTGTGTGGTTGAATGTCCACACTGTGCAGTCAAACGGCTGTAGATGAGGTCTTTCGGCGTACATTCCCTCCAACTTCTGGAATCCTAAGGGTACATTTACATGGCAGCTGGAGGTATCATTTCCATCTTGGGCAGACGTACAGGTGCTAGTTTCAAATGAGTGAGCAGGATAAAAATATCAGGGTAGCCGTGCCGACAAGATCCCTGGCACAGGCTAGCTACCAGAGTACAATCCAAGCCGAGACTCTAGCTATGTCCTCAGGTGGCTGCCCTTCCTGCTGTGGCTACCGTGCTGTTTTTAATGTATGGGCTTAATGAAAGCTAGCACATGTTCGTCTATCTGAGCTGGAAATTTCAACCTCCAGCTACAGCGCAGATATGCCCCATGAGTCACTCATCTCAGCCTTGGCAACCTCAAGTGACCAAAAATCACAAGCCAGCTTCCCCTTTACAAAACTGGCTTAAAAATCATGAGATTGAACGCAATAATAATAATTTTGGGGCATCTTTTTATTTCCCTTCTTGTTTCTGAGCCTTTTGGCATCACATTTTCAAGCTTTTCTCTGCAACCATGAGGCCAGAAACATGCTATTTTATAAAAATGATAGTCGAGAGGCTCACATAAATCCCATGATTCCAGGAGCTGGGGCTTTAAGGAAAACACTAATCTTATGATAAAATCACCAGAGCTGACAACAACGTTTATGGGGTACAAGCATATATGGGGAATGCCTTAATAAGAAGGTCCACTGGTGAATCAGTATCTTTTCTCAGCATCGTACACCCGAGATTGCATCTATTGCATTTGGGCCTGTTGGAACATTTCATATTTCTCTGTGCTGTACAGGCTTTATTCTAAAATTACAGCTGTCTTACAGAAAATCCATACAGGCCTACTCTTCCTTTCACCTCTGACCTTTTGACCTCTGCCTTGCCTGAGGACAGAGTTGACCCGGTCATTGACTAACCCTAAGTCAATAAGTCTGCCTTCATTAGCATAAAACATGAATCTAGTGGCAGCTTGACAAATTATAACTTCGAGCTAAAGATCTGCCAACTAGCTAACTCCTGTAACGACTATTTATCATTGGAAATGGTAAATCATAGGAATCCAGATGACTCAATTATTTGGAAAAAGAAAGAAAGGAAGACTGAGTTCTTCACTGTGGCAGGATGGTTAAAGATAAACCCTTGCCCCAAAGCATGAAAGTGATTATGAAACAAGGATTCTGTTCTCTTTGCAGATCGCTCTCTTTTTTCCTTTCCGTCTTTCTCAGTCTCTCTTTTCTCTCTGTTTACTCATGCCCTCTCTCTCTAGCTCATTTTTCTTTTCCTTTGTCATCCTCTCTTTCCATAACTCACTTTCTCTTTGTCTCTCCTCCTTTTCCACTTTCTCTTTGTCTCTATTTCTCTTTTTATCTGTCTCCTCCTTTCTGCCTATTCATCATTCTCTTTCCTACTCTTCTTTCCTTGCTTCTTTTTCTTTCTATCTCCCATTCTCAAACACATCCATTTTTCCAGCTTTAAAGAGAAAGTCATCCCCCTCCTCCTCAAATTTCTCCTTTTCCCTAGCATGTCGTTTTGCTGATCCACAGCCCTAGCTGGGGAATTGCCATAGAAAGGAACAGAAGCATTTTCCAGCAGGATCAGGGCCCACAGAGGGTCCCTAGCGCTAGGTATGAGCCAAGCTGCCTTTGCCCGTGCTGAGCTGTAGAAATTGATGTCAGCCGTATTTACTGATGTGGCATCCTGCACTCCTCCATGGTTCATGCAATCCTTGGTCACTGAGCGGAGGATAAAGCATTATCACTAAGGGTAAGCCTATGTCACGGAGGTCATGGAAATCATGGATTCTGTGACTTCCAGAGACCTCGGTGACATTTTCTGCTTCAGCCCTGGGGACCCCCCCGCAGATCCCAGCCCTGGAGCTCCGAGCCATTGTGGGCGGTGGGAAGACCCGGGGATCCAAGCTGCTGCTGGGACCCCACAGCTCCCAGACCCTGGCGTCAGAACTCCAAGCTGCCACAGGTGGCAGAGGGACCCCGGAACTCCGAGCTGCCATGGTGGGGGGACCCACAGACCCAGAGGTCCCTGCCATGGCCCTGCAGCTGTCAGCCAGAGCAATGGCAAGTGCTGGACCTTCTTTCCCTAGCAGGTATCAGGCTCTCAATCCCTCCCCCAGTCAGCCCCATTTTGTCACCGTTATTTTTAGTAAAAGTCAGGGATGAGTCACGGGCTTCCGTTAATTTTTGTTTATTGCATGTGACCTGTCCCTGACTTTACTAAAAATAACGGTGACAAAATCTTAACCTTAATTATCACCCACCGTATGCCCCAGAATCACTCTTCTCCGGCTTTGTTCATTTTCCAAAGGGAACTAGCTTATTAACAAATCTGCAGGCTGGAGACAGAGGGGTCCCACGTAGAAGAGCCCATCTGATTCCTGCTTTGCTTTGTGTAAGGTCCCAGCTCCCAGGCCTATTCTCTCTGGAAGGATGGTGTGCAGACAATAGACCACAATCCTGGCCTGGCTCCTTGCGATGGTGCTGACTTCAAGGGGGCCGTGAAGGTGTAAAACCAGAAGGGAAAGGCACACTCACCCAGAGACAGGGAAGACTGCAAAGAGCATGAAAGAATGTGACAGAAGAAAGAGTACACGTGAAAAAGAGAAATCAAGGATAAAATCTTGTTTATTATGCCAGGTTCTATTTCCTGCTCTGTAGAGATGGAGTCTGCTGGTCCATGCGCTGGTGTAAATGCAGAGCAGTCCTCAGTGACTCCACTGCAGTTATTCCAGTTTGACACCCGTGCAAAGTTTGCCTTTAAAAATTAAGGCTACTCTCTCAGGCTGATTGCAGAATTGCAAAATGCCTGCTATTTCTCTCCCTCCTGCCATTTCAATAAATACATCCTTTTAACCAGGTTTGAAACAAACAGCAGTCCCTAAAATTACCCCAGGCCAAATGGCTTGTCCTGACCCCAGAGACGCTGTTTTCCAGTGGTGCAAATTTCTCTATCATAAATCTCAATTTGGGATCACATTCTCAGCAGCCATAGCTCGATTGAAGTCAATGGGACCAGCTCCCCAGATGGTGTAAATCAATGGTTTATTGGAAACAAGATCCCCAGTTGGTGTAAATTGGCCGTAGCGCTGTTGGAGTCAAGGGGGAGAGATCCTCCAGGTGGTGGAAATCAGCAATAGCTCCATGGCAATCGATGGAACGACGTCAATTTGCACCAGTAAAGAATAAGTTCCTTTATGTCTCAGGCAGTCGTGCTGACATGATCCCCTCCCAAATTCACAAGCCCGATCATGTCACACTCTAATTACATTCTATTGTTTCAAATAAAAAGAAAGGAAGGAAGAAAAAAAAAGAAAAAAGGCCAAGTTAACATGAAACACCACGCTAGCACTCATTTAAAAATATACACTGCACAGAGATTTATGACTGAGGATGTTTCCTATAAATCAAGCCAGACTTTCTTTCCTCTGTACAATGCAGAAATAAACACCTGCATCTGATTATTTTTATTTTAAGCAGAAAAACAGGTGCAGACACCTCTGTTTTCAAAACAAAGAGAATAAGAAATTTAAATAGATGCCTATGTAAGAATATATGGTGGTATGTGTGTGTATTTGCACGTTAGCCACTCGTTTGAACGTTATCAGCGCTGTTACCATAAATATTCATATCGAATCAAAATAAAAATTCTTATGTATAATTCTGTTATTTATTATTATTTGTAAATAGGCATAGGAGCCTATCTAATCTATCTATCTAATTATTATAAAATATATACGCTCAAATTAATCTCGGGTGTAACTCCATGAAAGTCAATGAAGCTAGGACGATTATGTACATATAGAGAGACAGACAGATGAGTGTGTATAGGGAGAGAGAGAGAGATCCCTTCAGTGTTATGAAGAACAAGATTCTGCTCTCACTAAATTTGGAGTAACTCCATTGGATTCAGTGGGGTTACTCTGGATTTACATCTACTCGGGTTTTACATTGCTGTAACAGAGTCCCCTGCTTTCTCAGTCGCCTAGCCCTAGTGCTGCATTTCTGCCACTCTTAGTCTCTCTGAATAGTCGTTTACACTGTGAGAAATCCCATTCATTTCACTGGGCTGCATCGTGGCTTAGTGGAAAATGGGAGGGTATGGGGGAACTGTAAAGTTGCGAGGCCTGCAGGCACTTGGAAAGGTGGCCTAGTCGGTAGGACATAACACTGGGATTTTGGAACACTGGATTTAATTCCTGGCTCAGCCAGTCCTTGTATGACTTGGGCAAGTCTCTTCATCTCTCTCTGTGCGTCCGTTGCCCATCTGTAAAAAGGGGGTAACATGGTCCTATTTTACCTAAGTGTGTTGTGGGGATTAAAAGCCATTTTTGATAGGATCAGCTCAGGTATGGTGTTGACAAGTGTGTTGCTGAATTGCCTAGGTGGTTCAGGAGTAAGGTCTTGTCTACACTAGCACTTATGCTGGCAAAACTTTTGTCACTCAGGGTTGTGAAGAAAACCATCCCCCTGAGCAACGTGAGTTTTGCCAGCACAAGCGCTTGTGTGGACAGCGCCACGTCCATATGTCTCTCACTGACATAGCCACCGCTCGCTCATTTAGGCGGTTTTATTATGTCAGCAGGAGAGCCCTCTTCCTTCGACGTAACGTGGCTACAGAAGCACTCTTACAGCAGCACAGCTGTACTGATACAACTGTGCCACTCCATGTTTTAAGTGTGGACTAGCCCTAAAAATGAGACACACGCTCAGTTCCCAGCTCCACCAATGACTTCCTGTGACCTTGGCCAAATCACTTAATTGCTTCTGTACAATGGGGCTAATAGTACTTCGTTACCATGCTGGGGTGGCGGGGGAAGGTTGTAAAGATAAATATGCTGAAAATTGTGGGGTGTGTAGGTGTTATGGGGAGCCCATAAGCGCCTGGAGGCTTGTCTAAACTACAGGGGCTACAGCAGCACATAATTATGGCACTGCTCTTACCAGGTCATACAGATGACAGCAATGGAAGGGGCTTTCCTGTCACTTTAAGAACTCCATTTCCCTGAGCGACAATAGCTAGGTCAATCCTTCCTTTGACCGAGCCATGCCTACATCAGCCGCTTAGGTTGCCATTGCTGCGGCACTCCTGGGTGTTGAAGTTTCCCAACCCTGAGCGCCGTAGCTGTGTCAACCGAGTTTGAAGTGTCGACCGGGCCTAGGATAGACCCACTTATTATTTGGCCTCACGTCATTTTGTTACAAACTGGTAGGCTGAGCCTTTGGAATGCATCTTCCCTTACCCTGCTAGAAGGTCCTTTTGCACCCTTCCTCTCCACCTGCTCACATCCCCCAGCTTCGTGGAAGAATTTGTGGCAGTTTCTCTGTCACAAAGAACCCCTAACACCTCCCCGGTAGGAAATATCACCCCATGTGTATAGATGATCAAACTAAGGCACAATGTAGATGGAGTATTTGTCCAAGAACACACAGGGAGCCCAGCTGATCTGGAAATTGAAACTAGGTGTTCTGAACTGCAGGTCCATGTTTCCCAAACCGCTGGCGCATCATTCCCACAGTATGTAGCGCTCAGCACATTACCCTCCCCTGTAAAGCCGAAGGAGCGCTTGGATCCCGTGCCTGGATCAGCTATTCTATTCTCTATCGGTTCTTATACTGCACTAATCACTGTTGTCTTTGAGTTACACGCAGGACAAGTTAAGCATCTATCCCGAGGTCACGCACAATGTCTGCAGCTGAGCCAGGAATCAGAGCAGAGATCTAATGCCAAGGCGAGCACTCTAGCCGCCAGCCTTACCCCTCCTAGATGTCTGATCTTCACCAGCTCCAGTGAAACGACTCGTGACTTACACCAGCACACGGGAGATGAGAATCCGGCCTGGAGGGCCCTGTCTGCATGAGAAGCCCTGAGCAAGTTGGCTTGCATTCTCATTTTGTCTAAGTGTGTCGGGGGGAAGGGGGGGTATCGCAAAAGGTCCTTGCTTCAGCGGATTGCGAAGAGGAGATCAATAGAAAGAGACAGATTGGAGACACATTTCTATCACTCTGGACTGCTGGCTCAGCACCCCTTTCATTCCCCGCCAGGCCCAGGGAAGGCAGGTGCAGCCGAGAGCTCCCTGCCTTTCCAATTCAAACAGGTTTCTAATCCCTCCACTGAAGGGTAAACAGCATTGAGTCACGCCTGGGATTAACCACACAAATATCTCTAATGTATTCAAATGCACTTCCCCAATACCACACTATAAACAGGGGTTACTAATGAGCAACGGCTAGTGCTATTGGGAATCATAAAGACTTCATCCTGTGCTAAAAAGCAAGAGGTTTTTTTCCTTTAAAGGATCTTTCTTGCTTGCTTGCTTTTCTTTCCACACCAAAATCAGGGAATGGGAACATCTCATTCAAACTAGGTAGGCTGGGGGGGGGGGAAAGATGTTTTTTGTTGTAAAAGATGACATTTTTATTGTCTCTTGTATTGTGCTATTTTCTTTTTTACTATTATCCGTCTTCAGCTTTATTTGAGCTGGCAACAGAAGTGAAATTATTTTCCAAAGAGATTTTTTTTTTTGCCTATCAACATTGCCTTTTTAAACACTCTAATAGAAAAATATTGCTTAGCAGCTGGGATGCAAGCGCAGCGAGGGGGATAGGCATGAATACGGGATGGGGTGGGAGGCAAGCAATAAAAAAATAAAAGGAACCTATAAAGATTAATTATCTAATTAACAGAGACATAAAAATATAGAGAGGAATAAATAAATGCCTTGCCAAAATTTGGTTGGGAAATTTTACACTATTAGTTAGGGCTATAGAAAAATGCAGACCACGTTCTCCCTTCTTTTGCCCTGGTGTAAACCAGGAGTAACTAGACTGATAGTGGGCCTGATTCTGGAGTAAGTCTGGAATAACATCCCAGTGTAAATCAGGGATAACATATGTGACGTCAGTGCAGCTGGTTCTGATTTCACACCGGCATAAATCAGGATCAGCACCAATGTGGTCAGTGGGGCTAATTGCCATATAATTTACACCAGTGTAAATCAAATGTAACGCCACGGGAGTCAGTAGGACTGATTCAGATCTCACGTACACCCGTGTAAATCAGCAATAGCTCCACTACAGCCAGTAGATTTACACCTAGGTAAATCAGGAGTAACTATTGATGTCATGTAGTCACCTGGGCTTCATTCTCATTTTGCCTCTTCACGCTATTTTGGCAGCAGTAACAGGGTTTTAAAGTGGGCAGATGTAACCAGCACTCCCTTAAAGGTTGTCTATAGTGGTGGCGTAGCTATGTTGGTCCCAGGCTATTAGAGAGAGAAGGTGGGGGAGGTGATATCTTTTATTGAACCCCCTTCTGTTGGTGAAAGAGGCTTTTGATCTTACAGAGCTCTTCAGGGCCCTTAAAAGCCCCTTTACACTGCCAGAGTCATGCAAAGTGGCCTTTGTGTAAATGAGAATCTGGTGTAAAGGGAAAGGAGAGTCTGCCTCATTGTTCTAAGGGCCAAATTGTGACTCCTTTACTGCCAACAATGAGCATTTACTCACATGGGCCATTCCACTGTAGTCTCTCCAATCCGGCCCTAAAGAGGAGCAACAGATTTCCTCCAGAGAAAAGGAGGGGGAGAGGGAAGGGGTGGGAAATGATGCCCTCTTTTCCACTAGAGCAGAGTGAGCTTCCACAAGGAATCATTTGATTTTACTAACTCTCCACCCTCGTCCTCTGGCTGGGAATTGCCCACCAGCAGATCTGCGATTCTCTGCTTTGTTTGTTATTTGACATACTTGGTGAATTTCTGCAGAAAATCGTTCTCAGGCGCTGATTCCTGCCTGCACTTGGCTCCTTTATATCACGTCAATGGGCCAGAAAGGCTTGGTCTACACTACAAAATTATGCCAGCAGAGCTATGTTCTCTAGGAGTGTGGAAAAAAACCAAAAAAACCCTAGCCCACAGAGCTATGCCACCAAAACCCTCTGGCAGGACTCTGTTGGTATACATTGTGTCTACACTAGGGAGCTATTCCAGCATCAGGGCTCTAGCATCACTTTGGCCAAAGCAGTTTCATCTCCTTATGTGGAAACTGTGGTGCTTTGTTGTTCACGCAGACCAGCAAGGGGTTTGGCCACCACTTGCCTTGCAACAGTCAGCACACAGCCCTGCAGGTCACAATGGCTTCCACCACCCAGTCACTCTCTGCAGGGGGGACCTCAACGACCCTTCCAGCCCCAAGTTCTCCCCAAAAAGAGTCTTTCTGCAATGCTCAGCCCCCCCCACTCTAGCACTCACAAAAACCGTACAAGTTCACTGCTCCTTTAAAGAGCCAGTACCCATCAGCCTGTTAGTTTCACTACCGTTAACGTGCCCTTCCCTTCAGTCCCAGCACTGAGCTGGTCTATAGTAAAAGTAAAACAAGTTCATTAACAAGAGGTCTTAGGTTTAAGTCATGCCAAGTAGAAGTAAGAGGGATAAAAATGGTTACAGACAAAAGTGAAAATCTGCTATTAAGACTGAAACAACAAATTCAAGGCGGCTGTTCAACGTTTTCTCACCATAGTCATTCTTCCAGCATGGCTCGTCAGCCCTTAGTCAGGATCCAACCACAGCACGCAAAGCATTTGGTTTTCTTTGTCTCCTCAGGTGAAAGGGATTCTCGCCCCCTCTCTTAATAGTCCATTGAATGCTTGAAAGGGGTCCCCAGCTAAAGTCTCTTTCACAGAAGCCCCAGATGGCTCTCAGCAGCTCCAGCGTGCAGGCATCTCCTCCAGGTTGCAGGCAGCAACTCTAGGCTCCAGTCAGTAGGCGGCTCTACAGTGGTCAGTCCCAGCCCCAAGAAAGAGACAACCTTCTCCACCAGCAGCTCTCTCCTGACTGAGCTACAAGGCCTCGCTTTTATACTTCCCCTTTCTGTCCCGCCCCTGCACTTCTGATGGTGCCATAGCCGGGCCTGCCCACCAGATGGCATGGGTTGCCCCCTCCGTGTCAGCCTCAGAGGGAGGCCACACGGCTTGGCTACAGGGTGAGTAATATTTCCCTTGCAGCGGTGTTGTGCTTCATCAACATTAGTGGCACCACAGTAAGCATGGATTTGGTGTGCATAAAGGCCTTTGAACATGGCAAATACTACATGGGGCCAGTCCTGTGATGTGTGGAACACCCCCTGAGTGGCACTGAAAACTGTTATTGATGCCAAATGGTGCTAATTTCAGCATCTGCCTGGAAATCCTCAGAGATGCCCATAAATTATAAGTCTTATTGTCTGGCATTTTCAAAAGGACCTAAGGGAGTTAGGTACTCAACCCCTAGGTTGAGGGGGTCAACAGTCATAGTTGAAATCCTGGCCCCATTGAAGTCAATGTGAGTTTTGTCACTGAATTCAATGGGGCTGGAATTTTACCCACAGATTTTAAGACCAGAAGGGAGCGTTATGATCTTCTAGTCTGACCCCTCCGTAACACAGGTCGGAGACTTTTGCCCAGTGATTCTTGCATCAAACCCTCAACTAGACCTGGGCGCAAAATGGTTTTCCTATCCAATGAAAGCATATGATTTTTTTTTTTGAAATGTGCAGTTCCAGATGGGGACAAAACCAAGGCCTTTTGAAAATGTCCATGAAAAACAGGAGAAAGAAAGGCAGCCATCCTCAGAAAGCCAAGTGCCTGGTAGTTAGGACATTTATCTAACATGCAGAAGATCTAGGTTCAGATTCCTGCTCTGTCTGATTCAAAGCAGGGCCTTAAACATGGTTCTCCTACAGCCCAGCTGAATCTCCTAGCTCCTGAGCTATTACCTATTTAGTGTAGCAAATTCTCTCTGGTTTTGAACAGAAATTCCAACCTGGACCTGAGAAGTTTAATCAAAACTGCCCCTTTCCCATTAAAAAAATTCAGTTCAGACAAAAAGTTGTTTTGGTGGAAAATTCCCATCCAGTACTGGCCATAACTTCTTGCTGAGCTACAGCGTATCATTTAGAAAGATACCAGCCTTGATTTAAAGAGCCAGGTGGTAGAGAATCCCCCATGTCCCTTGGCTTGTTGTTAGGCCCCAGCCATTAAAATGATGTCTCCTGGCCATTTTCTCCCAGGACATGCAAAATTCCTGACGCTGGAAATGTAGCGATAAGAAGACCATGGATCTGGTGAGCAAGCAGGTTTTATGGATCAGTCAGGGGGGAATCTATACTGCCTCCGGAGCTCAGAGAGCAGTTTCTCATGTCAGCATGTTTGACTCCTACGTGCAAATATGTATACACTAAATCCCTGCTTCCATAGTTGTACGTAAGCCAGCCATTTTTCTTTTGGAAACAGAAATACATTATGCACCTCACCTGTCACGGTCAAAATAGCCAGATCAAACCTCCCTTATGCCCGCCTCAAATTTTTGTATGTGTGTGTTTTGTTTTAAAAATTCAGCCCTAAATCATTCCTGAAAAGTGTTCCTTACCACCAGCTAATCAATCCCACCCCTTAAAGGGACATCTGGCAGCCCCCCTCCTGAGCCCAAAACTTTATAGCCGTACATTCGAGGCGGTTTTGAGTCATATTAAAGCAATGGGCTTTTTTGAATCTGTTGCTTCTATATGGAAATGGGCTAATTAAAAGCACTTGTGCAGTGTATATCTTCCCCACATACTTATCCATCCAGATGTTTCGCAGTTGTGCATTTCCTAAATATGCCATTCCACCCTGTTTGACTCGGTATTATTAAATCATCTACACGTTTTCACGCAGCAGCCCAAGCTTAAAGTCTTTGCAAATTTCCACACATGGGGTCCCTGACTCTCAATGCCAAAGTCTCGATTCACTTAACAATTTATTTATCACGGTGCCATAAAAGCACCCTCCACATTTAAGCTTGCATGAAAGGGAGGCTGCTTTGAGAATGTACCTCTCAGCAATTTGTTTAGAGGAGAAGTGAAGCATTTCATTTCACTCTGAGCTGAATCTGGGGTTCTTTGCAGACACCAGGAGTTTTGAATGTGCGAAGGAGCCGGCATCAAGGAGACTTGGGTTGACCTTTGGGTGTTCAGGGTCCACAATTTTCACAAGCGGGTGCCTCAAGAGGAGCAAAGGGGAGCAAAGCTGGTGGTCATGTGAATTGGGAGCTGCTGGGTTCTTGGCACATTTGAAAATCTGATGTCAAAGGCACATTGGGTGCTGGGTTTTTCTGAAAATCTGCATAATGCATTAGAGTTGAGATTTTCAAAGGTGCTCAAGGGAGTTAGATGCTCCAATCTTTCTGAATTTCAATGAGATTGTGATATGCCTAAGGGATTTAGGCACCTAATCACTTGGCAATCCTATTAGGTGCTTCTCTGCATCTTTAGGAACATACAGAACTATCCCTAAAAAATTGAGGAAGATAAACCCCCTCAACTTTCAATCTCTGGCCCCCATCACGGTAAAATCTGACTGCCTTACAATCTATTGACCATGCCCTGGGAGGTTGGGAAGCCATTCCTAGTTTTTGGATGGGAAACTGAGGCACACGGGGGCTAAGTAATTTGTCCAACTTCACACAGGAAGACTGTAGCAGTGCAGGAAAGCCAACCCAAGTCTCCCAAGTTCTGGGGAGAAGTGTCTTATCCATCCTTCCACTTGGCCAACTTGTTCACTGGCCTTGTGATCCTAACTCTGTCAGTTAGGTGTTTTTGAACATTTTACCCTGGGAATTCCTTCAATAATCTCAGCCTAGCAGTCTAAATTTAAACTACCTCTTTTGAAACTCTTGGCCTGGGTTTCCAGCTAAATTATAAACTTATCTGGGTCACCAAGTTAAAAAAACAAACAAACAAAAAAAAAGGATCAGGGATAATATCTGGAGCATGTTGATTTAATTTATCTTGTACTCTGAAAAATGGGTGTAAATCACAATTCCACAGCCTATCTGCTAGTGCAATTCTCATTCAGTTCCTATCTCTCCTATTGCCACCGGTGTCAATGAGGGTTTGGTCTGTGGAAACATCAAGTAAGGACTGCAAGATTTGGCCCATTCCTATTCATTATCTGACCAGTACACAGGCTGCGTGGGTATAAAATAAATCAAAGTCCCTGCACAATTTACAGTCTCTAGTTTGCCCGTGTAATTCTTCTGGAAATATCTCAACAAAATCTGCAAACAGTCCAGAAAAGGGGTGAAGTGAAATAAGGCCCCATCTGGCGATGTCCTTGATTTCAGAGGGAGCCACTCAGCACATTGCTGGAGGCAGCTGGGATGTCCCAGGGTTGGACCCACAAAGTAGAAGTAGGCCGAAGCAGAGAGTGAAGGAGAACATCTGGGACATGTAAGGAACTTGAGATGCAGCTGGGTTTTTTCACTCATTCGTGTCGTATAAAATCCACGTTTTCCAGATCAGCTTTCCGCCCCTAAATCCTGAGCGTGCCATTTGCAGCGCCCCACCCTGAAAGGATCAGAGAGAAAGGCAAAAGTTCTTTAAGCCCCCTTAGGCACAGATGTGCAGATCCTGGGAGCTTTGAGAAGAAGCACTTGCTTGAACTTGGATATTGTTTTACTGCTTCTATGGTGAGAAAAATCACCTCCTCCGTTCCAGTGCACACTTCAATTTCCCTGGGTCTTAATCATTACATTTCTGGTGCACATATAAATACAAGGAAACTGCAATGGAAATCAAGCAAATCCTGTGAAGGGCTATTTCTCCAGGGATTTACTAACAATTCTCTTCCTCCAAACCTGTAAAAGATGCATAGAAGGGGGAAAAAAGATTTAATTGAATACAATGGCCCCCCTCCCCTGCTCTGGCCAAATTGTAATTCCAGTAAATTACATTATGCCTATTAAAATTTCCCCTTCATTTTCAGTTGCCTTTGATATTCCTCTTTGTTTCCTGTTCTGCGGCGTTGCTATGCATAGTTACAAAATTCCACCCCAGAGGCAGCTGCATTTCCGTGGCAGATGAAGTAGATGTTGGCTACAGGTTCCTTGCTCCTTGTTGTCTAGAAACATTATAATAATACCTAGGTCTTCTGAACCATTTTGCAGCTGTAGAGCTCTTTACAAAAGAGAGCAGTATGGTATCCTCATTTTACAGGTAACTGAAGCACAATGAGTTGCCCGATGTTATCCAGCAAGCCAGTGGCACATCTGGGAAAAGAAGCCAGATCAGCTGCATGCTAGTCCAGAGCACTACCCACCAGGTAACACTGCTCTTTGAAGCAACTGGATTTAGATAGCACTTCCCTACCTCACAGGGGCTGTTGTGAGGCTGAATATGTTAAATGTATTCCGATACGGCAGCAAAGGGACTGGATCAGTTCCTTAGCTAATTTAGACCCTAACATTTTGTATGTCTAGTTGGAATTATGTCTTCCAATGTGCATTACATTACACTACCTAGCCGTTAATACACAAGAAAGAGATCTGGAAATTACCAGGGATAGTTCTCTGAAAACACAAGAACCAGGAGTCACCTGATGAAAGTCTTAAGCAGCAGGCTTAAAACTAACATAAGGAAGTACTTCACACAATGCACAGTTGGCCTGTGGCATTCATTGTCAGGGGATGCTGTGAAGGACAAAAGTATAATTGGGTTAAAAAAAAAATTAGATAAGGTGATGGAGGATGGGTCCATCAATGGCTATTAGCCAAGATGGTCAGGGATGCAACCCCATGCGCTGGGTGCCCCTAAGCCTCTGACTGCTAGAAGCTGGGACTGGACGACAGGGGATGGATCAATCAATAATTGCCCTGTTCTGTTCATTCCCTCTGAAGCACCAGGCACTGGCCGCTGTTGCAAGACAGGATAGTGGGCTAGATGGACCAAGGTCTGACGCAGTACGGCCATTCTTCTCATAGGTAATTCCCTACACAGCTTTCTTACTTCTAGGTGGTGGTGTTTGTTTAATTGGATATAGGAGCCAACTCCCACAACCCCCACCTTGACTCTGGGAGGAGAACTTGGGGGGGGGAGAGAAGAGGATGCAGAATTTATATGGACAAATTCTGCTCTCATTATCCTGATGTAAATCTGGAGTGACTCCAGGAAAGTCGAACCGAGGCAGTCCCCCCAGAAATGCAATTAGTCAGTCCCTTATAGCCTATATATATGTCCTGCAACATGAAAGACACAGAATGATTGTGTAATGGTACGCTGTTAATGGCTGCGCGGGGAACAAAAAGTAGGAGCTGATACAGCTTGAACTAAATCTCTGCTGCCTCTATGGATGCCTTCGTACCCTTCATTAATTAACAGCACTTTTGTTCCGTCTGCGGAAGCTACAGGCTCCTCAAATAGCACAGAGAGGCAGCGCTTCCTGTTCAGGGATGAATTCGACCCTGGAGGTTGGTTGCACATTCCTGGAGATGCCTCCCCTGTTGGTGTCAGAATTGCTGTTTAACACAACAGTAGGCCTCACTCCCCGGCACCCACCGTTCCTGCTGACCATGTGGAAATTGGAGAACGCGATTTGAGCTCATTGGACGGCAAGGCCTAGTGAGAAATTTACTAGTGACTGCAGTGGAAGCAGGACCTCGGTCAGGCCTGATCCTGTGGGATGCTGATTCGAGCCAGGGGAATTTGTTCAACCAAATCTTTTTTTCCAGTGAAAAATGCAGATTCGGTGACACCGCATTTGTGGTGATTTAACCAAATTATTTCCATCATGGGAAATAAACTACCTAAAAGAGAACAAACAACATGGAAGACATGGGAACATTTCTGTTTTTCAGCTGGAAATGGCTTTTCATTTCCTCTGACTTTATTTCCTCTGACTTTATTATCAATGAAATTAAAAAACCATTAAAAAATTCTCAGCCATGAAATGCAATGTTTTGTTCAACCTGGAATAAATCTCCCGCCCTCAACTTTTCAATTGGCCAAAATTTTTGAACTATGTTGTGGTCAGTTTGACCTGAAATGAAACCCTCCCCCTATCCCTTAATTTTTCAGAATTGCCAGAGCTCCAAAAAATCAATTATTTGCCCAGCTCAAGTCTTGAGTGACCTCAGCTCTCACTTACTGAGATATGCAGCCCGCAGGGGCTTTAGAGGGGCTCTACAGCTTGGGTGAAGCAACCCATTTCCATGGCTGGGAGCAATAACAGAAATGCAAGGTCAGGTACAGGGAAGCAACATGCAAAATACACTGCCTAGTGGGCAACACTAGGTGCGTGGGACAGATCTGGCAAGGTGTTATGTGCCTCCCACAAGTAGAGTGACTAGGTGTCCCAATTTTATATGGACAGTCCCGATATTTGGGGCTTTTTCTTATATGAGCACCTATTCCCCCCACCTCCTGTCCTGATATTTCACACTAGCTATCTGGTCACAAGCTGCTAGTGTAACCCACTGGTGAGCACGCATGTGTTAAAAGTTCACTTCGTGCCAGTCCAGAGAGGATATGAGGCCCTGCTTACAGAACTTTGAATCAAGCTGTCACCACTCTGGCTGCTTCGCTCTTGAGGTCCCTGTTTGAGTCTTGGCCCACAGACTAGCCCTCTGCCCCTTCTCCCAGTTGAGTGGAAACTGGGATTAGTGGCAAAACCTTCTTCCCAGGGTCCCAAAGTGCTTTTCACAGCACTCACCCAGTCAGAGGGAGTGGAGGGCACTGAGCAGAATGAAAGCAGGCGAAACTCATCTCCCTAATTGCTTCAGAGGTGCTCTTCACTTTATTGGCGTGCTGCCTAAGAGAGCCTGTTATGGGGGCACTCAACATTTCCTGAATGTCCCTCTCCAAAGGCCGAACACCTCTTTCAACAGCAATTTATTTGCATGACTTCCTCCCGAGCATAGATAAGGAGCCGTCTTGCAGCGGGGGAGAGGAAGAGAAGGAGGGGGAGGTGGTGGTGCATTTATGATCTGGTGGGAGGCAGATAAGAAACCTCTTGAGTGCTTGGGATGAAAGGAAGAGCAATTGATTTCCCCATCAAGTGTCTTCTTACATCGAATTCAAGTGGACCCTGCTGCAGGTAATAGAGAAAATTTGCTGAGCCTCCCAGAGCAACCAATCACTGAGAAAATGGAATAAAATTCAGGGTAACAGCACTTATCGTCTCAGCCTGACTCAGTGGATTTCTGGGATTGTGACGAGAGCTGGGCAAAATTTTTTGCTCTAAACTTTTTTTTTTGGTGAAAAATGCAGATGCGGTAATCCCAAAATATTTCAAGAATTCATGTCAATTGTTTGTTTGGGAAAACAAATAGATAAGATATTGGGAAAGATTGGAGATGCAGAATCTGAACATTTTCACAAGGAAATGTTTCAAGTTTTCAGTTTGGAAATGAGTTTGGGTTTCAAAATTTTCTTTGACATTTTTTAAAAACTTAAAAAAAATTAAAAACTCAAAATCAAAGGCTTAGATATTGTCAAAAAAAAAGATTTTATTCAACATGAAATGACTTTTTTTGATTCAACGAAAATTTCAAAAAGGGTTGATTTCTGTCCAAATTGGATGGAAGCTTTTTCAATATTTTGAAATGGCCAACGAATCAAAAAATCCATTTTTACCTAGCTTTATCCATGACTGTTTCCCCCCAATAGGTCAGAAGCAACGTCACCTTTATATGTAGCTAATTAGGAGGGGGTCCCAGCTAGACAGGAGTGGGATCACAGTATGGAAAAGCAGATCCCAGTGTAGACAAGATTGCGCTTAGAACTACTGGCCTAGGCAATTTATATCACTTTTTTTTTCTCCCCCACATCCTATATTTCAGTCAAGACCAGCCTCCCCAAACAGATAAGTGATCAGTTTCTTGGTTGAATTGGTACCTGCTATCTATGAATTGCTGTGTAGGCACCTTTGGGTGTACAATATTTATCGCCTTAAACACAGACTCTGCTGAACATGTCATTGTTAAGGAAACAAAGGCCAGATTTCCAATCATATATAGACATTCATTCCCATTGAGAATCTCGGCCTACAAGACATACAGAGACTTCTGGCTCCTGTGGTTTGTAACCAGTGTTTGCAGGGAGGAATTACCCCCAAAAGATTGGCGCCTAGTTCTGACATCCTTTGCCTCTTATTATTAATATTTTATGCTACATTTTCAATTGAGATTGGGGCTCCATTGTGTAAGGTGCTGTAGAAACACAGAAAAGAAATAATCTTTGGCCTGAAAGGATTTACAATTTAATATTTCATAGATATTAAGGTCAGAGTGGATTTTTATGATCAGCTAGTCTGGCCTCAGTTTCTCTGCCTGCCATTTGTCTATTAAGATTATAAAATCTTTGGGGCAGGGTCCAGGGATTGTCGTTCACTCCATGTCTGTGCAGCACCTGGCACGATGCCTGACTGGGGCCTCTAGATGTTACTGCCATTCTTGCGACTTTATCACAAGTCTTGTGATATGCAGAGATTTGCTGAAAGCTCCAGCTCCTGGAGACACGTGAAAATGTGAGACACTCCGTTTTCATCTTTAAAGTCCTCCTAGTTTCAGAAACAAACTTGGAAACATAATCCCTAACGCTCAAAACCCCAAATGTAGATAAAAACAAGTGGCTATTCTTTTTTAAATATCTCATGATTTTTAAAACTATCTCTGGATTTTTTTTTTAGATTTTTGGAGTTGGCAATAAATATTATCTTGCCTTTTCTATCTTTAGCTCTCAAACCACTGTACAAAGGAGGTTGGTATCCTTATCCCCATTTTATGGATGGGGGAAACTGAGGCAAAGAGCTGCCAGATGACTGGCCCAAATTCACTCTGCAGACCAATGGCAGAGCCAGGGCTAGAACCCAGCACTGAAAAGAAACTGCATCTTTTGTCAAGCAGATATTTGATGTAACTAAAATAACATTTAAACTATCCTAGGAAAGGTGTACATGTTTCAGAGCTGGGAATCCATTGACTGAGGCCAGATTTTTACTCACCTCTAACACGAGAAGGGGAGTGTGAGAGTGAAAGTGACATTTACACTTGCCACGTCAATTCATTTCTTTATTCATCTGTTTAAATCCCCCACTGCCTTGGGATTAATCTACCTTTAAAATGTGTGTTGCAGCCCATAACATTAACTGAGGACATTTCAAAGAGCACAAGGACTTCTGGGGCGTCCGTTGCCTGAAGCTGCCATTTATATGGGGCTGCTTTGTTCATGTTGTTTCTCCTTCCCAATCCAATCCCCTCCCTCACAGCTCCGAGAAATTACTTCAGACCCTACAAAAGCGTTCGCTGTGCCATTCTCCATCTGAGATGTAACATACCCCGGTTTGATTCTTTATGATGCATATAGAAGGCCTGAAAGATTTTTGCTTTTAAAAGGTTTTTTACCGTTGTAATACCAGAAACAACAAGTCTTATTTTCCCTGCTTTTGCTGGAGAGTGTATTGAGGAATTGTCTCAGATTCAGAGAGGCATATCGTCAGCACTCAGGCCTTATACTAAGGTATATGTGTAGGGGGAAGTGGACCACTCACACATTTATAATTGTTAAGGTCAGAAGGGATCATTAGATTACTAAACTAACCTCCTGGTCACTTATCCCTTTATTGAGCCCAGTTAATTTCTTTTGGCTAAAGCATCTCTTCCAGAAAGACATCCAGTCTTGATTTCTGTAGAAAAGGACCTGAGGGTTACAGTGGACAAGAAGTTGGATATGAGTCAACAGGATGCCCTGGTTGCCAAAGAGGTTAACGGCATATTGGGCTGCATTAGTAAGAGCATTGCCAGCAGATCACGGGAAGTGATTATTCCCCTCTATTCGGCACTGGCGGGGCCACATTTGGAGTATTGGCTCTAGTTTCGGGGCCCCCCACTACAGAAAGGATGTGGACAAATTGGAGAGAGTCCAGTGAAGGGCAACGAAAATGATTAGGGGGCTGGAGCACAAGATTTATGAGGAGAGGCTGAGGGAATTGGGTTTGTTTAGTCTGCAGAAGAGAAGAATGAGGGGGGATTTGATAGCAGCCTTTAACTACCTGAAAGGGGGTTCCAGGAGGATGGAGCTAGGCTGTTCTCAGAGGTGGCAGATGACAGAACAGGGAGCAATAGTCTCAAGTTGAAGTGGGGGGGAGGTCTAGGCTGGATATTAGGAAAACCTTTTCACTAGGGGTGTGGTGAAGCACTGGAATGGGTTACCTAGGAAGGTCTTGGAATATCCATCCTTAGAGGTTTTTAAGGCCCTGCTTGACAAAGCTCTGGCTGGGATGATTTAGTTGGGGTTGGTCCTGCTTTGAGCAGGGGGTGGGACTAGATACCTCCTGAGGTCCTTCCAACCCTCATCTATGATCCTATGAAGCCATCAAATGATGGAGAATCTACCACTTCCCTTGGGAGTTTGTTCCAATGGGTGAGTCACCCCCACTGCTAAAAAAAAGCCTGTCCTTCCTTCTAATTTGAATGTATCTAGCTTTAGTTTCCAGCCATTAATTTTTGTTATGCCATTTTCTGCTAGGTTAAAGAGCCCTATAGTATCTAGTATTTTCTCCCTGTGAAAGTACTTGTGCATTCTAACATGATTCTTTAATAAACTCTTCCCTTCTTCAAAGTGTCTATAAGGTGTTGATTATAAATCGGTGTTAATGAAAACAAAAACAAAGTTCTAAACAGTATGACTAAAAGTCCTTACAGCCCTCCACTGCTGCGGCTCTCACTCTGTTGGGATATCATAATTCCACGGGGTCACCAGTCATGTGTAGTATGGTGTATTGGTAGGCTTGGAAGAATTAGATGTTTGTCAGTAAATGTCCATAAGCATTGATTTCACCATCCACGCACACATGCCGCTGGAACATATTCCCATAGATAATAACCGACGTTTCCAGGTAGGCAAAGTGAGAAAAATGCGGTGTGAGAACTTGTGAAAGCCCCATCTTAATATGTATAAAACGCGTTGTGATGTTGGTGTTAGGGGAGCCAGAGGAGGGTACCCATTATGTGGCTTTGATTTTTTGCATCTCAACATCTATTATCATTAAATAAATACTGTCTTTCCCCCCACCCCAAAATGTCCTGCCACTGAAAATTTAAATTGATAAAAATCAGAGGGGTGTGAGGGAGAATGCTTAAAAATAAACACTGATATTATCCACTGAAATTATAAAATAATAAATATCGAATTCTGCCAGTCCTACATACTGAGGACAATGTTGGAATTGCAAGCTATCATGTTAAAGGAGCGGCAGACAGTTACCTGGTTCTCCTTGCAGCCTAGGGGGCTCTGGAGCCAAGCGTGAGTCGAGAGTCATAGAATCATTGTAGAATTTAAGGCCAGAAAAGATTATAAGATCATTAGTCTGACCTTCTGTATATCATACGCCATCAACACCACCCAGCACCCATACACTACACCCAACAATGGAAATGAAACCCATAGACTATTATGTGCCGTGGGCAGAGATGCTCAAGTCCGTTGCAATGGCAGGGAAATGGTTATATATCCAAAATACGCCAGCACGTGACCCTCTGCTGCAAAGAAAGGTGAAGAAACTCTGAGGTCCGTGTTAATCTGACCTGGGAGAAAATTTGTTCCCGACCCCCACTATGGTGACCCTGATCATGTGAGCAAGAGCCAGCCAGCCAACCCATGAGAGAGAGAGAACGCTCAATGCCACCTCAAAATCCTGGCCGCCCATCCCCACTTCCCCAGAGTCCCATCTCCAGCCGTAGCTATCCCTGATGTCTCAGAGGAAGGAGATAAAAAACCTTTCAGAATACATTGGGGAGTGGGGGGAAGGAGGAAGAATCATTTCCTGGCCCTTGAGAAGAGCCAGCTTGTGAGGAGCCAGATTAAAGCAAGATGGGGTGAGTTGTGCCTCACTGGCTTGGCAGCAGCCTGTTTTCTCTCTCTCTGGTTTGCGGTTTTGTGTGTTATTGATCTGAATTCTAAGAAATAAAGCAGGGTTATGTTGCAGTCTTCTAGTAAGAGTATTTATACTTTTTCTCTGTGTGTCTGCTGTGACTGTGACGCGTAGAATTCCAGGAGAAACACAGTATGAATTTCTCATGTGAAAAAGAAGCAGGAGAAAAAATAGCAAGCTTTAAGGCCTTCTTCCTAGTAGTAGAAGTAGAGATTATGGCCCTGTGCTAGGCTCAATACATGCATAGGAAGAGAGAGGCCTTGGTCCAAACAACTTACAGTCTAAACAGACAAAAGGAGAGTTATAAAGCTCCATTTTACAGATGGAAAACTGAGGCATGAAGATATTGACATGTGATGGTCCTAAGGTCACACAGGGAGTCTGTAGCAGAGATACGGAATTGAATTCAGAACTCGTGAACCTCAGTCCAATGCCTCAACTACAAGATGATCAGCCTCCGGTACTTCTATGGCCTCCACGACCATACTGTTTGAGTGAGCTGACATCTTTAATGTGGTTATCCTCGCATGCCCTTGTGTGGCAACTATTATTCCCATCGTGCAGAGCAGGTGCTGAAGCAAAGCGAAGCTAAGTGAGTTGCCCAAGGTCAAAGAGGAAATGTGTGGCAAAGCAGGGACTTTAACCCAGCTCAGTTCCCTAATCACTGGGCCAGGAATTTTATCTCACCCTTGACACTTGCCTAGCCTGGGTTCTTACCTGGGTGTTGCGCTAACCCTGCCCCCATCCACACCCCACCTCTCACCTGAATTTGGTGTGGTGATGCACCAGTTTGGGGCCTGGGTGCCACTTTCTCTCAAGCTGGAACCCACCCACTTGGCAGTGAGGACACAAGCTAAATCCCTGGCATGCTGCTAGTCCTCCAGCACCTTCCCATAATCCCCTGCATGTGCCCAAAAGGATGGCCATGTTCTCCCACAGTTCATTGGAAAAGGACCCTACAGTGGCTCATCTTACTGTGGTGCAAAGAACCATGGGATGTGCCCCCCGTCCCAGAAGTCCTAGAGACACACATCGGGGTGCGTGGCCAGGGACAACAGAAGTTTATCTCCCCAGCCAGTGCAAGCAAGTCTCCCAGGTCGGGTCAATAGACTCAAGGACTTTGAGGTTGGGGCACGAACTGGGGGGTGCTCACTTCCAAAGGCTGTGTGAACATCTCCAACAGTAGCTCAGGCTGGCTTTGCAGCGTGACTGCTCCCAGCCGGGCCAGACTGCCAAGCGACCCTGCAGGGAAGACACGTTCACAAAGGCCACCAAATGCATTGTTTTCCCCTCCCAAGGAGCAGGTCACCTGTAAACTGGCTGGGAGATAAAATGTGACACAAATAAAGGGTAGCGGGGTAAGCACAGGGCCTTTGAGACGAGCAGACAGAAGCACAGACTGTGCCATTTACAACCTCTTGAGGGCAGCTCTCCATTAAACTGAAGCGTGCTCAGTTCACTCGCGGGACCAGCTTCCCACCAGCCTGGAAAACAGCTGGTGTTTGTGGAAGAGGCTGAATAACTTGGGGATCAAACACTTCACAGTCCTACAAGCTGAGGGGCCCGTCCTATTCCTGCTGAAACCACCAGCACTTTTGTCATCAGTGGCTTTAACAGGAGAAGGTGAAATCTCTAGTGATGTGGAACAAAACTATCCTCTGGTGTAACTCTGAACTAAGACAAATCAGGGCCTAAGATACAGCCCACATGGGGCTCGCCCAGCCCCATCCCTATATATTGACCCTGCCCTTATGCCACAGCCCCACTCCTCGTAGGGGTAGCAGCAGGTTTCAGAGTTAAGATGAATGAGTCAGTTCGCAGCTCTTGAAGCTATTGTTTCAGGCTGTTTGCAAACTCTGGCAGGCATTGGTCACTCGCAGGTCATGTTTTCAAGCTGTTCTTGCATCCATGAGGGCTGGAAATATACATATAAAAGCTGAGAATCTATTATCATATGTGTCCAGGAGCTGTAGCCCTAGATGTGGCTCAATAGTGCCTCTGCCTTAAGCCAACCCTGCTTCATTATCTTCAAATGTAAAAATCATAGGGAGAAAGTACAGTCTATTGCTAAATTTTGGGGATCTGGAGAGCAGGCTTCAACACTGCTTTGGTCTCACCCTGGTTCCACCATTGACTCAAGGTGTGACCGGGTGCAAACTCTTTGTGCCTCAGTTTCTCCATCTGAAAAAGGAAATAGCATTTCCCTCCCCTACAAGGATGTTGTGCTAGGATTGAGAATTAAACAACAAGTCTATTGTGTAGCCTGTGGGGAAGAGATCTCAGGAAGGCTGTTTGTTGTTTGGGGGCAGGGACTGTCTCTCTCCATTTGTACAGTAAACAGTGGGGGCCTGATCTCAGTTAAGGCCTCAAGATGCTACCATAATACAAATGGTTATGGTGATTGCTATGGCAGGTGGTGCTGTTACACATGAGCTCCCAAGTTCTTTTTCTTAATGTGTGAGTGAGTTTTTAGCCTTGGCAGAAATGCTCGTATTCTTAGTTTTCAGCTGCATAAAGGACAGAAGGAGCTGCACAGGCCGCAGGTGAATTTGGTCTCTGCTTTGGTGTCTGATTAGATTCCATTCTTGAGGCAGCGTTGCTCCCTAGGAACCATACGCTGGTGTTGGGCTGAGATTCCCAGGAGAAGGGATTATCCTGGCTGCTCTTTGACCATCTCTGTTCCAGGACTGCTATATGTGTGTGAATAAACTTACACTTTGGATATATCCAAACTCCACATCACTGATTTCTCCTCCCCTGGGAAACCAACTTGCAAAGCCTTGATACCAGATACCACTAGGGAAAAGGGCAATATGGGTGTCAAAAGAAGTATTAATCAATCAATCAGTAAATAATAATAATATAGAGACTAAATCCAGCCTCCAAAGGGAGCAATCAGAAAAAAAGGGCAAGGCCCAATGAGAAAACCCCAGATGGAAAAGCCAGGCACTAGCTCTGACAGCATAATATTTCCATCTCCGCCAAATCCCAGATGTTCCAGGACAGTTTACAGGATCAGCAATTTCGAGCAAAATAAACATGCCGGCCACAAAGCGCTAGGCTCAGCAGTTCTTGAAAGAAGCTCTGTTTGTTAAGGCCTGCTCTGCCGACAGCGTCCTGCACGGAGGGGATGATCCCCTGGCTCGGAATAAAAGGGCTCCTGGTGAATGGCTCTCGGATGCCTGTTTGGGGGGTTGATTGTTGCTTTCCAGTTGACACCCAGGCTGAGCGGATCAAGGGGGAGAAGAGAGGGTAGCTACTCAGTTAATGGTGCTGCGAAGGCTTCTGTTCTCTGGTGGATATCCCACAAGAAGACTTCCCACATTTCAGATCGGACGAACTTCCTCATGAAAACTTCTGTAATGCAACACCCCCACCCCCACTACATGTAGCACTTTGTCCCCCTCTCGTGTTGGACTGCTGTTATGTTCACAGCATCCCCGAAGAAGTTCGATTTGTTTAAAACAGCCTCGCTGGAAAGGTTGCACCATATCATTACTTTATTTCTCAGAAGGCAGATGAAGAGCATGCAAGCACCCAAACCAGAGACCAGCAAAGCAGATTATTCCCTAAAGCAGAGCAGCGCCCTTCACCCCACCTTGTTTTAAGCTGGCTCCTTTCACGCACTGACTCGGAGCACAGAGGCCCGCCTACCTTGCATGCAGGACTGGGAAACGGCTTGCAAATTAAAGTAACAACCTACAGTTCACACGCAGTTTTCAAATACAGCTGGGCCACAGACAGAGGTTGATGAGGCTGCTACAGCCTTGTGCTAACCGAGCCGGGTGTTTTAGCTCAGGCAGGAGAAGCTCCCGTGTTGTGCTCTAGACAGCCAAGGGTCAATCCCTGCTGCCAGTGACCCAGCCAGTGCTACACTCGTTTGAGCTCTGCTTTGGCAAGCTACCTTCTGTAGCATGACATCCGGACCAGTACGATGTGTGGAACTGGGGAAAGAGGGTCAGGTTTCAAGGAGCAGCTAGCTCCCTGGGTTGCAGGGAGGTGAGTCCAAATGGCTCGTTCCCAAACTGGAGAGCCCTTGCCTGTAAACCTGGCCGCTCAGCAGGCTTAACAGCTATCTCTTGCCTACAGCTCTGCCTGCCTGCTGCATTCCTGTTGGCTGCAGTGACGCCCTCTCCCGGGACATGTATTCCTCAGGGATGTAGGAGCTGCGGTACCAGATCACACTGCGGCCAATATCTGAGTCTCCAGCGGGCTGAGCTGGAAGCTTTAAGTCACCTTTGCAATTCTGGAACCAGGCAGCTCTCTCCTCCCTCCCCCCCCCCCACGTTCAAGTGTAAGTTAGAGCAGTTCTAGGCTGCTTTCGCTCATTCTCGGCTTCTGTGGCCCCCTCTGGGGCAGAGAATGAGTGAGTGACCACACCCCAATCTGCCCCCTAAACCAGAGGCTGGGGTAATCTCCTATGCAGGTGGGATTCTCGGGGGGGGGTGGTCTTTTGATGGCCCTTTAAAATGATAGGGCAGCTAATGTGACTGAGCAGACGTATATACGGCAGCTGGAAGGTGCAATTCCCGGGTCAAGGGGACATGCCCGCACTAGCTTTGATTGGACGTAATGTGCTAAAAATAGAAGGGTAGTCGCAATAATGGCTAGCTGGATCTCAGACAGGATCACACCTGAGCCAGCTAGCCCCTTCCACTGCTCCCAGCGCCATGGCTACCCATCTGTCTTTAGCGGCCTAGCTCGATCAGCACTAGCATGGGGATGTCTCCTGAAGTGGGTGTCAACAGCTCCTGTAGGCATACCCTATGGATCAGGCACAAGGTGGGACACCTGTTCTGAGGCTAAACAGAGGCCTCCAATCTGCAGGGCTGTCCATGCGGTGCCTTTCATGAATCCACTTTTAAAAGGGAAAAAAACAAATAGCCAAACTAAGAGCACAGAGCCAGAAGAGAGAGACAAATCAAAATGACGATCGTGCTCCAAAGCCCTAATAAATTACAATTGTAAGTTTCTCTGGAGACATCAAAAAGACTCAAGACTGAAATATAGAGACATATAAAAATATATATATTTATATATATAAAATCACCCTCCCCACACGTCTTCAAGGGAAGAATTGTAAATTACCAAACACATTTCACAGGGTTGGCAGACACCTAAAAATGTAAGAGAAAGAAACACATTTGTTTCTAGCAAATGGATGGAGGGTTGAGTTTTCCCCTCCCCCTTATTTAATAAAAAACATAATAATAAGTCAATGGCATAAATACTGAAGATGACAGAGCTGTTAGTTTATAGTTACAAATAAAATAAGGAGATTAATGGAGATATATGGGGGGCTCTTTAGAATAAATAGCTAGTCAGCTGCTATAAACCACAGGAACACATTGGTGCTCTTTATTGGCAGCGTACAAAGGACAAATATGTGTGTATAGAGGTTTAGAGAAGAGCCCGAAGAATGACTGGAAAAGACACCATACAGTGAGACTTAAGGGGTCAATTTGTCTACCTTATGGAGGGGGAAATTGAGGACAACTTGATCAAGGTCTATAAGGTTTGCTGTTCAAGTCAATGGAAAAATTCCCATTGGCTTGGACAACGTAGGATCAGGTCCCGAGTGTCTATATAATAATGATACCTAGCTCTTAAAAATGCTTTTCATCAGGAGATCTCAAAGCACTTCCCCATCTTTATATTATATTATTGTTTGATGAGCATAACACCGCTGTGAGATGGGGAAGTATTTTTATCCCAGTTTTGCAGATGGGGAACTGAAGCACGGAAAGGTTAAGTGACTTCACCAAGGTCACACAGGAAGTCTGTGGCAGAACAAAGAATTGAGCCAGGGTCATCTAAGTGGTTGGCCAGTGCGCTAATCACTGAAGTATCCTTCCTCTCTACAGCCAAAAAAAAAAAATAGATACTGATAAATTGAAAATGGGTCAGACAAAAGTTACAAGAACAATTCTAAGAGGTGGCTGAAAATTTTCTCTTGACTCTTTTTACAGAGAATTATGACTTTCAATTAAACAAACATTTTTGTAGAAAGTGCCTGCTTCCCTAGAAATGTTTTAATTTTGGGTTAGAAAACAGAAAACCCGCAAACTGAAAAATGTTTTGTCTTCAGTGGGTTTTGGCCAAAATATTTTCAGTTTTTGGCCGACATTTGGGGTGGGGTTCAGAAGTTTTCAGTTGAAAACGTTCCAGTGGTGGCTGCCAAAATCCAAATAAAGTTCATTTTCTGGTTTTTGACCCAAAAAAAGCCAACATTTTCCATAGAAAATTTCAATGAAAAGGATTTTTTTCACCCATTTTTGTTGACATTATTTTCAGGGGGAAAAAGTGTTCTGATCAGCTTTAGATATGAGGTCTGGAAAATCTGCCTTACAGTGAGAAACAAAAGCAACTCCATTTCATTAATGCAAGGGCAGATTAAAAGGTGACTTGATCACAGTCAATAAGTACTTACATAGGGGGAAGCTTTCTGAGAGCAGAGGGCTCTTTAATTTAGAAGCCAAAGCAAGGATGAGTTCCAATAGCTGGAAGCTGAAGCTTAGCTACATTCAGACTAGAAATAAAGTGCAATTTTTTAAGTGTGGGTGATTCACCAGTGGAACAATTTACCTAGGGATATGATAGAATTTCCATCTCTTGAAGTCTTTAAATCAGTACCAAGTGTCTTTCTAAAAGATACGCTCTAACTCAACCAGAAATTATGGGATTGATGCATGCATCACTAGCTGAAGTTCTCGGCCCTGTGTTATGCAGGAGGTCAAACTAGAAAACGGTCCCTTCTGGCATCAAACATCTATGAATCAGATAAAGGGATAATCAGATCCAACAACTGAAAGTCGAAACTAGACAAAATCAGACTAGAAATAAAGGACAGGGTTTTTTTCACAGGGAAAAGGACTGGAACAATTTAGCCAGGGATGTGATGGATTTTCCATCATTCCAAATCTTTAAATCAAGATTAGATGTCGTTCTAAATGAAACACTCTAGTTCCACCAGAAGTTATGGGCTTAATGCTGGGATCAGTGGGTGAAATTCTAGGCTCTGTGCTATGCACAAGGGCCGAATAGATGGTAGTAACGGTCCCTTCTGGCCTTAAAATCTATGAATCTATATGGGCTTTCCATCTCCATGAAAACCGCCATCAAAGCGCCCCTGCTATTCAGCTGTCCCGTAATCTAAATCCTGCATTAATGGCTTATCAAAGCATACCAATGTGCCTCTGATCAATTTACTGAAAGCAGTCGCTCGACGTTTCTTTAATCCCCCGGGTGTTGTAAAGTTGTCTGCACATTCCTCTTGGTGTGATTCAAACCCGCTGTGCCCACTGGAGGCAGCACCTGGAATGTGCCATTGCTTTATTCGACGGGATATTCATCATTTCAGCTCCCACCCCACGGGCCCTGTGCTGCAAAGAGCCAAATGCCATCTAGTCTCATGGACTTGAACGGAGAGGGTCTGCCCTCAGGTGGGTATGGAGCACAAGGGCATAAAAAGTAGCCCCCAACCAGGAGTGGGGCCTGTTTTACTGGGCACGGTACCGACACATCACTAGCGGCAGTCCCTGCCCCAGGGAACTTGCAATCAAAATAGACAAGACAGAAAAAGAATGGGAGGGGAAACAATTTGCCAAAGGCGAGTGGCAGATCCAGGGACAAAATTCAGGTGTCGTGAGTCCAAGTCTAGTGCACTAAAACACATTTCAAACACCGAGCTCTTCATTTCTAGAGCAGAAATTTTTAAAGGCCAATAGGTGCCATAAAATCTTATAATGAATGACAGTCCCTGCCCTAAAGAGTTTACAGGCTCAAGAGTTCCTTCAATTCCCACTGGTTTCACTGGGTTCTTGTCTAAATCCTGTTAGAATATGAGCTCACAGAGTTGGGATAATAAACATGGCTCAGCCCTCAATTTGGCTAGCGCTAAGGCCGAATGGTGGCAATTCACGCTCCCTTGGCACTGGTGAAAATGACGAACGAAACGTGCAGCATGAATTGGCTCCAACCCGCCAGGCATTGTCCCACTTACTTTGTGTGATTATTTCAGTTAAAGGGCCCCTCTCTGTTTGATGCTGTACAGACCCAGAAGCAGACACAGCCCCCTGTTCTGAGAGGCTTATGTGCTAAGAAATCCATCATGTATTTACTCCTGGAAATTCTTTACAGTCAAAACGGTGCCCCCAGGAGCCCCTGCTGTCTACCCTGAAGAAACAGATCATGTTAAAAATTCCTTGCACTGTGACTTTTCTTCCCCAGTATCAGATGGGCCACCTCAGGCTGGGATCAGAGCAGATTTCACAAACTCAGCAGCGTTAGGGTTGGCTCGGTTTCCAAAAAATCATGACTGGTCCCCTGTTGTGTTATTCCCAGTAAAACAAGAGTGCTGGAAAAACTGGAATCGTCCCAGCTCAGTTCAGCCCCGCTCTGCAACTTTATGGGGGTGTCTCTGCTCCCCCACTTCCCTCTGCGATCTGCTCCCCTGACTCCAGCATGCCCTCTATCATCACAGCCCCCGAGCCCCTACTCCTCATTTTCCCCTGCCCTCCGTCATTACAGGAGTGCCTCCTCCTCCACTTTTCCTCTGACCCAGGCCTGGAGGAAAGCTGAGAAACAGCTCCCCTACACAGACACCAGAGCCACCTACCCAGCCAGAGTCTCAAAAAATGAGCAAAAAGGTACAACTTAGGCACCATCTCCGGTTGCACCGGGTGCCTCTGGTGTCCTGCCTAGCTTCTTGAAAAATGGCTTGACTGAGGATGCTTCCAAGGGAGGCCTGACTTGCCAGGAAACTGTTTTCATCATTATAAGACACCCCCTCCTTCCAGCGGGCTCCATTCCAGATGGGGGCGTGAGGGGGGAAATCAGCAGAATGAAACAGCACTTGCGTTCCCTCTGTCCTTTTCCAGCATCTGCAATTTAAATTGTGCAAGCGATGAAATTTACTCACTGGAGGAGGAAATCTGCATTCTCGATCCCTCCCACCTTCCTTGTCAGGTCTCTCTCCCTCTCTTTTTTAATATACCGAGCAGTGCTGATGCTCAGCAGAGCTGCAAAGAAAGGTCACCTGGCCTTTCTAAAGTGCGTTTCTCCTCCTTGTTAGGCAACACAACAGCCTTTGAGCTGTACTAGAGTGTGCCAGGGAAGCTCATAAAGGTGACTGTCCCTGTCTCTTTGGAAATGTCAGAAAAAGTTCAGCTGTTCTTGGGAGCAGATCAGTTCTTCATTGGTTCCAGCAAAGAGGGGAAATAAAGAGCTGCCGTTTTCACTTACAGAGGCAAAAGAAGAAATCTTCCAGGTCGGAAATGTGGTTTATGGCTTTTCCAGCTTAGAGGCTACATCCAAAACTAAGCTAACCACGTAGGTGAGGCCTAAGCCTGGACAGAGAGGCAGTGTTGCTTAGTTGATAGGATACCAGCATGGTACTTTGGAGACTGGGTTCCATTCCTACCATTGGCCTGAGTGCTGGGTGACCTTGGGCAAGTGACTGCACCCAGCTGAGCCTCAGTTTCCCCATTTGTATAATGGGGATAATGCTTCTGACCTCCTTTGTAAAGGGCTTGGAGATTCTGAGGTTGAAAAGCATTATGTAAGAGCTAGTATTGTATTAGTGTAACACCTCTTGCCTTCTTAAACAATCCTCACCACCTTAGCCCCTGGCCACCATGAATCGGTGTTTAGCCTCACAAAATCCTTGTGGTGGGCAGGACATATGAGTCTCATTTTATAGAGAGAAAACCAGTGTTGGCAACTCTTGTGGTTTTATCACAAGTCTCACAAAATTTGGGGGTTTTCTTAAATCCCGAGCTCCTGGAGTCATGTGAATACATCAGAATCTCCGCTTTTAAAAACAGAATAATATGTTTCTAGCCCTCCTGGTTGCAGAAAAAAGCTTGAAAACGTGACCCTGAAGGTGCAGAAGCCAGGAAGCAATGGAGAAAAAGCTCAGATGTATTGTTTTTAAAACCTCATGATTTTTAAGCCAAAATCATGATTTTGGCAATACTGTGAGGCATAGGACAAATTAAATGACTCAGCCAAGGTCACACAGGGAGTCAGTGGCTGAGCCCAGAACTGAACCCAGGTGTCAGTGTTCAAAGTGCACCAAGGTCACAGGCATAGGAAATACAATTTCTAAGACGTGAGCCAATTTGGAGGGTGGACCCCCTCTGATTGGCTGCTTTCCCCACTTACCAACCTCCTGGGGAGAAGCAGCCAATTCAAAGATGCTGCAGAAGGCAAGCAGAGCTCCTCTTCCCCCATCAGGAGCCAACACCACTTTCACAGGAGGAGCGGGGGGAGCAGAAAGATCCCAGCAGCTCAGGGCAATTCTGCTGACCCTTCCCCTCCTGTGAGCAATCGCACATCTCTGCTTCTCCCCGTCCTGCAATATCTGGCCTCGGAAGGGATGGAGGGGACCCACTGCAGTCCCCTGGCCTGGGAGAAGGGGTTGAAGAACCCCAGGAGCTGCATGATGGGGGGATGGGATTGATTTGGGGGTTGGGGGACAGAATTTATTGCTGGGCAGGTGGATGTGGGGCCGATGATAGACACCCCCGCTGTTTTTTTTCAGGCCACTTTGAGACGTGCCAGGTGTCCCAAGTCCCAATCCACAGGCCACCGTTCCTGCCCTGAGAATCATGGAGAATTTCACCCCAACACCGTCAGGAATCTAGATGTGGTCGCTCAGTTGCTAACCCTGTCTGAGCCGGTGCTCTCAGTTCTAGCGCCTCGCACGCGTGGCTTCCACATGATCCACTGCGGCTGGCTCCAGATTTATACCCTGTGGGTCGAATTCTGCTCTCACTCATTCTGCCATAGCTGTGGTGTTGTTAGGGCAGTTGCTCCTGATTTATGTCAGTGCAAGTGACAGGAGGATCAGGTCCCCTTTGTTTCTAGTCTCATCAAAACAGCCCAAGGCCTGAAGGCGTGGTCTCTCCAAGTCAGACTGACATGGGCTCAGTGAAAGGGAAGCTCTCACACCGCCCATGCTGTACCTACAGGGGGTTCAATTGCACCACGTGCACTGAGACCCGTGGAGGGGGTGGGGCTGAGTTATATTGCCCCCAAGTGAAGCAGGTATCTCCCCCCGGGGTTGCGCCCAGTCCACGAGGATCCATCTGGATATTGCAACACACACCATGCCATAACATCCTCCCTGATCCAGTGCTTGTGGGGGTGTGGCAGGACCACATCTTACCCCTTGACAAGGGGAGAGCCATCGCTACTCCCATGAATGGTTATTGCGCAGGCTTTGTGGGGGAGGGAGACTTGCATGCTCTCACTCCTGGTGTACTTGGGTAGATCCCAGTTCAGCTCTCTGGGGCCAGAGGGAGGATTTCATCTTCCTGTGATGCCAGGACCTTTCGTCAGCTCTAAATAGACGAGAAGCCCTTCTGAGCCTTCCCTCTAGTGCAGCAGCATGAGGTAACAATGCAAGGGCAGATTGCAAGGCAATTAATTGGCCCGGGCTTTGCAGTGGGGGGGGGTTCCATTACAGAGGTGATCCTGGCTGGATAAACCATTTCTAGAGTGTTTGAACAGCTGCTTCAAGGGTATAATTCACCAGGAGACTCCAACCTGGATCAGTTCTTATATGAAGGCAGGGAGGTTGGAGCCTATGATAAGCCCAAATTGCTTCCATTTTCATGGTCTCCTTGGCACACACCTCCCACCTCCCTACACATGACTGTTCCTTTCATCTTACCTTCGCTGCCATGCTACTTACCACTCAAGGGCATAGGGGATCAAATTCTACTCTCAGCTGACACCCGAGCCAGCGGGAATTGAATCTGCCTGTGTGACAGCTGTATTTGGCCCTTTGCCTTTCTAACCACTGGAGCCGTGGCTGCTGCACTGCAAATACTTAACAAAATAACGTAGCTGAGCAAAACATTTGCAAGGGATAATTCAGTGGAGTTTTGCCTTCCACTTCCGGTCATGAATTGTCTGTGAGCAGATCCAGAAGCTCCGGCACCGATTCTTGGTCTGCGGATTGGATTGGAGATTACGGAAGGTTATTGTTACATGCGAAGATACAATTTGGGCTGTCCTTTAGGTAGCCGGTGGAACTATATAACATGTAACTCAAACAATCTCGTGAAACTCACATAACTAACCAATACGGCATACATTTCAAATGGTAAAGTCTCATGTCCCCACTTCACCATCAAAGCTGTGCTGATTAGCTAAGGTCAAGATGGACTAGGGGGGAAGAGAAGTCGTCCAGTCTCAGAACAGAAGCAATGCCATATTTGTTATTATTATTACAGTAGTGCGTAGGAGCTCCAGTCAGGGACAAGGACCCCATAGTACTAGGGGATGCACATGATTTATTAGGTGCATTTCTGTAGTATCTAGGAGCCCCAGTCATGTGTTCAGACCCATTGTGCTAGACTGTACATTATTTATGAGGTAGCATCCAACAGCATCGGTGTCCCATTGTGCTAGGTTATTAGATGTATTATGGTAGTACCTAGGAGCCCCAAGTGATGAACCAGTACCCCATTGCGCTAGGCGCTGTATGTTATTTGTTAGGTGTAATGAAAGGATGCAAGCCCTAATGTGCTGTGTACACTGTACGCAGAACACAAAGATGGCCCCTGCCCCAAACAGCTTCCAACCTAATGTGATTTATACATTGTGACCAACCCAGCCTGAACCTGGAAACGTAAATGGGGAATTTTGCCTTTCCATTTACGTTTTGAAATTTTCTGTTTGAGAATATTCACTTGGGAAAGAGCTTGACAGGCCAAACGCCCCCAGAAAGTGAACACAAAGGGTTGATGGGCTTGGCTGGAGAGAAATTTGCTTTCGGTTTCCAACACATGGCCATGGCAAATTTTTCCCCAGCATTTTCTTACCTCTGACAATTGCGTTTCAGGGCAGGGATCGCCTGATCCTCAATGATTCTGAGTGGATGGTTCTCGCTCTTTCTACGTGATGGGCACTCTTATCCCCATGAACCCTGGCCTGAGTCAGAATCAGAAAGCAGGTGCTTTGTCCAGGCTGAAGCCTGCAAAAGGAAGGGGCTTTAGGGCAACTAGCCAACTGTGGCACTCATTTGCTATTGCTATTCATAGACCCAAATGGCAACAGGGTCCAATGACTAGTGCATTGGATTGGGCATCACAGGTCGTTAGTGTTGGTCCTGCTGCGGCCTGTGATCTAGGGCAAGTGGCTGTCTGCAGTGGCGTTGGAACAATTTTTATAGTGGGGGTGCTGAAAACCATTGAACAAAGCTGTAAGCCCTGGATAGGGTGGAAACCACTTCAAGCCAGGCCCAGGAGGTGCTGCTGCACCCCTCGTTCCAGTATCCCTGCCTGCCTGTGTTTCCACTCCTCACTTTTCTCTTACTATTGTAAGCTCTTCAGGGCAGGGCCTGCCTTTTACTATTGGCTTGTGCAGCGCCCAGCACAAGGGCTTTCCGATCTCAGGTTGTGGAAATACAAATGACAGTAATAACGAAAGGAAATTCAAGAGGCATCTATTTGCTCCGGCTGTGGCTGGCTTTTGCAAGGTGGAGTATTTTCAACACATTTTAAGGATACAGCCCCTTCCACAGGGACAGCACAGAAAAGCAGGCTGTTGACCATTCGCGTTCGGGAAGAAATTTGAGACCAGCAGAGGGAAGGCGGATCTGTGTTCCACTGGATAAGGTACAGGGCTGGGACTCGAGAGACCTGGGTGCTGGTATTGGCCCACTGGGTGAACGGGGGCAAGTCCCCTTTCCGTGCCTCAGTTTCCCCATCTGGAAAATGGGGCTAAGGATCTTGATCTCTTTTGTAAAGTGCTTTGAAATCTAAAGCTAAAAAAGAGCGGTACAGTGTAAGAACTAGATCTTACGAAAACAAGGGGGTCTTAACTCCGTCATTAGCCAGGTGTCCTGTAGATAGGGGCCGTACAAGCTTCCCACACACATATCTACCAGCGCTCTGCTGCTATTCGACTCCGTATGCCCCCATATCACGCTGCCTGTGCACCTCCTTGGTGACCTACAGCTATTCCTGTCGGGGCACTCCGCCAATGCACCTCAGTCCTGATCCACAGTGCCCTCTGCTGGTCTAGTCCTCCACCCCCCGCAATTGCTCTCAATGTATTTCAGTCCTACCTTGCTGTACCCCAGCTAGCCTGTCCCTGGGCGCCGCTCCAATTTCTCCAGTGCAACAGATGGCCTGGCTCACCTGCAATGCCCTGTCCCTATTCCCACTCCTGAATGTCTCTTAAAGAGATGCCAACTGTTCGATCACGTTATTGACAAAGGGACAGTAGGATGAAATCTACCGAACCCATCCTCGTTTCTGTGCCGAGGCTGTAAAGAAGAGAATGAAGAGGATTCAGGGTCCAAATCCCACTGGATTCCAGTGGGAATCTGGCACCTAACTTCCTTAGGCCTCTTTGACACCCCAGCCTGAGACAAAATTGGAACTCAGAGTTTTTAGTGGGAAAAGAACCTGTATGCATTAGCAGTTGCCCAGGCTATGGTGCTTCACTTTTGTGCCAGTGAACCTGAGTTCAAATCCTGGGGATACCTTGGCAGTGGTGGGTAAAATCTCCAGCTTTAATTTTGTTGTTGTTCTTGAAATTTTGTATTAAAGGCAAAGTGACGATAAAATGTTACCATACTGCATTGTACATTACCTATTTCATATTCAGGAGCAGGTTAATATTAAAAGAACCTGGGTAACAACTCCAGCTGGAGAATCCAGCTCTTCTGCATATGCTAGAAAGGGTGACCAAGTTTCTAAACACTTAGCTTCTTTTTTGGAGCTTCTCTTGTGTCCTTGCTGTGAGAATTCTTCCATTACAAGGACAGTCTGTATTCCCTAGAAGCCATTCCATAGGAGAAGTCGTCACATTTTTTTTCAGTAACATGCAATACAAAGTCTTGCTGCTAACAATTCAAAAGAAATTAATTTGCGTACTGTTTAAAATGTAGATCCCGTACCGGAGCACTAAATAAGCAGGTCAAAGGATATCTAGGAAGCTGACACTTGTCATAAGATGAATCTCTTTAATAATTTCCTCCCAAACACATAAAATCTTAGTATCTACGAATCCCCTGAAATTAATGATCTATCTAGCTACCCATCCATCCCAAAGCGACCATACTTTATTTATCTATCTGTCTAAGTAAGAAGGGAGGTAAAACACAGCCCCATGCTGCAGAACAGACTAAAGCTGTTTATTGCACTGCACATACCAGGCCCCTGACCAGACCTGGCTGTAGAGCTAATAGTAGTACATCTGAGGATCTGACAGTCCACAGAAGGGATTAGGTCCTGCCGTCCTGTGTCTTAGCCACAGGAATTTGCATTCCATAAGGGCAGCGCCTTTGGCCCAGCCAAGAAAAACGGCAGACATTGCTTTATTTTCTAGTGCAAGCCGGAGTGCCATGTTCACTTTGCATTAAAAGTCAACCTTATTTAGTCTCCAGGAAATTAATGATTCCCGATTCTAAAAGGTCTCCAATATTTGAACAGTCATTTGGCGTCTTGACAGAGGCGCGCAGAAAGAGAGGTAGTCAAATATGACAATTGGCTTGAAATATGAAGGCATCTAGCCCTCGGTAATATATGGACTGCATTCCCTGTAAAAATTATTTATTAGGAACTTTTAGTTACTGAGTGGCACTGTGATTTAGTGCTCTCAGAACGATCGCTGCTTTTGCCTCTGGGACCCAGGGTTCTCATGCAACTTGCGAGGCTGAACTTAAACGATGCTAAAAAGTTACTGTGGCTGTCTCGGCTCACTTGAGGATGGACCATAAAACTGTCATAACTGGCTTAAATCAAGGTTCCCTTTTGCTCTGGGAATTCCATAGGACACCTTCCTGCCACCTGCACTGGGAAAGAAACATTGCAAAGGACAGTGGGCGAGAATTCTCTTCACCTGAATGGGTGGGGGCTGGTCCCAAAGTATTGAGTGGAAGATCCTGATTGTGGATGTTGGTCACTATGCAATGCAAAGCCTCAAAAGCTATTCCTGGCTCTATCAGTGACCTCGGACAAGCCACATTTCTATTTCACCCTTTGTCTGTCTTTCTCGGTTTGGATTGCAGCTAAAACTCAGTGAAATTCTTCACACTAAATGCTTTTTCTTTTCTTTTGTTTCTTGTTGAAAAATGCAGATTTGCTGACACTGAAGAGGTTTATGAATTTGTGTCAATTTTGCCAAATTGTTTTGGACAGAAAAAAACGGGGGGGAGGGGGAAATTTAAAAAAAAACAAGATTAAAATGTTCCATTCTGACATTTTCTAAATGCAACGGTCTGGGGTTTTAGTTCAAAACAATTTTAATTTCAAAAATGCCTTTAATTTTCTTTTTTTAAATCGGAACTCTAGAGGTTCTTTTTTAACTCTACCCATTGGGCCATGAAGGCCACGCCCCCTTGCCCCTCCTGAGCATGCTCCAGCTGGACACTTGGTGTAAGAGGGACCCAAGCAGCAGCTAGTTGGGGCTGGCTGATGAAGGGGGAGGATGCAGACTGCCAGCTCTCTCCATGGAGCTGAGCCAGGTTCTGAGACTAGAGCTGGGGCATGCAGAGCCCCAGATGGATTCCCAGCTGTCAGATGAACCCAGAGAAGGGACTGAGCTGTCAGGAGTTGCATTGGCTGAGCACCCTGGAGGCCCCAAGTCTCTTTGAGTCTACCATTATAGGGGCTTGTTTTCTAAACCTTTGCTCTTCTCAGAACCTTCTCCAGTTAGCAACACCCTTCTTGAACGGTGGGCACCAGAACTGGACATAGAATTCCAGCAGCAATGGCACCCGTGCCAAATACAGAGGTAAAATAACCACTCTACTGTTATGTTTATGCATCCCAGGGTTGCAATCACTCTTTCGGTCACAGCATCACACTGGAAGCTCAGGTTCAGCTGATTATCCACCAGGACCCCCAAATCTTTTTCAGAGTCCCTGCTTCCCAGGATAGACTCCCCCATCCTGTAAGTATGGCTGACATTCCCTTTTTCCCCAGAGATATACATTTTTGATAGACCTGCTTTGAGCAGGGGGTTGGACCAGATACCTCCTGAGGTCCCTTCCAACTCTAATATTTTATGATTCTATGATGCTATTTACAGTTAGCTATCTTAAAACACACATAGTTTGCTTGCACCCAATGTACCAAGCAATCTATAGCGCTCTGAATCAGTGACCTGTCCTTGTCATTATCATTAGGAGCCGGGGTATCAGTTGCAGATGGTGTATGTTGGAGGCAGGAAACCAAGAGCAGACTTGTGAACATGACCCTCAGAAGAAGCACATCAACAGAGGGCACAGAGCTTGGTGGAGCGGCAGACTAGGGGATTTCTGAGCAAGGAAACTGCCTGCTGTTGTTTGTTTCTGGGGCATTCAGGAAAACAGGATTACATCTTCCATCGTGCACCCTATTGTCCCCATCCCCTCCGCCCCCCGCGTTGGAGAAGGAAGGCAGTGCTTCATGGGAGTCCTTGACCATGGTGCATCAAGAGAGATTAGACTGCTGGACTCTAGTCTACAGATGAGAATGAGAGCTCAAGGCACCAAAACTACAACTCCCATGAGGCACTATTTCCAAATCAAAATATTTCAATTTTTGGTCAAAATATATATTTTTTGGGCATCTGGTTCTTCACCAAAAAAAATAACCCCCCCACCCCATGGAAAGGATGAATCAAGAGTCATTGGATTTACATTGGTCTGAAGTCATTGCAAGTGAGACTAGAGTCAGAACCCCAGATCCTTGTTTCCTGCAAGATGGGAGGACTTTTAAAGTACTACCAGTGTATCTCTTGAAGTTATACATTCTACATGCTCTCTTCAGTCTTCCATCCTCCCTTTCTCCACTTGAGGAACAAGATTACTACCTTTCTTCTTCAAGCAATTCTTTCCAACATTTCAGATGCCATCTCTCCATGATGGGACCCTTAATTGAACCCTATTTCCAATATCTGGGAGAAGAAAATTTAAAGTCACCAAGAGTGATACTGTGGATCTGGTAGGAGCTGGTAGTGCTGATGAATTTCCCTTTTAACTGCAGACAGTGCAGCAGAAATGATGTGGTATTGATAATATTTCATGTGATTCCCACCCCAGTGTCCAGGCTTCAGGAGTCAGGGTTTGAGGTTGTCGTTTTCTTTATATTTAATGACCTTGTTACCGTAAAGATGCTGATTCATTAATGTTGGAACTAATTAAGCATCATAAATTTGTCCATGATATTCTTGTTCATGCCCTGTTGCATCGAAGCCAGGAATGGTTTCATCATGAGTAGAGACAAGGGAGCAATGTAAAATATGAACTTTTTTCAAAATCTCTCTTGAACTTTGAAGCCTTTTCAGAAGTTTGATAATGTCTCATGATGGCCTGTTTAGTATTTCAATTAAACCAGCACATTTCTCCCTTGATGCTCTTAAGTACATCTGTGCAAACAAATGGATTTCTCAGTTCATCGGCATTTCCAAAAAACACGGAGGGAGGGAGAGGGGGAATTGTTTTGGGTCAAACTGAAAATAATCTTTCAAAATTTTCAGCTAATCAAAAAGTAAAAATATATGCTTTGGATCAAATGAAACACTTCATTCAACCCAAAATGAAATGTCTTGTTTGGATTTCAAGTGCTTTAAAAACCTTTTTGCCTTTTTTAAAAACAAAATTGGGGGAATTGAAAAATGAATGTTTTGACTTTTTCAGAATTTTTTTTCTTGGGCAGTGGTGTTCTCAACATGAACAATTCTGCAGTTTTGGCTATGGACTGCAATTTTCAACTGCACACACTGTTAGTGTAACTCTCCCTAGACTGAAGTCAGTGGTGAAACTCTGAATGCTAATAGGAAATTTGGTTTCTAAATCCCTTAGTTTCTCAGCTCTGATCCTCAATCAAAGGTTATCCAAATGTATCTTAGACTATTTTGTCCCAGAAATATTGTGAGACAAGGAAATTGCATGACATTTCTAGTATGTCTTGGTTCCAATCAGAATTACTATTGTTATAATAATTGGTATTGTGCTCCAGTCATGGACCAGCACCCTATTGTGCTAGATGCTGTACAAACATAGAACAAAAAGACAGTCCCTGTCCCAAAGAGCTTCCAATCTAAGTAACTCCTGAGAGCAGAATTCTTCTGTTTAAGCAATAAAAGAATCAGATCAGAGCTAGCCGGGAAATGGTTTTTCCTGTCCCATGAAAACTTCTGGATTTCAGAACTTTTCCTGTTCTGCGTCAGGATGAAACCAAGAGCTTTTGAAATTTTTCACAGAAAGCAAGCTAGACTGAATTATTGTCATGGAGTTGCCCTCACTGCCAGGCTACTGGCTATTCTGAGGTGTGGGACTCTCTCAACCACATTTGTGGGAGCTGTTCCAGTTTGTAGAAATAATTGACTCCTCAGTGGGCTGGAGTGACTGATTCTACAGTCAGCTGGGATGAGGAACATGCCAAATCAAGCATCTGCTCCTTACTCTGATTCAGATTACAGCCCGGGTCTTCCATACGGCACCAGAAGGAACCTAGCCGTTGGGCTATTAGCTCTTCTTCGGTGGAGTTCTCTTCCCCTCACTAGCTATTCCTTCCTTGTCCACAGAGAACCTCGCTGATGAATGTTTCATCAAAGCCAACCTTTTCCTGCACAAAGTCTGTTTTGACAAATCAGCATTTTCCAAGAAGAAAAATATATCCTCAAAAAATTTCTGACCAGCTGTAAATCAGCTCCAAGACTCGTCAGTTTTATCAGCACTCTTTACCTGATGTTTGATGCTTCTTATGCTTTAATCGAGCTCTCATTGTCAACTTCACCGTAGGAAATATTATTACATAAAGCACCCCTAACTTGACTAGGCCTCTTGAAGACACAGGATAAGGTGGAGCTAAGTCCACAGTCCTACAGAGACTTGAGCACAGGCTTAACTTTCCAAGCACAAATGGCCCGATTGACTTCACTGGGATTGAATCATAGAATCCTAGAAGATCAGGGTTGAAAGGAACCTCAGAAGGTATCTAGTCCAACCCCCTGCTCAAAGCAGGACCAACCCCAACTAAATCATCCCAGCCAGGGCTATGTCAAGCTGGGCCTTAAAAACCTCTGAGGATGAAGATTCCACCATCTCCCTAGGGAACCCATTCGAGTGCTTCACCACCCTCCCACTGAAAAGGTTTTTTTTTCCTAATATCCAACCTAGATCTGACCCATTGCAACTTGAGACCATTGCTCCTAGTTCTGTCATCATCTACCACTGAGAACAGCTGCTATCAAATTCTTCTCTTCTGTAGACTAAACAAGCCTTTTTCCCTCAGCCTCTCCTGTGTTCAGCCCCCTAGCCATTTTTGTTGTCCCCTGCTGGACTCTTTCAAATTTGTTCACATCCTTTCTGCAGTGATTGCCTGTGAGCTTAAGGTGTAGGATCAGGGTCTATGGAGACAAAATAGAGAGAGCACAAGGGAAAGGAGTAAAACACTGTGACACTGGCAGACCAGGTGCCAACTCATCCTAAGGTCCCCGTGTCTCACGTAAACTCTAATAAATACACAGCTGGAATCAGTCTGGCTCATCTGCATGTTCATATTGTTGAAACAGGTATTAGAATTACAAGAAAGTGTTTAGACTTCATTACTCTCACTTAGAACATCTGGATCCCATATTCTAAGGTATAGTTGAGCATTTGCAACGTAACCATGTAAAGCACCAGACAGGAGAGAGACATTAATTCGTGTGAAATACTGGTCTCCAACAGAAGGTGTCACATCCTGCCCTTCAAGGAGGGCCCATCAACACCAGACACACCACTGTGGAACATTAAAGAGGACAAAAAACTTTGTTGTTTACTCTCCTCACCCCATGAAGATGAGTCATGCAAGTGAATTCCTCCCATCAACTTTGCAACTCAGAGCAGAAGGAGGGAAGAGAATAGAAGTCCCTAAGAATAAGAAGGAACTGTATCTATATGCTGCTTGGACTTCAAGGGGCAAGGTTATCTAGATATAAGCACGAGAACCCCAGTGGTTAGCCTGCGTGAGCCCTAAAGGACATACAGAGCTTGCTGATTATAGAAACTTCTATTACCTTTTGAAAGTTAAATTTGTAGCTTATTTGTGTATGTATGTTTACCTGCTTTAACCTTGTCAATAACTCTCTTGTTTCCTTTTCCTGTTTAACAAATCTTTAGATAGTTCGTTTATTATAGGATTGGCTACACGTGTTGCCTTTGTGAGATCTAAAGTGCAATTGACCTGGGGTAAGTGACTGGGTCTTTGGGTCTGGGAGAATCAGAATACTGCTGTGATCCTTGGTGTAAGGGCCCACCTATGACAAAGGCAGGCTTACCTGGGTGGCAAGGCAGATGGAGTACCCAAGGGGCGACTGTCTGGGATTCCATGTTAAGGCTGAGGCGTTTACACCTGATCATTGGTTGGTGAAATCTAAGTATAAAACTCACAACCCCAACTTGGGGGTTGTGCCAGGTTCTTAACAGTCTGCCCTGAATTTAGCACTCATGCTTTTGAGACACTGCAGGACAAGGTGACAAACGTACCAGCAAATTGATGCGAGGTGACGTTTGATATCACGCATGGCACAAATGGTCAGATTGTACTGTTTAAAACCGAGCTCTACATAAGCTATTCCTCCCTGCAAGAGGAAAGGGAAGGAAATACCATGGTGCTGGATACTAGAGAAACCATGGAGAGAAAGAGAGAGATTGATGCTGTGGTGATAGATAGAAGGTGCCTGCATTGAGGGGAGAGGATGCCTGAGGCTCTCGTTCCTATAACCTGTAGGAGGCACTGTTGTAAATTGTCTATATTTCATATAGCGTACTCTAATAAACCCGTAGTCACCTAGGCTGTTATGGGTGTCCCTGTGATGCATCCCGTGTCTGCTGAGATCTTCAGAGCAATAGAATTCAGACGCCCCCTCTGCCCTAGCACAAACCCTTTCCACTTGGTCTAAAGAACAATCTTTACTGACTATAGAGAGTCTCTGTACAATACAGGGTCTCTGACCTACAGTTGAGCAGTTCCCTAGCCATCCAGAAGAGGGTGCTGTTACTCATACACATTAGCCAGTGCATGATAGTACATTCTAATGGCTGTAACGGTCTGGAGCCAGAGTCCAGCGAAAGAGCAGCCCAGCTGAGATCAGCCTGTGTTTTCTGTTCAGCTGCATCAGCCATGTTCCACACAAGGAATATTTGTTACTAGATGACACGCACAGCCCTTGAGGCATAGGATAATCTATCTGACAATGCTTCCCATTGTATCTCCAAGCCCTCTCCCTCCATTGCCTTAGCCCATTTGATTTAATCTAACGCTTGGCATATTTATTCCAAAAGGTGCTTAGCTGGAACTTAACCATCTGCTTTCTCGGGCTCTCTCCAGTCGAAAACGCAAACACTAACTGGGAATTATGATCTCTCGCCTCTGCATCTGCGGGCAAGTCAGCTAGGTAACAAATGGCTGCTTTTCTTACCGGCATGAAATGATGCAAAGCAATTCCAAAGCCAAGCACTCAGAGAGGGAGTCTTATTGGTTAAAGCACGCAGCCAAAGCAGAGGTCTCTGCTATCAACCTTGCTTGGTGGCTTTGGACAAGTTATTTGACCCCCTCTAAGTCTCAGTTTCCCCATCCATAAATGTCCCCATCAATAGATGTCGAAGTGCTTTACAATGGAGTCAGTATCATCATCACTCTTTTATAGATGGGGAAACAGGCACAGGACATGGAAGTGACTTGCCCAAGGTCACCCAGCAGCCCAATGGCAGAGCTAGGAATTGAACCCAGGAAGTGAGCCCTAGGCTCTTGGTGTAGCCATGAGGCTGCACTGCATGGGAAATACTGGTTTTGTTTCGGTTTTTGTTCCCATTTTAAAAAAAAGTTTTCATTTTTCAGAAAACTTTCCTTCAAAAGTTTGCAGTAAAAAATGGAACACCCTCTCTCCCTCCCCCCAAAAAACCCCTGAAAATGCTAAACATTTCTCAGTTTTCACCCACTTTTTGTTTGTTTGCATTGAAAACTCAATTTTTTTTTTCATCCAAAAAAATGTTCCAGGTGAAAAATTCCAACCAGCTCTGAGGATAACAGACATTGAGAGGTTTAATTAAGGTGTGCTTTGACCTTGCCTGCTGAATTCAATGTGTAAGTGTAAAGTATTATTTACATAGAACAGGCTATTTGCTCATTCCTCGTGTTTCCTAATGCAGATACAAAACCTTTACCTAGTGCTGTGCCTCTTGGAAAATCCTCCTTTGTAGCTCCCATGCTCTGTAGCCATCCTGGCATCATACCAGACTAGATTACTGTAGATAGCTACAGTTCTGTTTGGGACCCACCTCTTCAGTTGGCCAGTGGGGGTCCCTATAGAGTTATACCCGGGTCTCCTCTCTCCCAGAGGCAGAGCTGGATGCCTCTGCTGGCCCAGATATTGAAACTTTGCTGCATTTGACATCCCATTAAAGGGTTAATTTAGCAAAGTTAGTGTCCCCCCCGCCCCCTCCCGACAGTAGTCCTGCCTTCAGGGTGTCATCAGCCTATCAGAGTTAGTTCTGATGATGTCATGCTTCCAACTTGCTGTTCCATTGGGTGAGTGTGTTGTCACAATGTCCAGCTGGGGTGGAGCGCTTCTCTTATCAATAAATTCAGAGGTTATTTTATTTTAGATCACCCTTGTTGCTCCAGTCCAAACACAGCAGCAGTCTTCTTTGGTTCTAAAAAACTGACCCAGACATCTGAGCTCAGAGACGTAAAAAAAGAACTCAGACATTGAGCTGTTGTCCCTCGTTTTCAGTTTCATTCCATCCCCAAGATGGGAGAGCTTCAGAGATCTCAGGGGATGTGGTGGGCCATAGGCAGCTCCCAGCTGCGCAGCATTTGGCTGGGAGAAGGGGCTGTACCGGGAGCCATTAGACTCGGGTAACCAGATAGCAAATGTGAAAAATCGAGACGGGGGTGGGGAGGAGAATAGGCTTCTATGCAAGACAAAACCCTGAATATCAGGACTGTCCCTATAAAATCAGGACATCTGGTCGCCCTACATTAGACTCCAAAGGACACCTCGCCCTCGTCATGTCTCGCGTGGCAAATCCTCTGTTAAATTTCATTTAAAACCCATCTTTGCCTTAAATTTCAAAATAAACCTTCCCTACAATAATAATGATAAAGCAGGGAGCCACCAGTCTGGACAGCAGAGATTTTTCTTGTTGACACCGAGTTTCCGATTAATGGCAGTCAAACATAAATCCTTCTTCATAATTGCTACACTTGGGCTCAGTTGCATGCATGGAAAAATGGATTTCTTAACCCACGCCCCTACACACACACACAATCTGAGAGCATCTAAGGAGCTCTCCATCCCACCCCCAAAGAGAGCAAAGGAAAAGATACAGAACAAAAGCATTTCCCACCAAGCCTCATCCAGTCCTCTGTATGCTTCACAAACCACCTCCCTCTTCTAGATCACTGGTTCAAATCCTGCCCAGGTCAGCCAGTGACTGAAAGCTGGTACCATCTGCTAGCTATTTGGTAGCCTTTGAGAAATGATTGGATATCTGTTTACATATCCACCTCAGCAAAACTGCACCCTTTCTTAGCAGGGAGGCCAATGGGTCATAGGGAGCGAGCTCCATGCTTAGTAACAATACCTAACTCTTATCACTCGTAGAGCCCCATTTTATAGACAGGGAAACTGAAGCATAGGGAAAAGCAGTAACTTGCCCAAGGTCACCCCACAGGCCAGAGCCAGGCATAGAACAATAGTCTCCTAAGCTCTAGTCTAGTACACCATCTCCTGAGCCACCCCGCATCCAAGAGGTGGCTGCTCCAAATGAGAATGGAGGCACAGTAGAGCCTCAGAGTTACAAACTCCAGAGCTGTGAACTGATCAGTCAACCACACACCTCATTTGGGATCAGAAGTATGCAATCAGGCTGCAGGGGGGGAGCAAATACAGTGCAATACCACGTTAAACGTAAACTACTAAAAAAATAAAGGAAAAGCAACTTTTTCTTCTTCGTAGTCGTGTTTCAAAGCTGCGTTCAATTAATGTTCAGTTGTAAACTTTTGAAAGAACCACCATAACGTTTTGTTCAGAATTACGAACATGTCCGAGTTATGAACAGCCTCCATTCCCGAGGCGTTCATCCCCCTGAGGTTCTGCTGTATGTTAGTGGCAAAGGGACAGGGCAATGGTATGCTGTCCTCACCTGCACGCTATGCACTATTTGCATTTCGAAGGAGTAGCGTCTTGGAAGGGAGGTGCAGCGCTGAGAACTTGAGAGTCCCCGTCTTGGCCACAGACTCTTTGTCTGACCTTGGGCAATCATTTAATTTGTCTCTGCCTCAGTGATCTGTGTGTAAAATGGGGATAACAGCACCTTCCTAACTCACAGGGGGGTTGTGAGGATAACTAAGTTACTGTGGGGTACTCTGATGCTGTGGTAACAGTGGACAATGGAAAAGCCTAAGGTAGATCAGTACGGAACTAGAATACTTGAGTTCAAATAGTCAGGCAGCTTGGGTAAGCGCTAGACAGGCAGCATGGTCTAGAACAGTGGTTCCCAACCTGTGGCCTGGGGTCCAAAAGTGGCCTGTGGGGGCTTTCAAAGTGGCCCGTGGCTCCCCTCCTGCTGACTGCAGAAGGGAGCTGCTGCCTAAGGAATCAGACGGAGTGCGTTCCATAGGCTAAAAGACTGGTGCAGGCTTCTTGCTGTAGCCAAAGGGATGGGAGATCAGCACTCCCCTCTGCCTGGCTGTAGCAGAGAGCACGGCAAAGCACTCCACCTAGGTCCTTAGGCACTGGGGTCCCTGCTAGAGCCAGAGGGAGGGGAGCACTGATCTTCTGTCCCCCTGGCTGCAGAAGGGAGCTACTGCCTAGGGACCTAGGTGGAGCATACACATGCCGTTTCCCTGCTGCAGCCAAGACAGGAGATCAGCGAGGACGCAGCCTCCTCACTGAACTCCTTCTATCTGGCTGCAGTGGGGGGAGAGGGGGTTCCTGGTGGAGGCTGGTGGCCCTTCAGGGTTGTAAAAATTACATCTGTGGCCCTCGAACCCAAAAGGTTGGGAACCACTGGTCTAGGAGGTTGGGTGGAGGACTGCAAATTAGGAGATTTGGTTTACTAATATGTGCATTCCGGCAGCCCCTAGATGCTCTAGTTGTGAAAACTATATAAACACATATGAAATCCCTGAAAAGCTAACGATCAAGAGTCAGATGAATACAACAAGCAGACGGGGATGCACAAGGAAACAATGAGACAACGCTGGTCAATGTGACAAGCTGCCACCTCAGCAAACCCTAAGCAGTTTCCATTATTAGCATTCTGTGTGACAGCTTTATACATTTGCTGGCTTGAGTGGTGTCTTGCATACTGGGAAGCTGGGGGTGAGTTTTGGAAAGAGCCTGGGGAAAGAGCTGAATTTGGGGGTGATCATGGGGGAAGGTTTGCAGCAAGTCTGGTGTCAGTTTCAGAGCCGAGTGTGGGGCCAGTGAAAAAAATAGACAGCTCCATGGATCAGACCCCAGTCTGGGTAAAACTTTGGTTTCTTTGAGTTTCACATTGAGGTTTTGGTAAAATTGTCCTGTCTTCTTTTCAAAAGTGGCCGTCACTTTCAGAAATGGGGCACAGATGGCGGTGGTCAGGAATTTTCTCACACAACGTTTTTTCATCAGAAGATGCCAATTCATCAAAAGCCAAATTCTTAGCGAGAAAGGGCCAGTTTTGCTGCGTCTCCAGATGGGAAACATTTTGGAGAACAAGTTACAAAATTGTCACAACGTCCCATTTTGACATTTGAATGAAAAGGTCCGAGTTCGGCGGTTGGAAATGAATTTTTGTTTTGAAATTTGGGTTCATTTATACTAAAAAAAATGGCCCTTTTTAAAAAACGAAACGAAAGATTTTGAAATGAGCCAAATGAATTGTTTGGAGTGACCTGATCTGCATTTTCTTGTCAAATGTTAGTGAAAAATTTCAAGATTGCGACCTTTTGTCCCAATTCAGGATGGAACTGGACCTCTTTTTTTGAAATCTCAGACATTCTCACAGCCCAGGAAACCCTTTACCCCCCCCGGAGCTAGACATAAGCTCCTAAGTCATTTGGGGCAGGATTCACAATGGTATTTAGGCACCTAACTCGCAGTGCAAAACCCCAGGGAAGCAAAAAAACCCCATCCCCTAAGGCTTGCACCCCCCAACGTGGTCAAGCTACCTCAGCCTCCACTTCCCCGGTTGTGCTCAGACGGTGGGGCTTGGTCCAGGTACACGGATCCTCCGAGCAGCCACTCACGCCAACCTCCCCATCCCCAGGATGTTACCCTGCCATTCCCAGGAAAGGGGCAGGGTGGAAGGAAGATGGGTGTCTTCGGAGCTGGTTGCCATAGCAACCGGGCCTAGCCGCGGCTGTGGACAAACAGCCGGTTTCAAGGACGTGCCTCCCCTCATTGTCAGTCGGCTGGAGGGGAGGCTTTTGTAGCTGGCGCTTTCCCAGCAGCCCTTGCTGAATAGGTGCGAGTTCATGAACCTTCCCTGTCGGCTGGATAAACAAACAAGTATCTGACCTTTGACCTTCGGGGGACGCTTCGGCAACCTCCCGCCCTCCACCCCGGCGCCCCAAAACAAAAATCAGGGGGTCCCTTTAGCCAGTGCTTTGGCTGTTTTCATTGGGACGGCCCCAGCTAGGGCCTGAATCTGGTTTGCAAGTCTCTGCAGTGAACCTGAGAGATCAACAAAGAAAGTCTCGTTCTTTTGTTCTCTCCCGGCTCGCCGAGCCGCGCACCACGACCGGGTCCCTTAAACAGACCTGCAAATAGACAAACATTGCTCCATCGAGGAACCCAGGCAGGATTTCTTGTTTTGTTCTGTGGTCATTTATCACGTTATTTTGTCCGTTTCTTTGTTTGTTTAGCCTTGAACCCAATGCCTGCGAGCAAAACACACTTCTTGACGAAAATAATTAAAAGATGCAAAGTTCCTTCATTCTTCATGCGTGCCTGTTGGCTTGTTATTGTAGGGTTGCTCCCAAGAGCTTGGCCCATCGGTTTGTTTATTGCAGGGTTGCTCGTGAAGGCAGAGCTCTGGATGCCGGGTTGTTATTGTAGGGTTGCTCGTGAGAGCTGGGCTCGGCTGGACACTTAGGCTGTGCTAAACCTATTGGTTTGTTATTACGGGGTGCTCAACTGAGTAGGAACACTGGCTTGTTATTGGAGGGTTACTACAACTTTGACCATGATATTTGCCCCTGAAAATAAAGGTGCATTTATTTCCAGGGCTGGGGCTATTTTGACAGGGTCCCTGACACTAGTTCCCAGAGCCTTTCTGAGACTGGATGGAGACACGGATGAACTTTAATATCGTCAGACATCACTTTCATTGCCTCTGGGGTGACCAGATGTCCTGATTTTATAGGTACAGTCCCAAATTTGGGGTTTTTGTCTTAAATAGGCGTCTATTACCCCCCCCCCTTGTTCCAATTTTTCACACTTGCTATCTGGTCATCCTATTTGCCTCATGCTCTTGGTATTCAGCTCAGGCCTGTACAGCTGGCAGCCAGGGGCGGCTAAGCCCTTTGTTTCTCAAGCAGATATTGAACAGGGCTTCCTTTCCTCTAGGAGATCAGGAAGCTGATAGAGGCCTTTACAGGCTGCAACTGGTTGCCACATGCTTGGTTTTTCAGATCCACTGAAAGGTGCTGGCTTGCCTGGGATCTGCCCCAGAAATGTGGTGTGGAGGGGAGAGGGAACCCACAAATAAATCCTCCTCTTTAAAGGGGCCCTGCTTATCTCCCACAATGACAAATATGGGTCTGAACTGAAAGCCCAGACCGAAATTTTGGTGCCATTCAGATCTGGTTCCGCAGTTGGAAGTTGCTTCCTATGGGCAAGCCTGGATCCGAACTTCCGGGAAATCCGGTTCCAGATCCAAACATCACAGCTTGGCCCTAAGGTGATCAACAATAAACCAAGATATGTGGCACAGACCTCACTAGCAACCCTACAATAACACACCAGATATGGGACCAGGCTGTTAGGTGGAGAGTAGCCCAAATCAGAACCATGTCTATTTAGAGAAGAATGAAGGTCCAGCGATTAGCCCCCTTACCTAGGATGCTGATGACTCAGGTTCAACTTTCTCCTCTACTGCAGACTTCCTGCATGATGCTAGGGTAGTCACGTAACTTCTCTCTGTTTCCATGACCCATCCCTAAAGCAGGTAAGCACGCTCCCCTGCCTGCCAGGTCTGTTGTAAGGATGAGGATGTTAAAGGCTGTGGCATGTTTTGAGATCTAGTGCAACATAGTCCAACTCACTGCGTTGGCATCTCCTGCTGCCTATCTGGGGAATCAGCTCTTAGCCAGGCAGACACCCCTCTCTGCAGTGTCTTGCCATCTGTCCTGTCTCCACCAGACCCTCTTTCTCATGCCATGGTCTCCCCCTTCCAGAAATTCTGCAGTCCATTCTAGCCACTTCCCACTATGGCCATTGCAGTCCTGCCACCACTCCTATGGTGATCTGGGAGGGGAGGGGAAGGGCAGGGACCCAGGCCCGCCCACTATTCCAGGTCCCAGCCTTGGGACCTTGTGTGTGGCAGCCTTTTGCTGTGTCTCCCCCGACTCCTCCTCCGTAGATTTCCCTGGGCCACATCCCCGCAGCCCCAGGACCTTCTCCACCCTTGCTGCAAGAACATTCGGCTCTGCTGAGTCCCCACAGCCAGCCACTGCTCTGTCCAGGGTGCTGACAGTCCTGCCTCTTCAAGCTCCTGGGAATCACTCTGCGCTGCAGCTCCCCTTTATATTGGCCTCCTGGGTCCGGATCGGCTGCCGCGCAGCCTCTTCCTGTTGGCTACCTTTTGGGCAGCCTCCCCAAGGGCCATCTTAAGCCTTTCCTGGCCAGTGCGGGGCAGGCGCCTTGCCACGTGATGGAAAGTGCTAGCTATTAGTTACCTAAATTTTGGGGCTTCGGGTATACCAAACCGGAAGGATTCAGGAAACCAAACCCAGCCCTGGTTTGGCACACCTCTGTTTCTCTTTATCATGAGGCAAGGATAGGAGCAGGGGGGGATGCGAATAAGGCCACAGGAGCATCCAACAGGGAAATGGGATAAAAGTGACCCGACCTGCCACTAGCCCCGTGGCGTACCATGGTTCATCCAGCCACGACTTATGTTTGCACCCCTCTATTGGTGGCAACGTGGCAGCGTCACATCAGGGGTCTTCAGACCCTTTTCCCACTCTCCCCTTCCCCACTGTGGGGGTGGTGGGTGAGGCGGGGAGTGGGAGTCACAGGGGCAGATGCCCCTGGGCCGCCTGGCGGGGGGGGACAGAGCATAACAGGCTCTGCCCCAGAGCCCTGCCTTTGGCTACCTGTCCCCTGCATAGCCGGGGTCCCCGTGGCTCCCTCCTTGTGCCCAGTGAGGGGATGGAGGGGCCGGAAGGACGCTTACTCCCCCGCCCGCAGCAGGAGCTCTCGACTGTTGGCAGGTTGGGGTTGGCATGGCCACTGGTAAAGCCCGGCAGCCCCCGGCCGCCTGCGACAGTGCTGGCAGCTCCTCCTCCAAGGGACAGATGGTGCCCCATTCAGGCCAGCACCCGAGGGCATGTCCCCTTCCTGCCCTCTTGGTAGAGCACTAACCTTGTGCCATAAAATGCAATCTGAGCATCACACAGCAGATGCATTGGTGGGGGGGGTCCAATTCTGCACTGCTCTGCTCAGAGGCACAGACCCATTGGGTGGCTTTGAGCCACCTTGGCTCCACCTAGCATAAATCAGAGCAGCCCTGAGCATTGCTCTAATTGATGTCAGCTTCCCAAGGGCTGCACGATGGCCCACATCCGAGAGGAGATTTTTATAGATTCTAAGGCAGAAGGGACCATTATGATCATCTAATCTGACCTCCCACACCCTATAATTTACCTGGCTATTCAGGAATCAAGCCCATCATTTCTTGCTGAGCTGCAACATATCTTTTAGAATGACATCCAGTCCGAATTGAAAGACTCCAAGCAATGGAGAATTGCTCTGCCCCTAGGTCAGTTTTCAGTTTCCCTCCTTGTTAAAGGTTTGCACCTGGTTTCCAATGGAAGTTGAATGTCTAACTGCCCTTCATGTCTTTGAAGCTATCCCCTGGATGCATGTTCAACTGAAAGGATGTAGAACCCCATTTTCCAATTTTTTGCCCATATCTGGATGCTGGCTTCAGTGCATAGGCACTCAAATCCTATGTTTCTGCACCCACAGAAAATGGGCTGGTTGATCACTCGTGATCATAACCCACGAGCAGTGGCCGTGGGTACACAGGCATCCCATAGTGGTGTGTGACTACGCAAGTGGCTTCTGAGAGATGCTTCCCCCGCCATATAAAATCTTGTGCTAGTTTGAGACTAAGTAGTGCTGGCTGAAATTAGCAGTTTCAGTATAGGATGGCATGTAACAGGTCCCTGGGGCTTGGGGTGCGTGAACACATCCCAGGGTGCTTGTTATAGGCCTGCAGCACATGACTAGGAACAAAGGATGTGATATAATGTTTCCTGTTCCTAGGCAAGCTCAGCTGACTGGATAGCTCTGTGGAAGTGGATATCTAATGCTCTACTGTGATTCTTTCCATAGTAATAACACCTAGCTCTTATCCAGGGCTTTTCCTCTGCAGATCTCAAAGTGCTTTATAAAGGAGGTCGATATCATTACCCCCACTTCACCAATTGGGAGACTGAGGCACAGAGCATGGAAGATAGTTGCCCAAAGTCCCGCAGCGGGCTAGTGGCTGAGATGGGAATAGAACCACCACATCTCCAGAGTCCCCGTCCAATATACGATCTACTATGCCATGCAGCTGGAAAGGGCAATGGGTTGGGAAGGCGTGTGTCCTAGCTCCGCCCAGCTGGTGGCAGTTTGCAACCCCAAGGGATTAGGACCTGGTATTTTTGGTTTATTTGCTGCTACTTTGGAGCTTGTTTGAAAATAAAGCCAGCCCAGAAGAAAGGATCTAACTTTCTGGCTGGTAAATTTGCCCACCAGTTTACAAAGCTGTTGTGCAAACTGGCACCACGCAGATAACATCAAAATGTGATGTCTCCCTGAAAAAAAGATGCTCTTCCTTAACGAAAAATTATGGGCTTGACACAGGAATCCCTGAGTGAAATTCTGTGCCCTGTGTTATCCAGGAGGTCAGGCTGCTAGATGATCATAATCTAATCTAATCATGACTTTTTCTGGTTTTAAAAATCTCTGCATCTAAACTTGCTCATGTTTGAAAATTGGACCTGGGTGGATTTTAACACACAGACAAAGAGTCATGCAATGAAATCATTGACCAGTAGATCTAGAATGAGGTAAAGGAAATATTTTGTCATACAGCATACTGTTAACCTGTGGAACTCCAAGCCACAGGATGCCAGAGGTTATGAATGACAACCTAACATAACCCACACTAACATAACTTCATACAGCGCTGAACAAAGCACAATAAATAATAATAATAATAACTAAGGTTAATCCACTCACATGTTTCAGGGCATAAACTGAATCCCCAAGCCAGAGATCAGGGAGGATATTTTTCCCCTCATGTACTTTATGGCATAAACTGCCTGGTGCATCAAGAATGTTTCAACAGGCCAAAGATGGGATGTGAGGATTGAATGACCAGTGATTCAACTGGGTCTGGCAGGAGGTGGTAAACCTATTAGTGTCAGAAGGCAGGATATTGGATCATTGGAACAATAGTCTGATTTCATATGGCAGATCCCACATTCCTCTTGTGTTACCTTTTTATCAGCAATGGACACAAATTCCATAAACCAGGGACATGTCAGTGTGTGGCTCAGCAAACAGCAGGCAAAGGTTGTGTCTGCCAGGCCCCAACACTCCTCCAGATTTCAGAGAGTGCCACACTACCCCGCAGTGCCCATTAAAACTGGTTCCTCCACGTGAATATCAGCTAATCAGCACTGGTCTGACAAGCAGAAGTAATTTATATTGGTTGCTAAAGACACAGGCAAATGTGGCCGTTATCAGCACCAGAAAACATTGTCTGTAAATAATGCAGCAGGCGAGAGTCACTCGTTTATTTATTTGTTATGAGCCTTTTGTTCAGTTTTCGCAGGGACCCAAGGATGAGATAGTGCAGGAAAAGAGAGCAGTCCTTGGAGGGAAGGGGAGTCTAATGGTTAGAGCAGGAGGCTGGTCATCAAGACTCCTGGATTCTATTCCCAGTTCAAGGAGGGGAGTGGGATCTAGTGGTCAGAGGCTGGAGAGGGAGGGCAGACTGTGAGTCAGGACTCTTGGGGTTTATCTCCAGTTCTGGGAGGGGAGTGGAATCTAGTAGTTGCAACACGGGACTGGAGTCAGGCTGTCACTGTGTGAGCTTGGTGAAATCACTTCTCTGTGCCTCAGTTTCCCCGTCTGCACAATACTAAGTGACCTACTTCAGAGTCGGTTTGGGAGTCATAATCCCTTAAAGTTTGCAAAGAGCTTTGATATCCTTTGCACTGAAGGAGAGAAAAATTATTATTTTTCTGGCTCAGCCAGGATCTGTTGTAGATTTTCGTTTCTCATCTCGGAGCCAGCTAATTCCAGTTGCCAGCAGCCAGTCCCAGCCAAATAACCTCTCACAGCTCATTTCACCCCAATCCACTTTATACCCACAGGGCATTGTTTCTCCATTGAAATGCAAACGCCTCTCCTGCCAACTTGTTGAGAATAAGGAGACGTTTGGAACCAAGGACACCTGGACAAACCTCTTCTCTCACTGACACAGAGGACGGGTTCCTAAAGAACCACTCCCATTAAATGGATGGAAATCAATTTATCTTCTACTCTGATAGGCCAGATCCTCACTGCTGGATTTGAACTTGTGGATCCAGTCCACAAAGACATATACTGGCTGAGTGGTGGGTCCAGAGCCTCAATGAGTGTAAAACGCCTAAATCCTTTGATGATCTGAGCCTAGGACCGTGGCTGAAAGTGCCCAAATTTCTACGGGGAGCTTTGGGTTTGCACCAGATATTAGTCAAATAACTTCATAATTTACAAGATCTTAAGTGTGAGTTTTGTCACCCTCCACTGGCTGGATTGTCAGGGCAGATGTGGAACGAACTACTGGAGCTGTTTGGAAACCAGTAAGGATTGGATGGGGGAGAATGCTGGGGAAACAATGGGGGGGAAGAGATGGAGGAAATGTCCTTTAGTTTTCTGAAAAAAACCCAGCTGTTTCCCCTCCCTCCCCCCCAAAAAAACCCCAACACCACCTGACTCAAAAACAAAAAAACCCACTATAACTGTTATATATGCTGTTTTTGGTTTCCAAAATTTTTTCAAATTGCCCCCCCCTCCATTTTTTTCCCCCCCAAAATGCATTTGTTCTTCTGTTTTTCATCAAGGAACAAGCAAAGCTGAGAAAGAAATACAATTTTCTGCGAACATTTTCATTTGCCAAAAGGGTCATTTGGGGGCAGAAAATGGATTTTAAAATGAAAAATTTACACTGATCACCTTTCACGTTCAGCTCAGATTCCACTGATCCTGTTTAGCTTTGGCTCAAAGAGTCAGAGCCACGTGTGGCTGGAGGGGACCGCAAGATGTCGTTCACCCTCCCCTCTTGGAGGCAGGATTGGAGACGCATGCTCACGCTAATAATTCTAATAATAATTCCTACTCTTACGTAGCACGTGTCATCACTAGATCTCAAAGCTCTTCACAAAGGAAGTCCGTCTTAGTATCCCTACTGTATAAATTGGGAAACTGAGGCACTGAGTTGGGGAATGACTTGCCCAGGGCCACCCCCAGCAGACCAGAGGCCAAGCTGGCAACAGCAAGTGTCGACGTTAATTCTAACAACAGAAGCAGGTGTTTCGTAGAGCTAAATTACAATAGTAGCAGCGCGCTCATGATCTGCTTGGTAAGCCTGTCCTTTGCCTGTGCCAGATGGATTCTTCACAACATCCTCAGCTTTGAAATGAGGTGGGTTTATTTATTTATTTATTGGGAAGGCTGATAGAGCATCTTGGAAGCCACCGATGATTTTAAATAATGTCCTCCTAACGCAGCGGGAGTGTGAGAACTCTTAAAAGGCCTGGTGATATTTATACGGATGACACATACCTTGAACGATTTCCAAGAATCTTGTATGCAATGATGAAGTCAGCGAGAAAGAAGGGAGAGAGGGAGGCCTTCTCTCTCTCTTTCTCTGTCTCTTTAAACATTATAACAAAGCAAGGAACAATTCATCAAGAGAAAGGAAGGGAGAGAGGAGTGCAAAATCCCAAAGCCCATTAACCTACTTCACAATTTCATGAAAACAGCCGTGAATTTGTATCAGTAATTCCTTCTCCTCTGAAATGGCCCAAAAATGTTGAATTGTTAGTCTCCTCCACACGCGATGACAAGAAGAGAAACTCAAGATGCTGGGACAGTCTGGAGCATGATGGGGTGGGAGAAACGGACAGGATCTGCAGTGGGGAAAGGGTCTGGCAGAAACGCAAGGGGCTAGATCCTACTTTCGAGTTCCACTGGTGTCAATTCATTACTAGTCAGTGGAGTAACATGAGCAGGATGAGACCAAGGGGACCCACAGCTGTGGGATGAACCACCTCAAACCTCGCCGCTTTCCTTTCGGAGCACAAGAGGCTCTCGTTTGACCTTGCGCTCAGCAATAAACACCCGCAGCGCAGCAGATGTGAACAGATAAAAAAATAAATAAAACTCCCATCATGTTCCCCTTAGGAGACAAGGAGAGAATCACATGTGCTAAATACTGGTCATGTCCTAGAAGGTTGCCTGTCTTTAGGGATGCTGCTCTGATGAAGTCAATCTAAGAAGCCCACCTGAATTGAGAGATTTACAGAATGGGGAAACTGAGGCAGAAAGCAGGGACATGATTTACCCAAGGCCCCCCACTGAGTCTGTGCCAGCAATGAGCATAGTTCCCCCACCCCCAGAGATCTAGCACTCTCTGTTAGAAGAACGATGGCATTGTGGTTAAACTGGACTAAGACTCCAGAGTCCCCTAGATTCTTCATTTTCTGCCATTGGGCATGTGCAAAGTCACCTAAGTTCTGTTGCATCAAACAGCTTGGTACTTAAGCCCTGGCAGGGTGTCCCCCTGCCACCCTCATCTGCAGGCCCAGATCTGGTAGGAATTCTATGGGGCTGCCTAAGAACACACCTACTGGCTCAGGCCCTGCCCTCCTCCCCTCCCAAGAAGGTGGTGCCCCCCTCATGTCCTTTATCAATCAGCAATTAGGACGTTTACCCAGAAGATTCGAGACCCAGCTTGAAATCCTCCCTCTGACTACTTCAGAAGAGGGACTCGAAACTCACTCACCCTCTACCTCCCAAACCGCTGGGTTATGGAGTGCTGTGGGTCCGGGAATCTCTCCTGTTGAAGCTCTTCCACGCTATATAAAATATTGAAATAGTCATTAGGCTAGGAAGCATGTGAAAATGACTCTCTTTTCCAGTGTCTAGAGCACTCACCCGGAAGATCCCATTTCTAGTCCTTGCTCCCAGTAAATATCTTCTGTGTCTGTCCAGCGCTGACCACAATGGGGCTCTGAGCTTGGGTCAGTGCTACCGTGTTACAATTAATTAATGATCATCTTTTGGCTTACACCTGTCCTTGAGTCACAAAAACTGTCCTTATTCCAGTTAGGTCAGGGACACCCAAACTTTGTGACTCCAAAGGCCACTTTAATAACCTGCCGGGCGCCTGAAGGCAGCACCTAATGTGCTGCGCAGAAGGTTTTGAAATTAAAAAATAAATGCAAGCGAAAGGATTACCTGCTTGCCCTTGCGCTGCAGTTGATAGGTGAATAGAAATTGCTCATTAGTTGAGTTAATCAGTAACACACGCGCACATACACCCCTGCTGCTCTCAGCTTTGTCCTTACTGAGAAGTTAGAGGCGGGAGGACTCTACAGACTTAGTGTGAAGATTCACTCCTGCACCAGAGCATCGGTCTAGGCAAGAGAAGGTGAGATCAGGGGCTGTCGAGAAGCCATGTGCACCTCTTAGATTTCCCCCACCCCAGCCTCAGTGCCACTAAGAGCTGCTCCTGGGCAATTCTCAATTGCACCGCTGGCTTAGGGTCAATGGATTGGCTTTGTGGCCTTTCTGCTCGTGACTCACCCGTGACATGCTCCCTCATGTCCCAAGTGCAAGGCAGATCCACCAGCAGGGAGATCCCCTCTAACACAAGGATTCTTTGCTGGACATTTGGGGGCCAGATTGCAGATGCCTCTGTGTGGCCTGAGCAGGCCTGAGCATCGGGTCCTTTGAGACTGACACTGCATTTATACCTCCACCCAAAAAATGCAACATTCCCTGAAATCAAGAGGAGCTTAGCCTGGATACAGTCTGCACGTCAGCGTCCTTTGAGCAGCTTCGATGTCAAGGAGAGCCAAAGGTTTTGCAGCCATCCACGAAGGATTTTACAGCTGTAACTGCTCTGAATGGTCCTGATAAACCAAACAAACCAGGAAATAAATACAGATGAAATGACTGGAAGGACATTCAGGTTTATATCTGCCATGCAGAATGGTTCAGCTCATAGTCCTCACTCCTGCTTTTGTCAGTTCGTTACGCCCTTAAAATTATGCCACTTAACACTGAAGGCAGCTTCCCACTGAGACATGAAACCAGGGCCTGAGAAGCTATGATGAAAGATCCCGATGACACTTCTTGCAAACACAAAGGTGTCCTGAAGAAACCAAACATCTTTGAGTAGTAATTACTTTTTGCCCTAAACTACTGTGTAGTGTTGCAGTATGCTGCTAGGAAGTTACTGTGTTACACTCCAGAGCTGGTTGCATTTCACTGATGGGCATAAACATACTATCTAAGCACCTAGATACTATAAGGTTCTGTAAATATGACAGAATGATATAAAGTTCCATGCTGTCAGTATCATAACCGGTACCAGGAGAAGAGATTTGATCAAGATTTCTGCAAAATAAAGGTTTAAAACGCCTGCGAAACTGAAATCAGAAACGGCACCGGTTCCAGCATAATAGGGGGCTGGCAGACAAAGGGTTAACAACCTCCACTGGCTGGAAGTTGGAGCCAAGATTAGGAACCAAGTGGGGACATCTCCATCACTTGGAGTCTTTAAATCAAGACAGTGATTCTTGCTAAAAGATACATTCTAGTTCAACCCCAAATTGTATGCAAGAATCACTGAGCGAGACCCAGGGCCTGTGCTATCCAGAAGGCCACACTACATGATCATAATGGTCCCTTCTCGCCTTGGAATCTCTGAATTATGCCTGTTTTAGAGCCAGGGAAGGGAAGGCACAGAGAGTTTAAGTGGCTTGTCTGGGATCATGCTGTAAGTTAGTGACTGTTCTGGGAATGGGCATCAGAAATCTTGGCTCCCAGCTGCCTTGTTTTAAGCACCTTGGTATGGACAGTGCTATAGAAATATAAGACATTGGTTATTATTCAGCGGCATCTTTGTTCAGTAAACGTACATGAGTGAAAAATAGGATGGAATTAAGCAATAATGACCCAAGCGCCCAGGTATTTCCTGGGAATTAATGGCCAGCTGGGAGGAACTGATGGCCCAAGGAGCTCACATGGACCATTAACTCCAGCCGGTCATTAGTCCCCAGGAACTACACTGTGCTGCACCGAGGTCGTCATTGCAATCACAGGCTGGGAATAAAATAAATCTAAGCATGTTTTTATGGGCGCTGCAGTTTCATGAGGTACATACAGGGCCCGGCTGGGGAATAAATGCCCCGTGCATTAAGCAGACAGATCGTTCCCATCAACCTTCCGCGTCCCAGCGGGTTACAATACAAATTAAAGAGACAATTACAATGGCAGCGTGAGAGGCGCTGTTCTCGCCGCAGGTCTGGCCCAGCAGCGAGAACAAGATGGTACAGGTTCAGAGGTGGGAGCGAGAGAAGGAGGAGAAGGAGGGGCTGGGAGGAAGCAGAGAATAGGTGATAATGAGAGACTGAGAGAAAGACAAAGACAAACGGGGAAGGGGGGGGGGGGAGAACTGTTATTTCAGAAAGAAGCTCGGTCTCCATTCCATCAAACCAGACTAGCAGCATGGTCTAGGGGTTAGCACTCAGGACTGGGAGTCCAGGACACTTGGCTTCTACTGCTGGCTTTGAGCAAGTCGTGTTCCCTCCCGTGCTTTGGCTGGCTTGTGATTGCAAGCTCTACAGGGCTGGGGCCTGTCTGTCCCGCCCCTAGCCCAAAGGGCCTTTGATCCTGCCTGTGGCTACTGCAATCGCAGTGACACTAATACAGTGGGAGCACTCGGGGTCGATGAAAATGACAGCGCTCAGTGCGCAGCAAAGGCCGTGCGGGCCCAGAGGCGGAAAATAACAGAAAGAGAGCCTGTGCGCGCTGTAGTGCTGGGAACAGGTCCCCGGGTGGGGTGCCTCAATGTGGCCTCATTGAAGTCAGCGCTTATTTACACCACCTGAGGATCTGGCCCCTGTGTGCAGCAGGTGGGGAGCACAGGAACCCAGCAGAATGAAGAACAGCTTCGAAGACCCCAAGCCAGCGCTTTCACTCAGCTGCTGAGGACCTGCCCTTTCCTGTTCCAGACTCTTTGGCTGCCACCAGTGGTAACTGACTAGCTCCTTGACATGGGCTAGAGGGCTGCACTTCCTGTGCCCTCTGAACATCACAGCTGCCTGCTGCACCCCATGGGCTTCAGTTGAGGGGCAGGCACTCAGCACGGGTCTGATGGGTCTGATTGCATCTCCAGGACACGCAACATATCAGGAATCCTGGTTGCTGGCAGATCCCCGCCGTTCCGCTCCGCGCTCTTCCCTAAGAGGCTGAGCGGGCGAAGCTGCGACGCCAGCCGCTCAGTGTGTGACATAGGACAAAGCCACTCAGCCTAACATGATCCAACTTGGGAGCCTGGAGTCCTGCATCAAAATCCTCCAGGTGCCAAAATCAGCAGGCTGGGTTTCTGTGGCACTGGGCACCCCTCGATTTGGAGAACAGGTGGGGACGCAGCCCATTGCAAGCTCAGGCCTTTTCCAAGCACCTGGTTTTTTCCCAAGCCAATTTTTCCACTATTATTCCATTTCCTTGGCTGCCATGGCAGGCCATGGTGATGTATGTCAGGGGCATAAGCATTGCTACTGGCATGATTTATGAGCCTAGTTCATGAGCCTCTCATGAACTAGACCTCCGCTGATCCCCACGCCCAAGAAACATTCCGTTTGTACTTTCCACACCAGACAAAGGTGGAAATGACGATGACAACCTTAGGCACAAGCAATTAGGGCTGCATGGTGTAAAGGACTATAGCGAGGAGACAAATGCATCAGGGTAGAGATATAAAATAATGAATGGTGCAGAAGCGGTCAGCTGGTTGTTCCTTTCTCATGCTACCAGACCAAGGAAGGAATTCAATGGAACTGAGACTATACACTTCAAACTGGCCAAAGGAATTACTTTGGCACCCAATATATAATTGACCTGTGGAACTTGCTGCCACATGATGTTGACTGGAGCTGGGCAAAACTTTTCAGCTGAAATTTTGTGGCCAAAAAAAAAAGGCAGATTTGGAGACATTGAAACAGTTTGGGAATTCTTGTCAGTTTTGCCAAATTGTTTGGGGAGAAAACACACACACACACACAATCTGAAAAAAATCAAAATATTTCCATTTTTGGGTTTGAAATGACTTTTTATTTCAAAATTTCCTTTAACTTTATTGAAAGTAAAATCAAAACCATTTTAAAGTGGTCAAAATCAAAATGAAATACTTTAGTCAAATTTGTCAAAATCAAATTTTTCATTCAACACCCAAATAATTTTTTTTAATGTTTCAGGTTGCCAAAAATTTCAAAAATATTTGGTTTGGTCCAACCAAAACAGAACAAAAATTTTTTTCTTTGTTTTTTACTTTTTTAAATTACCAACAAACTGAAAAAAATCCATTATTCATCCAGCTGTATTCTTGAGTTCAAGAGCTTCCAAGATTCAAAACCGGATTTGATAGCTATTGTTGATAATAAGCAGCATGGCCTAGTAGGTAAAGCGCTACCCTCACACTTTAGAGACCTGGGTAACTCTTCCCAGCTTTGTTGTGTGTGACCTTGGTAAGCCACTTTCCCTTTGTGTGCCTCAGTTTCCCCACCTGTAAAATGCAGGTAATCTTCAGATCAAGACTGGACTCTTCTCTGGAAGATGGGCTTTAGCCAAACACACATCAGATTAGATGATCTGAAGGTCCCATCTGGCCATATGCTCCATGAAATGCGGATGTCCTTTTCATTAATAGACCTCAAAGTGCTTTGCAAAGAAGGTCAGTACCATTATCCTCATTTTACAGATGGGAAAACTGAGGCATAGTGCAAGGCAATCATGTGTCCAAGGCCACCCAATGGATCAGTGGCAGAGCTAGGAATAGTCTCGGTCCCGTTCAATGTTCTATCTACTGGACACATTGCCTCTTGCAAAGTGCTTTGAAATCTACACATAAAATCTCTATATAAGAGCTAGGTATTATTACACTAGACACAAGCATATTGGTAACAAGAATAGCCACGGTTGCATTAGGGAAGATACAATTTTATAAGAAGATATAAAACCTGCGACTTGAGAGCACGAGCCAACCATTAAGTGACAGGAGTGAGGAAGACATTATGGACAAGTTAGTTGTCCTCTGAAACAGCTAGTCCTGGCCACTGTCAGAGACTGGATTAACTGGACCACTGGTGTGACCTGTCCTCTTAATGGCTGTGTTCCCACTGAACGTGCCCACGTAGCATTAACAACTCCATGCTCCTGGTCATTCTCAGACACCCGCTGAATTGATCTTCATTTTTATTAATAGTAGATGTAGCACCTAGAGGCACAACTAAGGTCAAGGCTCCGTCAGGCTGGGCACTGCACAAGAGCAAGAGACAGTCCCTGCCCCAAAGAGCTTACCGTCTAAATAGACATGAGTAGGAAGAGAAATTGAGGCATTCACCCCAGGTCAGCAGCCAAAGCGGGGCGAAAACCGAGGTGACCGTGCAAGGGGGAAACTTTGTGTGATTCTACCTATGGTATTTACATGGTTCCCATTGCTATAACATAGGAAACTGGGAACAATTATAACCCCTGTTTTACAGATAGTGAATTAAAGACATAGGGAGACTAAGGTAATTAGCCCAGAGGCTGTTTGTAGCAGAGTAGAGAACGGAAGCCAGATCTCTCACAGCCCAGCCTAAGCATGCTAAACACTGGCCCAGGTTCCTTCTCCAATGAGCCCCCCTCTTCCTCGGGGCTCTAGAAGCATTAAGGCCAGCTGTAGTTCCAAACCATGGGCGCACGACGGTCTCAGGCTCAGCTCGCGCACTTCCCACCCCCTCCCCTGGCGACCTCCCTGCATCCTCTTCGCCGCGGAGAGACGCACGTTGTCGAGGTTCAAGCAAACAACCCCATAAAAGAGACATTCGCTTTAATTCTCTCCGGAAGGGACAATTGAGCGCCGGCTGTTTGCAAGCTGTCGGCAGCTCTTTATGGCGTACGCTCCTGCGCTCGCAAAATGGCATCCGGGAGCGGTTTGGCAGGGTTCAGAGGTCACGTGCCCGACTCCCACCTGCTGGACAGAAGAAGAGACAAGGGAAAAAGAAATGAAAGCCAAGGGCACAAAACGCAGTCCAGACCTAGCTAGGAGTCAAAGGAAACTATGAGTCTTGCTCCAGGCCCGGGTACAATATTTACAGCTGCAGTACCAGAGCACTGGCATATTGAGAGAGTTTTACAAGAAACACATAGAAATCAGAGGATGACGGTGTTTATTATAGGTACTACATAGCACCGAGCAGCCCCCGGCTGAGATCAGGGCCTCAGTTAGGTGCTGTCCATACACCTCAAGAGAGATGGTACATGCCCTGGAGAGTTTACAGTCGAAACAGAATGGTCCCTCACTTAAAGTAGCAACAGCAAGGAGGGGCCAGGTCCCCCCCCAGAAAGGCAAGAAAAGCAGCATGGAGCCCCTTTTCCCACAAGGACTAGCCAGTGGCTCTCATGTACTTACCTCATAATCCAGTGGGGGGGTGGGGGCTGCTGCCCTCGGCTCTTCCTGCACATGATCCTCTGCTGGGATGGGTTTGGTGGGGGGACTCTGAAAGCAGAGGAGCTTGAAATTAACCCAGCATGGAGAAACGGACGCTTGGAGCGGCCCATCCCCGTCAAAGCGATTGCTGCAGGCTCTCTGCAGACTCCGGCAGCCCTCATGGCACTGGTTGTGCTCAGAGCAGTCCTTCCATTCAGAACATGTGTTTTAGGCGCTCTGCAGACTCCGGCAGATGTTGGCGTGTGAGTTACACTTGGTTGATATCTTCCAGCTTTTCTTTGCAAACCCCAGGGCTAGAAATTGACTTTAAAAAAAACGAAAACATGAATTCCGATTTAGAAGCTAGGTCCCCAGTATACATTGTATGCCTTAACCTCGCCCTGCAGGCTAAGGTCATCTTAACACCACATCAACTAGACCTACTCCCATCCAAGTTGGATGACATACAGGGGTTAAATCACTGGCACTTTTTACCGGTGGAAGTCACACACACACAATAATCAGAGTGTGGACACTAGATCTGGGCTCAGAGCCATCTCATCCTTTAGCAGGCTGGGTTTTATCCAAGTTTTCCCTTGGATTTCAAGGACAGAGATTTCACTGAAGAGCAGCAAATTTTAAATAACAATAACTAATTGAAGCCTCCCTGCTTCACAGCTCAACTTACTGCAATGAAATTCTGAGCACGCTGCTTAGGAAGGGAGTGTAGTCAAACTGCCTTCCTTTGGGCTAAAAGAAGCAGCTAAATAGGATGATCTCGTGCTTAAGAATCTGGCTTGGCACTCAGGAGAACTGGGTTCAAATGTCATTTCTACTACACACTCCCTGTGGGTATGTCTACATTGCAAAGAAAAACCTGTGGTACTGAGTGTCTCAGAGCCAGGACAATTGACTTGGACTCATGGGGCTAGGACTGTGGTGCAGAAAATATCAGTGTAGACATTTCTGTCCAGGCTTTGAAACCAGTAAGTGGAGAGGATCTCGGAGCCCAGGCCCCACCAGCCCCATTAGTCTGAGTCAATTGACGCCAGCTTTGAGACTCAGTGCCATGGATTTTTCTTTGCAGTGTAGACATACCCTGTGTGTGACCTTGGCAGTTCCTTATCTATTTCTGGTGTCCTCGCTTCAAAAAGGATGTCAACAAATTGGAAAGGGTTCAGAAAAGTGCTACCAGAATGATTTACTGTTTGGAACCACAAGAATTTCTCCAGGACCCTTGTCATAAGGTCAGGAGTTTATCACAAAAGTTTGGGAGGCTCTTCTAGGGTTTGGAAAATTCAGATACTTCCCCAGATCTGTTAGAACTGGGAATCTCTTGAGATAACCTGATTTTGGTGTGATTTCAGGGACATCAAGTGGTAATTTTCCTGGAAACAGCTTTCCTTGTAGCTTTCACTGAAAGTGAAAAGACAAAACAGCCTGGCTTCGTGTCCTGGCTGGAGTGAGCATCACCGGAGACCTTTAGCAATTCAGCCTTCAACAGCAATGATGAAACACACTAAGAAATCCCCCGAACCATTGAGAAAATTGAGCAAATGCAGCATCTAAACTGGAAACCAGATAGAGGCCCAGAACGAAATGATTCCAACTTTCAGATCCGCATCTACACTTTGCAGCTGGCCCTGTCTCAGTAAGGGACTGAACAAAAATACTGGATCAGATCCCGGCTGAATTCTGGGCAAATTTGGAATCACATCCCGGGCACATCTCTATTGAAGCAAGAATGGATCAAAGGAAAAATACAGCTCCTGCCTGGATCTCAGTAATAGAGATGATTCATAAAGAGATGCAATCATCAGAACCCAAATGCATTTAGAAATACCGTCATTATAGATAATGACTAGGGGATTAGAGTAGGAGAGTGGTGCAGTCAGGACTCCTGGGTTCTTTTGCTCGGACTTGCAAGCCACAGCTTCACCAGTCTATGCCTCAGTTTCCTCATCTGTCAAGCAGGATACTAGTATTGAAATTCATGAGAAGATAGCAGTGGGATGGTGTACAGTGCTTTGGGATCTTCAGATATAAGTAGCTACTGAAAAACAAAGTGTTTTGATTTTGTGGCCTGTAGCTCCTGAACTAATTAGCCAGTTTGGCTACGAACCATCCTTGGCAGGGTAATTTGCATTCTTTTATTGGATCATCCTTCTTCATTCTACAGCATTTACTCCTACTGAAAAAATCCCTCGTGTTTAGCTCATTTGGACTGTGCAATGCCCATCAGTTCTTGAGAGTAGAGAGAAATGGATTAAAAACTGGCTAACTGATAGGTCTCAAAAAGTAATTGTAAATAGGGAATCACCATCCAGCAGGTGTTCTTCCAGTGGGGTTCTGCAGGGGTCAGTTCTTGGCCCTTTAACATTTTTATCAAGGTCTACGAAGAAAACAAAATCATCACTGACAAAGTTTGCAGATGACACAACCATTGGGAGAGTGGTAAATGTATACATCAGGGAACAAAGACGGAACACAGGCCATGCTTACAAGATGGGGGCGCGCTATCATAGAATCATGGAATATTAGAGTTGGAAGGGATCTCAGGAGGTATCTAGTCCAACCCATTGCTCAAAGCAGGACTAACCTCAGCAAAATGATCCCAGCCAGGGTTTTGTCAAGTCGCAGCTTAAAAACCTCTATCCTGGGAAGCAAGATTTTAAAAAGTTTTTGGGGTTGCTAATCAGCCGAACATGGGTTCCCAATATGACACCGTGGCCCAAAGAGCTAATGCGACCCTGGGATGCATAAACAGGAAATCTTTAGTAGGAGTAGAGAGGTTATTTGACTTTTATATTTGGCCCACAGTTCAAGAAGAATGTTGATAAACTGGAGAGGGTTCAGAGAAGATCACTGGGAATGATTAAAGGATTAGAAAACCTGCCATATAGTGATAGACTCAAGGAGCTCGATCTATTTAGCTTAATAAAGAGAAGGTTAAAGGAGAACGGGAATACAGCCTATAGGTACCTCCAATGGGAGCAAATATTTAAGAATGGGCTCTTCAGCCAAGCAAGAGAAAGGTAGACCATAATCTAGGGCTGGAAGTTGAGGCTAGACAAATTCAGACTGGAAATAAGGCGTCATTTTTTGACAGAGAGTAATTAACCATTGGGACAACTTATCAAGGGGCATGGTGGATTCTCCATAACTGACAATTTTTAAATCAAGATTGGCTGTTTCCCTAAAAGATCTGCTTAAAGCGTTCTAAGGCCTGTCGAACACAGCAGGTCAGACCATGATCACAGCGATCTCTTCTAACCTTGGAACCTCGCATTCTGTCTTTTATTTTTTTAAATTCTCTTTTCTTTAATGGGGCTTCAATAACAGTGGTGGCTACAGCGGCTTGAAATGGTTGGAACAAAGACTTCTTCATTGAAAAATGGCCCTTTTTTTTTTCAAAGTGAGACCAAGTGGGTGAAGGAATATCTTTTATTGGACCAACTTCTGTCAGTGAGAGAGACAAGCTTTCAAGCTACACAGACCTCTTCTTCAGGACGATGAATTCTGCGTAGCTCGAAAGCTTGTGTGTCTCAACGAAAGACATTGGTCCATTAAAAGATATTCCCTCACCCACCTTGTCTCTCTAATATCCTGGGACCAGCATGGCTATAACACCCCTGCATACTTTTTTTACAAAGTGACATCTTTCACAAAAAATGGTGGATGTTGAATTTTTATGGTTTTTCATGAGAAGAGGGCCTTTTGGGATGTTTTTTTAATTATCGAAAATGTAACCAAAATTTTTCACTGGATGAAAAAAGGGTTTTTTTGTGTAAATCAAACTGTTTCCCCCAACACTTCAGTAAGGTTTCTGATTTAAAAAAATATTTGGTATGTGTGGGGATAGGAGAACATCATGGGGGGGATTGTGAAAAATTAAAAAAGAAAATGTGTCTGCGTTGAACAATTCCAAATGAAAACAAAGCCAATGGTTTTGCAAAAATAGGGTTTCACTTTCTAGCCCATTCCAGTTGCAGCACAGCTCTGATCTGTGACGCAGTAACCGGAGCGTAGACTCCAGCTCCACACCTATGCAGAATCCACGGCTGTGTGTGTGTGCACATGCATGCAGGAAAGGTTGCTTTACAGAACCCGGACTTCACTGTGAGGACTGTGGTATGATGGATGCTTGCCTCATGTGTCTCCCTCTTGTATTCTGATGTGAAACAGGACTCCTCAGCTCTAACTGGTACTGTCTCTTCAGGCAATATGGAGAGGACTCCACAGAGTCTCAGAGCAGCGCTCCATGACAGAAGGCACGCTGCTCGGGGGATGAGCGTCAGACACGTTAACAACGGGCCTGGGAAATGACATTTGGCGTTAGATCAGAACCCAAAGCACCAGTGGGTTTGGAGCAGGTCTCGCCTGTCTTGCAGAGCCGGGCCTGAGCCACTGAGCTGAGTTCTGGAGGTAAATTTTGGGTCCTCCCATATATTATACTATATTAAGTCCTAGTATATTAAGACTGCTGCGCTAGGGCTCAGAAGACCTAAATTACAACCCCAGCTTTATCACTGAAAAGCCATTGCCCCTCTTTGTGCCTCAGTTTCCATTCCTGTTCTTGTCTCTCTAAGGCATATGCTCGTTGGGGCAGGGCCACTCCCATACTAAGGGTTTGTGCAATGCCCAACACAACTGTGTGCGACACGTTCCCCGCCGGTGCTGATCCACAGAGGACATGTGCCTGTAACAGTCAGGGTCTACGGAGCTTCAGGTTAGCCACGGAGGTCCACGGGTCAATTCCTGGGGTGCCAGCCCAGGGGGGCATGTTAATAATAACATGTAGCTTCCTTTGCCTTGAGCTGAAACTTGGCCAACATTTTCTAAACTGGGCAACTAAACAAGTGGGCTAATTTCCAGAAATGCTGAGCATCAACTTCAAGAGGAGTTGGTGGGGACTCAGCCCTTCTGGAACTACGAGCGGCACTCACCTATGCAGAAACCAGCCCCCACCTGTGCTTTCCCTGGGCCGCCATCACCAGCCTTTACCTGGGCAGCCACCACCAACGCTCACCTGCCCTTTACTGCTTTTGGTGCCTGGCTCTCACCTGCCCTGGATCTTGGTTCTCATCTGGGCACCTACATGCACTTCATAAGACACTTCATCCTCTCCCACTCAGTTCATAGATCGGAGGCTGTTATTAGTCTGCGTTAAACAGAAATAACATGCTTGCCTCCAAAAGACACAGATCCATGGAGCTTACAATGTGTGCACTGGGGGGCGCGGGTCTGATTCCCTTGCAAAGACCCCGAACATCCTCCCATATCCCTCCCCAAATGGTCGTACTCCACCTTCGCCTCAAGATGTCGATTCTTTTCCTTCTGCAAATCCCACATGCCCCCCTTTCCCCTGAGGCCTTCCTGCCCCCACCTCACTTTCAAACATCCCTTGTCTCTAATGCACAGGGCTGTAATCCCCTTGGAGGCACCCCCCCATATACTACAAAGGCTCTGGGCTCCCAGGCTGATTCCCCATCTCTGCATGGACCCAATGCTGCATCAGCCCCCGCCCCACTGCAGCATTGGCTCAGGGGCATCCGGTCCATGTGCCATTATCCCTGGGACAATGACGCTAGCAGCACGCTTGGCAGCATCGTTGGCTGGGGTGGGGGACATTTTTATACCTCCGGGGTCGGATGCGGCGCAGCAATCACACTGTGGAGCCCAGGCTGGGGGAGGGAGGGGCACGTGGAATGCAGCGCTGCCTCGAAACAGGTATCAGGCAGGCCATCCATCATGGGGCGGGTGGCAGATGCTTAAAAAAATAACGGGGGGGGAGCAGTGTGTACAGATCACATGATCCCTCTGAGCCGACAGGAGGGGGGTAAGTATGGGGGCGAGCTGATAGGCTGCTGGATGAGTGGTACTCGGAGGATGCTGGGATGACCTGGAGGTGACCTTGTTCTTCTCCCCCCCCAACTACATGCACAGCTGCAGGGCATTTTTCCCAGCTGCCTGTCTTTCCCCTTTCACCACTCACTCCATCAGCCTGTTCTGTGCTATTCTGCGCCCGGAGGTTTCTATACTGAGCTCAGCCCTGGAAGGGCTTAGCTGGATTCTCTTTTCACACACTAAGGAGGCCTGCCCACTGGCAAAGGGGGGCGTGGGGCAAGGTCAGGGGACTGATTCTGTCCAGGGGGCCCACTCCCCGCAGTGTGGCTCCCCCGGAGTGGATCCAGATTCCAGATTCAGTATCCAAATTCAGTGCTACCAGAAGCTGCTGCCACCAGCAGTCAGTGCAACTGGCAGACACCCTGCAGATAGTTCCTGCTGGGAGACGTGTGGCCGGGGGGGGATCCCATCGCTGAGCAAGTCCCCCAGCTAAAGACTGTCTGTCTATCCATCCTCATACACCCCCTTCTCCCTCCAGACACACCCAGCTATCAGTCCCTCCATCCATCCCTCCACATATCTAGATAGTGAAATTTTTAATCCCATTCGTATTCTCATCAAGTCACAGGGTCTGTACAACCCTGGTGTAATTCCAGTGAGGTCAAAGGGTTTACATCGGTGATTAAATTGCCCCTAATGTTGGCAGTGCCTGCATCCTGGAGCTCCATGCACGGGGAGGCTAGGAGCAATGGGGGAGGCAGGGGACTGAATCCAGAGCTGTGCATGTGGATCGGATCAATGAGGGTGACTTGGTCATCTCCCTAAGACCTGCCCCTTTTTCCTAAAGTGAGCACCAAGGAGCTGAGATGTGCAGTGTGGGGGGATTCCATCTGCAGAGCACTTTGGGAGCTTTTCCCCAGCACAGTCACTCGCCCCCTTCCAAAGAAATGTCTTGATTTCTCTGCTTGCTATTTAGACGCTGATTCCTGCCTGTAAAAAAGATTAAAATGGTGCAGCGGAAGCAGAGGCAGGGCGTGTCTGTGTGCATGTGTTTACGTGTGAGTGTGCCTATGTGTGTGTTCATGTGAATCAAGATGACGACAGCCCCTGGAAACAAACAGACCGGATCAAAACCTGGCCTGGACCCTTTCTGAGAGTGTGAAAGACACAAATGCATTCTCAGTTTAAATCTCCAGGGCTCAATTCTGCTCCTTGCAGAACCCTTGTTGACTGCAAAATGGCAGGCCTGGGCCCTCTCCTGTTCCCAGCTCAGATCAGTAGCCACTGAAAAAACCTGGGTTTCAAAAGATTTTCAGACTGGCTCTGGAGACTAGAGAGATCGGGACGATCTGGGACAAACTCCACCAATACTCTCCATTGTTCACGAGTCTCTGAGACTGGCTGTCTAGCTCGCTCAATGAGTCAGAGGTCACCAGCCTTCTTATTCCCTGAAATCAGGACCCAGATTTCAGGGGCGAGGGGGTCAAGGCAGATTCTGGAGTTTCAAAATAACGCAGGACCTTCCCCTGCTCTGTATCAACGAGAGAGGGGATCTCTAAGTGAGCACTCTGTAAAGATGTAAAGAAAGGCCCAATTCACCATGGCTCTGTCTATCTATCTATTCCCTAGGAGTGTCTGGTCACCTCTGGGTAGAGGGCAAGGAGTGTATCGGGACAGATAAATAATTCTTCATCACTCCTTCCCCAAATCAGCACACTGAGCTGCTGCAAGCAGGTATGTCCCACCCCAGAAGTAGCTGCAGCAGCGAGTGACATGGATCTAGTTCAGAGACTCTGTTAAGTGCCTGGATAGAAAACGTGTGATATCAAATGGAGTAAGTTGTCTCCCGTTCAGCTTATTGTCCCTAAAGGGCATTGCAGCTAGTACCTGGCTTCATCACTTGTACAATTGTAATTCAACATTTGTTAATTAGAGAGCTGTCTGACAAAGTGTGGGTAATGTTCTCTTTGTTTTTGGGGTAGGTTTGGGGGTAGGTACAATGGTTTTTGTCACCTTCACATCAAGTTGGTTGAATTTTTTTCCAAATGTTTTCGCCTTTCATCTCAAATTTACATTTTGATGAATAAACTAAAATAAATTCCCATGTTTTCCTCTGTTTTAACCCGCTATGGAGCCAGCCTCAATTTCTTGAGTTCCGAGAAATGCCATAGAACTTCCCAAAAGTTTTAAATTGAAAAAACAAACAAACCTCATTTTCAAAAAATGTTTGCACAATTTGCACCACCCAGTCTACTTTTACCCCTATGTCCACAAAAGTCTAATTAGGACAAAACATTCAAGAGTAGATTGTTGATTTGGGAAGGTGTGGGGTTAGCTGTTGGGAACAAATTTGAACTGATTTTCACAAGTTCAGAGTGGCCCCCAACTCCACCACTGGAAGGAAGCAAATTTAAAAACAATAAAAATAAATGCATTTTTTTCCCCCCATGAAGTTCGTCTGTGGAATTCATCACCACAGGATATCAGTGAAAGCAAGAGCATAGCAGGATTTAAAAAAAGACTGGACATTTATACGGAGATTGAGAATATCCAGAGTCACAATAATAAGACTTTTTAAAAAGTATAAATTCACTAGAGCTGGGCAAAACTTTTGCTTGAATAATTTATTAGCTGAAAAATGCAGTTTCGGGACAACTGAAACTATTCACAAATTTGGGTCAAAATTCGACCAAATAAAAACAAAACATTGTCATTTTGTTTCAAAATTTAGCTAGTTTTGTTTAAAACAAATTTTTCAAAAAGGTAAGAACACCCCAAAATATAACAACTACAAAAATGGAAACAATTCATTGGGGCCAAACAAAACATTTCATTCAACCTGTGCTGGGGTGTCCATCCCACACAGGACTGACAAGGGTTAAGATGGCCAGGTAGGCCAATTAACTCTACAGGATGCATAGAGGAGGAGCCAGGGAGCTAATTGAAAGCAGGCTCAGCTGGATAGGAACTGGCAGGCCTTCAAAGCCAGGTAGCTGGCAAGAGAAGAGGGCTGGTGCTGGGAAAGGGGAGTCACTCTCTGGGAAGAGGTAGGAGGGTTTGGAGCTGGTACACCCAGAGGGAGGAGGGGACTAGGTGGTAGGAAGGAGTCCAGGGAAGGAGCCACAAGGGCAGGGAGAGTAAAGCCCAAAACTGCTGGATTAAGGGTTGCTGGGCAGGAACCCAGAGTAGATGGTGGGCCTGGGTTCTGCCGAGGGCATGGCATAGACCGGCAGGGCAGTGAACGGGAAGACTGCCTGGGTCACTGTGGGAGCGCCAGAGAAGTAAAGGACTGTGCCCCAGAAGGGCGAATGCTGAGTGACCTAGTCGGAGGGTGAGTCAAAGAGGACGCTGCAATTCCTGGAGCAAGAGAGGAGCTGCAAACCAGAGAAGAGGGTGACTGTCCCAAGAGCTAATCCCCAGAGAGACCAGGAGGAGGCGCCAGACCAGCGGTGAACGGTGTACCCCCTGACACAACCCAAAACAATTTTTCTTTTTTCTTGATTTTGCATTTCGGCAAACCAGTAAAACCGAAACATTTCAATTTCAGTTCAACCCAAATTTCCCCTCCCCCAATTTTTTGCTGCAGCCACTTACCCAAAAACACCAGTTATTCAGCCGGATCTAAAATTTCGAAACAGAACATCATTTCGAGCCAGAAAATGACACTTTTCATTTTGAATTTGTCAAAATGGGACGTTGCAACAATTTCAAAACTTTTCCAAATCAGGAGAGTCATCAGAATTGATCCTTTTCCATAAACCAGGGACAAGTGAATAAATCCTCTGCCTAATAAGACTAGCAGGGGCAAACAACCTACGTACTTTGAAGATCAGCCACGTGCCATGACGTTTTTAGTAAGGGATGCAATTCCAAACTTCCGTGTATGGAGCGTGCAAGGTCATGCTACGCTGAGACTGCCATTTTGTAGAACAATATTTTTTTTGGTAGAAAATGTAGAATAAAAATGGCATCTTCCATGCAGCATGACCACGCTCATATGGTCCTTGAGTACAAGGCATCCTCTCTGTGTTCCTATGGATTTGCATTTTCTGACCAAAAAGTTTCATCAGTGAATTCCTGACCAGTTCTGCCCAGCACCCAGCAGCTCCCATCATGATACATGAGGTCCCATTTTTAAGGCCTTGTGTTCCCTGGACGTGGATGGATGCTCAGCACCTCTAAAAAGCAAGCCCCAGGGGAGCTAAAGCCGCACACCCCAAAATTGATGCCCCTGAGGCAAAGGCTGCTTTGGGCTGCATCCTTCCCAAAATTTGGCTTGTGATCTGTTGGGATAGAAGAACTGGGCCTGAAAGGGAGGCTTTCTCCCCAAGAGTCTCCATCCTCCATGGGTCAGAACCTTTGGGATCTTTGAAATCCAGATCCGGCTGGGAATTCTCCAGCTCAAGTCGGCCTCTGCTCAGCAAGTGTCAGGAAGATGGAGAGCAAGGAGCCCGGCTGGGACCCCTCCTCCCTGCCAGCCCTTTCCTCCTGGACACATACATCATCCGTATTGGCATGTTTGACAAACGCACAGACATCTTCGCCCACTGCCCTTTTAGCAGGGCTGGCTAGGGTTGTTGATGAGGTTAGCGTGTCAATAACTGCAGCGTCCCCTCAATGCCACCTTGCAGTGCATCAGCCAGCATGTTGACAACATAATTACTTTGGGATGCTGGCTTGCAAAAATTCTGAGGCTTTTCCACCACCCTACCCCATCTGGCCAGGTGAGTCCAGAACAGGGTCCATTCTGATATGGGGCTCGATTAACAAAGAACAAAAGAAGGGTAATGTTCATTAATGCCAGTCAACATGGGTTTATGGAAAATAGATCCTGTTAAATTAACTAGATATCTTTTTTTGGTGAGATTATAAGTTTGGTTGATAAAGGTAATAGTGTTGATGTAATATATTTAGAGCTCTGTAAGGTGTTTGACTTGGAGCTGCATTACATTTTGATTAAATAACTAGAATGATATAAAATTAAGATAGCACACATTAAATGGATTAAAAACTGGCTAACTGATAGGTCTCAAAACATAACTGTAAATGGGGACTCGTCACAGAGTGGGTCTGTTTCCAGTGGGGTCCTACAGGAGTCGATTCTTTGTGCTATGCTGTTTCACTTCTTTATCAATGACCTGGAAGAAAACATAAAGTTATCCTGATAAAGTCTGCAAATGATATAAAATTTGGGAGTGTGGTAAATAACAAAGAGGACTGCCCACTGATAGATTAATCTAGATCACTTGGTAAACTGGCGCAAGCAAAAATATGCATTTTAATATGGCTAAATGTAAATGTATGCACCTAGGAATAGGAACCCCACACGGGGCAGGGAGGGGAAAAGGGTACACTTTACCAGGGCCCAGGCTGGTTTTTCCTCATTTTCCTCATTACCATGAGGAAAAAAATGTTCATGGTTCATGAGATTGTATGTATGGGATGAGGGATTGTGGTATGTGTGTGTTACAAGTTGGTACTGGACCCAAAAAATTATTCTTGGGCCCTGCCTACGAACAAAGGGCATAGGCCATACTTACAGGAGGGGGGACTCTATCCTGGGAAGCAATGACTTCAAAAAAGATTTGGGGGTCATATTGCATAATCAGCTGAACAAGAGCTCCCAGTGTGATGCTGTGGCCAAAAGAGCTATTGCAATCCTGGGATGCATAAACAGAGGAATCTTGAGTAGGTGTAGATCAAATGCACCTCTGTATTTGCCACTGGTGCCACTGTTGCTGCGATACTGTGTCTAGTTCTGGTGTCCATAATTCGAGGACATTGATCCATTAGAGAGGGTTCAGAGAAGAGTCACAAGAATGATTAATGGATTAGAAAACGTGCCTTATAATGACAGACTCCAGGAGCTCAATCTATTAGTTTAATAAAGAAAAGGTTAAGGGGTGACTTGATCAGTCTGTAAGTACCTACGTGGGGAACAAATATTTAATAATGGGCTATTCAGTCTAGCAGACAAGCTGAAACTAGACAAATACAGACTGGAAATAAGACATAAATTGTTAACGGCGAGAGTAATTAACCATTGGACCAATTTACCAAGGGTTATGCTGGACTCTCCATCACTGACATTTTTTTAAATCAAGGTTGTATGTTTTCCTAAAAGCTCTGCTCTAGCCTTTCTTTTAGGGACGTTCTATAGCCTGTGTTATGCAGGTCAGACGGGATGACCAGAATTGTCCCTTATAGCCTTGGAATCTATGAACGAGATTTCCATCTGGGATTGAAGATAACGCAGTGGTTGATTAGCCTGTTTGCCAACAGTCCATTTGCAGTTGTGCTGCTCTTCGGGCGTCTTGCATCGTCACCAACTCTTTAGCTGCGGATGGACGTACCCTGTTTTTTTAAGGCCTTCTTAAAATTAATCCCAGCCCAGTGCCTTAACCACAAACCTGTCTTGCAAAGCCTCATTCCATGGACACAAAGCATCCCCTTTAGCTTCAGCAGCAACAATGTCTACTTGCTGAATCAAGCAGAAATGACTGGGAAATAAACCACCATCTCACCCCCCTGACAATACAACCCGCTCCCCCCAGAATATCCACCCCAGCTGCATTGCTGTGGGGTTTAGAGTCAGTGGGTCTCCATGACCCATTACAGTTTCAGGTATGATCTTGACTTTGACAAGGTGACTCACAAGACCTCAGGTGGTGTCAGAACAGTGTTAAGGTCCTGGGGAGCGTCACACATCACAGGGATTGAGATATTTTAGGGAGCAGTTTAATGTCCCACAATATCAGTGCAATCCCACTGAAATCAGGGCATGTGGCATGGGTGCCTCTCTTCTAACAGCCCCACAGAGCCCCTTCTAATGCGAGACCCAGAGATTCCAAGGCCAGAAGTTAAATTGTGGTCCCCTAGTCTGACCTCCTGTGTCACACAGAACTTCCCTGAATTAATTCCTGTTTGGACTAGACGAGATCTAGACCCTCTTCTCAGTGTTACCCACTGGTGAGTGTGTGTGAGACACATTCCACTGTTCCCCACACTCCAGGAGATGTAGGCTGGTTATTGCTTTTGGCTAAAGAGCCCTGCTTTTTAACTCAAGCTGGGGGGATCATGCATTTTGCTCTGGCAGCCCCTGGTTCCAGCTTCTGTTTCCGCCAAAGTGTGCTAGTTCCAGCTAGTACAGAACGCTACAGCACATCTGTGATGCTAGGAAACCAGGTGTCAGCTCATATCAAGGTCCTCAGGCCTCCGTGGAACACTGACTAATACACAGCTGGGTTCAGGCTGTCTTACCTGTGTGTCAGGATTGTTAAAACAGGTATTAAAATGATAAAAGTGTGCTTCGTGTTTAGACTTTATTGAATGCTTGTGCGTTGCTGCCTGCGTTAATCTCATTTATAACATCTGGGGCCCAGATTGTTAGGTAATATTTAAGCGTTTTATTATAAACCTCTGTGCCTGTGTAAATCCCCAGCCAGGAGAGAGGCAATAACTGGTGTAAAGTGCTGATCTCCAAAAGAAGGTGTTACGTCCTGGCCGACAAGGAAGGGCCGTCAGCACTAGACAAACTATTGTGGGACATTAAAGAGGACAAAAGACTTTGCTGGTTGCTCTCTCCCACCCCTGAAGATGAGCCATGAAAATGAATTCCTCTTATTATCTGAGTTTGCAGCTTAAAGCGCAAGAGGGGCCAGGAATAAAAACCCCTAACAAGAAGGACCTGGGGCTCTATGCTGCTTGAACTCTGGGGGTGGGCGATGAGACTTCTAGGCATAAGAAAGGAATCCGCAGCTGCTTTGCCCTGAAGGACATATAGAACTTGATAAGTATACAAGCTTTTATTATCGTTTCAACCTTAAAATTGCAAGTCAAATGTTCACCTGCTTTTACCTTTCAAATAAGTCTCTTGTTTCCTTCTCGTATTTAATAAATCTTTCGATAGTTGATTATAGGATTGGCTCCAAGCGTTGTCATTGACGGGCAATCAAAAGTGCAACTGACCTGGGCTGAGTGACTGGTTCTTTGGGACTGGGAGTAACTTGGGTCTTGCTGTGATTCTTGGTGTAGGGGGGCCATCTATTGCAAAGGCAGGCTCGCCTGGTGGCAAGACTGATCAGAGCACCCAACGGGACTGTCTGTGACTCCAGGATAAGGCTGTTATGGTGTCTGCGGAGTTTACACTTGATCAGGGGTTGGTGAACTCTAATTCTAGAACTCACAGCCAATTTGGGGTTTGTGCCCTGCTTCCTAATTGTGGGCTCTGCGGTTGGTACCCACACTTGCATCACTCCAGACAGCATTTGCTCAGCAACACAGGCTCCCACAAGCACACAGAAACAAAGAAGGGTTTTCCCCTCTATCCTGCATGGGATCAGCCTCTTAGTCCTCAATGCAAATGCTTCCATTCTGGCCAAACCTATGGAGTGCCAGGATCTTATGGGCATTGCAGCTCAATGAGCTGCACTGTGGCACCTACGTTTTTATCCAGACCAGACCACTAGCCCTGCTGGGTTCTAGGGTAGACTTTAATATGGGTTCTAAATCATCTTCTTTTGTGAGTGTTGTGTTCATCTTGCATGTGGATTCTACGCTATTCTCCCATTTGGGTTCTAGGTGTGTCTTCCATAAGGATTTTTCCAGTCTTGTGATCTGGTTCTAGATCACTCTTGTGTGTGATCTAGAGTGGCCCGTACAAAGACAGGACTAATCTGCCACCTGTCCCGGACACTAGTGTAGAACACAACCAAGAGACTAAGCTTGAACTTGTTACAGCATCAGCACTAGATGCCTGTTGTGAGGGGGTTACTTGCTGCGAGGAGAATGGGGAGGGAGGGAGACTTGTTAGGAGAGAATCCTGAGGAGAAAGAGTTGAATTTCCCCATTTCCCTGCCGTCTCCTTACCCCTGAATCTCCTCCTTTGTGGAGCATTTTGCTGTGTTATTTACAGAAGCAGGTGATAAATCCACTGTGATTCTCCGAGCGTGAGGCTATAAATAACCGCACACACCATTAAGCCCAGCGATCACACTGAGCCATTTCCAAAGCAAGATGAAGTACAGCAGCCATGTGAAGAACAGAACGAGCTATCTCACATCCCCTCCTCCCCTGCGTAGCCCACCTGCTTGTACCTGATGAGGAGCAAGGAGACAGGGCTCGGCCTCTTCCATAACCCCACTACCACCCATTTAGCCAGCCCCCTGGGACAGCAGGTACTAAACACCTGGGAGATGGACGCACAGCAGTGGGTGTGCCTGGGATGATGGGTCAACAAAGATGTAGACAAGGGTGATCCAATGGTTTTAGTGTACTTGGAATCGTCAGAAAGCCTTTGACAAGGTCCCTCATTAAAGGCTCTTAGCAAAGTAGGCAGGCGTGGGTTAAGAGGAACTGGTTACAAGGTAGGAAACGAAGAGTAAGAATAAATGGACAGTTCTCACAATGTAGTGAGTTAAATAGCGGGGTCACCCAAGGATCTGTACTGGGACCAGTGCTGGTCAACATATTCATAAATGATCTGGACAACGGGGTAAACAGCGACGTGGCAAAGTTTGCAGACGACACAAAATTACACCAGCTGGGTTAGTCCAAAGCTGCCTGCGAAGCGTTGCAAAGGGATCTCACAGAACTGGGTGGCCGGGCAACAAAATGGGAGATGAAATTCAACGTTGATAAATGCAAAGTAATGCACATTGGAATTGGAAAACATAATCCCCACCATAGACACAAAATGATAGCCTCTAAATCAGTTGTTACCACTCAAAAAAGAGATCTTAGAGTTATTGAGGATAATTCTCTGAAAGCATCTGCTGAATGTGCAGCAAGAGCCAAAAAAAGTGAACAGAATGTTAGGAACCGTTAGGAAAGGGATAGAGAATGAGACAGAAAATATCATAATGTCACTATATAAATCTCTGGTATGCCCACCCCGTGAATACCGCCTGCAGTACTTCTCACCCCCATCTCAAAAATGATATATTAGAATTGAAAAAAGTAAAGAGAAGTGCAACAAAAATGATTAGGGGTGTGGAACAGCTTCCATATGAGGAGAGATTAGAAAAGAAATGGCTACAGGGGGATATGATGGAAGTCTATAAAATAATGAATGATGTGGAAACAGCGAACAGGAAATTTATCCTTTCACATAACACAAGAACCAGGGGTCACCCAGTGAAATTATTAGGCAGCAGGTTTAAAACAAACACACAGAAGTACTTCTTCACACAATGAACAGTCAACCCGTGGAACTCATTGGCAGGGGATATTTTGAAGGCCAAAAGTATAACTAGGTTCAAAAGATGGTCAGGGATGCAAGCCCAGGTGTCTCTAAGACTCTGACTGCCAGATGCTAGGACTGGCCGACGGGATGGATCGGTTGATAGTTGCCTGTTCTGTTCATGCCTTCTGAAGCTCTGGCAACGTCCACTGCCAGAAGACAGGACACTGGGCTAGATGGCCCATTGGACTGACGTAGTATGACCATGCTTATGTTCTTATATGTTCTGCGCTGTCCCCTCCAGCACCACTGGGATCCAGAACTGCCAAAGAATTGTCCTATCCCCACTTGGCTGGAGAAAAGGCTAAGCAGATGTCTGTGCATCATCTGTGTGTCCCCAGCACCATCTGCCTGTCCGCGGCACTGTCTGTGCTTCACCAGGAACGTCTGTCTGTCCCTGATGCCATCCACGTGTTCCAGTGCCTGTGCATCTCCAGTGCTGCCTGTCTGGCTGCGGCTGTGTGTTCCCAGCACTGTCTGTCCCTCTACAGCATGGTCTGCGCATCTCCAGTGCTGTCTGTGGGTCCCCAGCAGCGTCTGTCCATCCCCAGCGCCATCTGTGCATCCCGGGTGCCATCTGTCCACCCTTGGTGCTCTCTGTGCATTCCCATCGTGTTGCCGTTTTGTTTGGCTGAGGGCAGGAGGGGTGGGCTATGGGTTTTCTGGACCCCTTCTCTCATTGTCCACATTTATCCCTTCAAAGTGGTGAGATCAGGAACGCGTCAGCCAGAATTGGGCACAAGAAGGGCTAGCCCCAAGGACGCATCCTCTGGTCTACTAGGCTTATGCTCTGTACCTGATTTGCTGCACTCCCTCCTGGGTTCCCTATTGAGAGAGCTCTACTGATGTCTCTCACTCCTGACCCACAGAGCCCTCTGCTCTTCCAGCCCTAGGCATCCGCACACAGATAGCGAGGCTGCTCAGTGCTCTGCTAGCAGAGCCCCAGAGCTAAGGGACAGCCGGGGGACTGGACTTCTGGGCAGTGGAGGCCTTTGTACAGCACCTAGCACATTCTGGAGGCAGCTGGAAACAAATAGGTAGCAGTCTACCCCAGGTGGAAAGGTACCAATTATTTCCAGCCAGTGGCCCTGATGGAATGAGGTTGGCAGATCTCAAGCTGGCCTAGTGTGGTCCAGTGGCAAAAGCACCAGTGTGGGAATCAGATGCCTGGGTTCTATTCCCAGCTCTGCCACAGATCTGCTGGGTGACTTTAGGCAATGACACGGTCTCATCTTAATACTGCGTGCAGCCCAAGTCACCCAGTCTCCAAAAGGATATTGCTGAACTAGAAGGTTGGTCAGAGAGTTCTGAGAACCATCAAGGGCCTGGCAAAGCTCTCAAGTGATGAGAGATTGGAAAGAGTGGACTTGTTGCCTTAGCAAGGGCATGAATAAGAGGGGCCATCTATAATGGCCATGAGAAGAGAGATCAGGAGTTTGTGTCCTTTCTGGTTCATGTTTAAAGGAGACATTCAGGGAAACCGAAAAGTGACAAATTCGAAAAGTGAGCTAAGGAAATGTATGTTTTCACACCAGATGGAGTTAGCCTGTGGAACTGACAGCCACTTGATGTCACTGAGGCCAGGAGCTGAGCAGGGCATCAAAGAGGGATTGGCTGTTTCTGTGGCTAACAAGAATATCCCAAATTGGAATCATTAATGCTACAAAGAGACTTGGAAGGGAAGCCCTTGGGGGACAGAAGCCGAATTCTAACCGTTAGAGATCTGGGGGAGACCTCGTGCAGCAGATTATGCCCCTGTGGCGTCCTTACACTTGCCTCTGACACATCTGGTGCCAGTCACTGTCAAAGACAGGATCCTAGACAGTCGGAGCAGCTGCAGAAGCAGCCAAAGCTGGGTCTTCTGCCCTTGGGGAGGGGGTAAAACCATGCTCAGTTGGGCCACCTGCCCCCCAGCAGTCTCCAGAACTGTGCAGGGGCGATCCCCCAGACACACATGCTGGGGGCACTAGGACAAAGGTGTTGCCTTCCTCCCCTCCTCCATGTGGCTCCCAGGGGAAACTTGCAGAGAGGAGCCAGCCAACACGGTCAGGCAGTGGCAGCCAAAGCAGGGAGCTCCGGCCGTCAGCGAAATCACTACGCTTTTGCCTGGATTTTGTCTGTCTTTTGCTGATTGGCTCCAATTCACTCCCTCACAGTATTTTTGCTTCACCTCTCACCTGCCACCTTTCCCCTCCCTCTTCTACCGCCTTTCCTGTCCCTTTTCATTTAGCTGATTCCCCACACACCCCATCTAAACAAGCCATGGAACTAATGCGCCCTTTGCTGCCGTACGGGTCATTCTGACAATACGTTCTATTCCTTCCCCCAACTAGTGTCTCTCTTGTCTATTTCCAGAGGTGGTGCTAACCCACTGGGGGCCCTAATCAGGAATATTGTGGACCCATAATAAAAAGTGAATAGGGAGGCCACTTAGTCTGCTCGTGCCTAACGCCAGCTCTATCCATTTCCACTGTAAACTCTCTGGGGCAGAGACTGTGTACTACTGTGTTTGTACAGCACCTTGCACAATGGGGTCCTGATCCCTTAGGCACTAGCATAATAAACATGCTTTAATAATAATAGGTGGCGCTTGGGTGTGATCCATTCTGGCACTTCCTCTGTCTCTCTGATGCATCTGAGGACATAATCCGGGACTAAATCTCAGGGAAAATTTCCAGCTCTCCCGGCTGCTGTAGCGTTCATGGGAAGTACAGGCTAATGGGAGACCTGAGTTATGGTGAGACGTGATGGATGGGCACCAGAGAGTGAACAGTCCTAAGATGGAAATCTCCTCAGGTACCCCAGCTAATAGATGCAGTCCCATTGCAGAGTGACTTAGCAGCACTAAAGAGGGCATCCTTCAAGCTGCACAGCCCGCTGGAGACATAACTTGCAGCGGGGCGTGCCAGAAACATGCCTGGGACTTGCTGTCCCACATGGCTCACAGCCATCAATATCAGCCCCATGTTATTGCCGCCCTCCCCGACTGAAACCCGCTGCAGTGTGGCCACCTCTGGGCTGGGGGAGCAGCTCGCAGGTAGGCACAATAGAACAGCCATGGGGAAAGGGAATCCAGGGCTTTCTTTGAAGCATCAGTGATCTCAACACAGAGCAGAGGACTTCAAACATAGTCTAGTGGTGGGACAAAAGGTCCTTTGCTTTGGTTCAGTGGCTGGGTGGGACATCGGCTTTGGTCTTAAGAAACCTTGGTTCTATTTCCACCTCTGCTGGTGATCTTGGGCAAGTCGCTGGCTGTGCGCCTCAGTTTCTCCTCCCACCTTTGGTCCATTCAGATTGCTGGCTCTTATAGGTCAGGGCGTGTTGCCAGTTCCAGAGCGAGCAACCTCAGCCCCAAAAGCTATTCCTGCATTTCTTGACTGTATTCATCAGGACCCATTGCTGTGACATTTGCATCAACCCCAGAAGAGATTTCAGGACCCTCCTGGGGCGGCCCCACAAACATCCTGAGAGCAGAACCCTACATATCTGGGCAGTAGCATCCTGAGGCATCCAGCTCTACTGTCCGGAAGTGGCTGGGGGCTGTATTCATCCCATCCTCTGTTGGATGGAACTGCTTGTGTCATCAGCCCCATACTGCCAGTACCAAAGAGGGAGTCTCCTTTAGCTCACGGCCTGGGCTTTTGTAGCAGGAGGTTATAAGTATTTAGAGCTCACCATGAAGGCCCCAGGTTCGGGAGGGTCAGAAACTCCCTGCGAATGTGGGGAGCAGACGCATAGGAAGGGGAGGTACCGAGAATTGGCAGGAGACAGCTGGTTCCAGGCAAGAAAGGAGAGTCCTTGGGGTTCCTACCCACTCCTGGACCCATTCCAGCCCCTCCAGGTCCCCCTTTCACCTCCCCACCACCCAGCATGCGTGAGTGTACACAAGAGAAGAGCCCCCACAATATTTCCATTGTGGGGGCACCAGGCCGCCCTGTGCCCCTGGTTCCATTGCCCCTGCCCAGGTTTGCTGCAATATCCAAAGAGAAGACTGAGCAGCCTAGCCACCCGATGTCCCAGAAAGTCACCCATCACTCCCCTCTATGCCAGGCCGATCAAGGAGCACCAGCTCATCCTGTTATCACCTGGAGCCTCAATCCAGATCCAGGCCCCCATTGAGCCAGGTGCTGCACCGACAGAGCGAGAGACTGTCCCTGCCCAAGGGGCTCACAGTCTGAAAAGACAAGGGAGAAACTGAGGCACAGAGAGGGGAAAGTGACTTTCCCAAGGTCACACAATAAGTCAGTGGCAGAGATAGGAAGAGGACCCAGGTGTCCTGATTCCGCAGTCCACGGGTCTAGCCACTGGCCCACACGTCCTGCCTAGAACAAGTTTTGCAACAGACTCTGGGCTAGCCAAAGCCTTGCCACAAGCTCTCTGCATCCCTGATTTCTGGATGCAAATCCAGATCTAGTGGGGTTTTTTTTTTTAACACTGGGGTCCCTCTGCAGCCCTTGGCTAGCAGGGGACTGCATGTCCCTAGTCAGCATGCCTGAAAGGGAGGGGGACCCTAGAGCAGGGCCATCAATACCCCAGCCCGCTGCCACGGCGATTACTGTGCCATGGCAGCTCATTCCGTTGCCTGTCTGCCGCTGTGATGCAAGGCCGGCCACTTGAGAGGGGATTTATGGCAGCAAAGGGAGCAGGGAGTAAATTCCCGACCCGTCGAGGTAAATCATTGCAGGTGACGCACTGGAATGAGGCAGCTGAGGGGGACGGGAGGGGCTGGTGTGTTGGGACCAGGCCACTGAAGTGTTTTACATGCCCATCCATCAATCCACGGGGGGAAGAGGCAAAAATTCAGGGAGACGGGGGACCACTGGGCATTCTGAGGAGAAAAATCAGGGGTGCACAAAGGGCCTCCATATTTGGCTGTTGGTGGGGGGTGGGACATGCACAGGGGTGGGGATCTGAACTGGTGCAAACTGGGAATTTCTGTTTCACAGGAAAGTTCAGCATTCCACCAGGTGACTTCGGCCTGAAAAAGAAAATATTTTTGCAAATTTCCAGTGAAACAGACGTTCTGGGAAAACTCCAGGTGGGGAACACTTTGAAATCCTTCCAACATGATTGCCCCCCCACACACACTTTGAAATATTGTCCCCCAGCAGGAACATGGGTCAAAACCCATACAATTTCGTGAACAATTGTGGTTTCGCCCAAACAACCTTTGCTGACAGAAAATCGTTTCCCCTAAAATTTCCCAATCAGCTCTAGAGGGGATAACTTTGGACCCAATCCTGCCATCCAGTCGTGCCCGCACCCAGTGCTACTCTGCAGAGATCAGCCTGCAGCATCGGGCCCCGGGGTCTAAAGATTGACACAGGCAAATAACCCCACTTACTTGCACAAACCCCTCCAAATCTGGGCCTGGGGGGGGAGAGGAGGGCTATTATTATAGCCAAATAAAAGAAAAATAAAACAATTAATGGAATTGCCATAATGCTGTGGAGTCATAAATAATAGCGATGGTGGAGAATAAATCATAATAAGGGAATAAATCTATACAATAATACAACCGAACATGCCTGAAAGAATCTAATCTAATTTCCCACTCCCCAAAATTTTTTTTTGTTACTATATTACAGTAGGAACTGGAGGGTGCAACTGAGATCACCCCCGTTGTGTCAGGGACTGCACAGATACAGAGCAAGAGGCAGGCCCTACTCTGCAGAGCGCAGAGTCTGAAGAGACACAGGGTGGGAGGGGAAACTGAGGCACCAAGCGGCAAGGACACTTGATCACAGTTACCCAGTGGCAGAGCTGGAAGAAGAACACAGCGGGTGTCCTAGCCAGTGGGTCGGGCGTGTTGCCTCGCTAAGCTGCTTGTATGACAATAAAAATATCCTTTGAAAGTATTTCTGCTGCTCTTGGATTTGATTTAGTCCCTGACCCGCTGTAAATATTGCTCCTGACCTGCCAGCTTCCCTCGCACGCATGAGCCACTTCCCTAAATAGTTAGCGCGGCAGCATCTGTTCCCGTTTCTTCCCTGCTGGGCCAACCCCACGTGGGACTCAGTGAAAGAAAGCAGAGCCCCATGCTGAACAGTCAGTCCCAGGGACGCTGGCACTTTGTGCTGTGGCCAGAGTGAAACTGATCCAGCTGGAGTGAGAGAGAGAGACAGGCCTTTTGCCAAGGAAAACCTAGTCCTGCCTCCTGAAGGCTTCTCTGCCCCAAAGGGTGATGGGGGGATGGGAGAATAAATCAGCCCAAGGAAAACCAAGATCTTTCCCTGCTCCCCAGCCTTAGCCGGTGCCTTTGGAGCAGAACCACACGCGCTGCCCTGGAGGTTGTGCTCGAGGAACCTTGATATCAAGTGGTAATTTGCCAACCGGGGTGTAAAATAACAGCCCTGCAAGATGAGAGGTGACGGCTGGCACTGCAGGGGCTGAGCCGACCCCCCCGCCAACCATTGTGGGGGTCTGAGTGGGAAATTTCCTCCTCCCCTACAATCTGCCCCAGCAAAAAGCTTCCAATAATGCCCTTCCTCTTCCTGGATTTCCCAGTGGCTTGTTGTATAAGGAACTGACTGGCATGGGTGCACCACTGCCCTCGGCTGGATGACATCGACTCTGTTCAGCTGCGTGCCCTAGGCCCCGTAGCGCAACGTGCTGATGGGGATTCTCCCTCAGCTCCGGTGTCAGGAGGCCCAGACTTTGGGAGCAGGAGGATCTAGCTTCTCTCTTGCTGCTGGGATGCTCTGAGTGTCTGTAAATTTGTTATACGTCACTATGGTTCAGGGGCGATTGCTGGTCTAGTATACTCCATAGGGCAGAGCTTGGGTGACTGGATAGCAAGTGTGAAAAATCGGGATAAGGGGTGCAGGGTAATAGGCGCCTATATAAGACAACGTTTGTCCCTATAAAATCGGGACGGCTGGTCGCCCTAGGCAGAGCGAGGGCTGGGGAATGGGGTGCAGATCATGAGAGGGGCTTGGTTGGCGAGTTCATCCTTTCTGAATCGGGGATAGGCAGGGAGATCACGGTAAAGCCGATCTCATCCCCACCCACCCAGTCAAGAGAATCTTTGCCCACCTTCGTTCCTAATGAGACTTGGCAGAGCAGTCCCTGGCTGGGCAACCAGATGGCCACAGGGCACATGTAGCTCACATGTATCATGCTACTAGGTCTCCAGACTCATGATAACAATAATGACACTCTGTCCATCTCTAGCATTTGTCACTCAAGGATCTCAAAGCACCACGCAACATAAGGGCCTGGATCCTCAGAAAGCAGGGGAGGTTTTGCCATTGCTCTCAGCCCTTGTGAGGTTGGTATGGTAGACAAGAAATGCAGTTCTGGGTCGCCCACAGCGAGTTGCACCTAGTTCACCAAACTGAAAGAGTCAGAGGGCTTTGATAATGTCTAAACGAAACATTTTGGTTTGCAGCCATTTTGGCACAGGAAAGGAGGCAGAGATTCCCACAATGGCCAGAGCAGAAGGAGATGGGGCTGGCCCCTTTATAAGCCTTAGGATAGTGGTTAGGGCACTCAGCTGGGCCATAAGAGATCCTAATTTAATTCCTCCCTCTACCTGCTGTGGAGAAGGGATTTGCATTGGGTCTCCTAAATTGCAGGAGACTGCCTGAAACACTAGATTGGGGGGTGGAATCTCTGTTCTTCAAGCTGTTCCATTTTGTATAACTAATTAAAGAGCCAAGGTAGCACAGATTTGAACTTGGGCTTCCCACAACTCTAACGAGTGCCCTGACTACCAGGCTATAGTGTCAATGTCGTGTGCTACCCTGATGACAAACCCTTGTCATCATGAATGACTATGAGTTACTGCTATGAATGACAATGGATCGAATATCCCATGTAACCCCAATAGCCAGGGTGCACGAGTGTGACGCGTGTGGTGCGTTAAATGGGTGTGGAAGGGTGAGTGGGGGTGTTTGGAAGCCACAATGGTACGCTGAGAGTTTGCAATACCGGATTCAGGGTATCAGATTTGGGTCCAATTTGCCCAAATCCCACAATGTTGGAAGGAACAATTTCTGGTCATCTTTCTAAGTTTGGTGTGTGATGCATGTGCATAGACAGACAGACAGATTGGTGTGTTCAGGAACAAATCGATAGCTAGCAGAAAGAACAAGTGCATGATTTAAAAAAAAAATTAAATGTGCCAGCTTTTAAAAAGTAATTAGCAAAGCGCCAGATGAGCTTCAAAGTTACTCCCCAAAAAATCCACATCGCTGGACTATAAAAACCGTCACGTTCCCTCGTTGAGAAATTGCTGCAGGAATCGCTGAGGTGCACAAAACCCAGCTATGGCAGAGGATTACACTTTGCCAGCTCACAATTTTCATCATCATTGGATGTTCACTGGATTGTTATGCATTTAAATGTTATTTAATTGGATCGCAGAGTAGCTGCAGGCCAGAGCGTGAGCCATAAAGTTGATAGCCACTAACTGGTAATCGAAATTCCCAAATAGCAGCGCATTCTGTCTGATTGGGGACATTTTTCTTCCAAGCAAGTGAATTTTTCTTTTCTTTAAGTCCCAAGATGTTAAGGGCTGTTTTCTTTTTTTCTTTTAATGTTGCCTCCCTCAGTCTTAAAAAAACTCACAACATGCACACTCAGAGACACACAACACAGAGAGAAAAATACACAGTGCTCAGACAGAATACGCAACACACACTCGGAGATGCACAACAGACCTTCACACAGAAAACTACACAAGGTGCACACCCAGAACGCACAACACATGCTCAGAGACCCACAGTGCACATTTGAGAGACACACAACATGCACAAGCACAGAAAGAAACACACAGCACTCTCGCAGAGAGAGAGACACACACCTAGAGGCACTCACACGTGCAGTGTAACTCACACAGCTGCACGCAGACCCAGAAAACTCTCCCACCTCCACTGCACAGTAGCTGTGTCACCGGCCGGAGTGGCTGTTTGCACAGATGAAGCCATGGCCTAGAAGTTGCAGGGATCCAGCCCCGAGTGACCCTTTCCAGACCTCAGACAGCTGCCCTCCTGTTCTGTCCCCGCGGCTCTCAGAGACCAGCCAAACAACAATGGGCAGGAGACCTTTAGAAACCCAGAGGCCAGAACCAGTTCCCCACAGCAGAAGCTGGGGGGAGCGTGAAGGGAGCCCCCAGGGGCTGGAAGGGTCACTGAAACAGGGCAGGTCCCCAAAGATGCCTTGCCAGATGGGGTCACCCAGCTACATCTATCCTGATACCAACGCAGAGGTAAAAGCTGACTTACCCCCCCCATCTGCTGATCAACTCACGCCCACCAACTCTCTCTCTTTGGGCTCCTCTCCACAAGGACCCCTGCTTCAGTTCTCTGCTTCAGAACCCTCTTCTGGGTCGCAACAGCCCAAGTCTGTCCAACTTCAGAGCATGCTGCACGGAGAGTCCCTGTGCCCAACAAGATGCAGCAAAGGCATTGATGGGGTCAGACCCGCCTGGGGTACGGGTTCTGCGGCAGGGGAAGTGGATTTGGTAGGTGTTGGGTTAGCTGCGAATGGAGCTTGTCCCTCATGTCAGAATGTGATCCAGAGAGACAGACCCCCCAGGAGATGAAATCTGCCCAGGTCTATAAGCAGAAGATGAATGGCCCTTGGTAAGCGGGGAGCTGTTTCCAAGATCTGTTTTCTCTGTAATGTTTTTGTTCTGATTAAATACTACCTGTTTGAGGAAGGCTGGCTGGTCGCTGGTTAACCCTGTCGTTTCCCCTGAGAGAACAGGACAGCAGGGACTGAAATAAAGTCAGACCCACTGAGATGGTCACAGTGCATTGCAGCCTAAAGTCCTAATCTCAAGAGAGACCATCAATGGACTCTGCCCTGAGAGAGGTGGCAGGTAGGGGCCTGACACCTAAATGGGGTGCCCTCAACGAGGGTCAGAGGAGCAGTTATCTCAGGAACTAGTGGGCATCTAGTACAGAGTGTTGACATTTTTCCACTGAACAACATTTCAATGAAAAATGGCTTTTTTGGTTTTTTTTAAAAAAGGGACAGTTTTGTGGGAAATTTTCATTTTCTAAAAAACTCTGAGAAAAACTGATTTTTTTTACTGAACACTCTAATTTTTCATTAAACCAACCACTACACCAAATTTTCGTTTACCAAAACTCAACATATTTTGCCTGAACACTGAAATGTTCTTACTGAAAAGGGGGTGCAAGAAACAAACCTATTTACCAAAAACTAATTTTTTTTAACCTAAAACAGTTCAGAACCCAAAACATTTTCAGGTTTCGTTTGTATGACGAAAAACTGAAAAAATTTCAACTCAGACAAAAATGTTTTGAAACCCCCCAAGAAAATTAATGCTTTTTCCAACAGCTCTAGCATCGAGGATGTCAGATCAGCAGCTTGTTATCTAGTTATATAAATCCAAATAATAACACTGATTACACCAATTGTTTGACTCGGACACCGTAATGCATCTGCTCTTCTAAATGGAATCCAAAAGGTTGGGTTTGACCTATAAAGCTCTAAATGACCTGGGCTTTGGTCTCTGAGAATTACCCTCTCTCCCTAAGCCATACTGCTGCAGGTAAGATCAGCAGAAATCCTTCACCTTTCTCCTTCAATATAACAAGAGGGAGATACTGGGATAGACTTTGGGACTCTCCCCACTTGTTCCTGGATTTGTTAACCATTCAGCCGTGCTGTGTAGCCAATCATCTTCCTCTAGTTGCTGAGGAGAGGAGGCTGGGGTGCTATTTTTGGCCAGCCCTTTCTATTAATATACTTTAAGGGTTGGGACAGGAGCCCAGAGCACAGGAAAAATCTGAATCCATAAATAAATACAGACTTGGAGGTTTCAGTTGCTGGGAATTTCCTACCCTGACAGGGGATTCTCATTGAATGAGTCTGAACCCCTGTTTAAAAAAAAGACACCTACAGCAAGAGGGGCTGGATGAATTTTAAAAGACAATTCACCTGACCTAGTCTCATAGACTCATAGACTCATAGGTCAGAAGGGACCAATA
>ML675652.1:6169073-6226336 GCA_007922155.1 Mesoclemmys tuberculata
AGTAACTCAGTTCCCATCCCATCCAGCATTCCCACAGACCATTGAATTTAATTTAATTCAATTTAATTTAATTCAATTTAAATGGGCACTGAAGCTGATCTGTCCCGATAAGTTTGTGCCGAGCACTCTGATCAAAGGCGTCCCCGGTCAGCGTTAACAGGGACAACCCAACTTTTCCCAACTTCTCCTCCCCCCCATGAAGGGACAGGAGTGTAGATCCTCACAATCAATCCCAAGCATGAGCATTAATCACCTTACAACTCACAGGGCATGGAGCAAAATTACCGTCTGCAAGAAAACCATTTCCCCTGACAAACTGTAGCTTGCAATATGCCGGCCCTGTTGTTACATTGCAGCGACCTGATGCGGGGATCTAATTATTCTCCAAAGTTGGGAGGTGATGCTTAAAAACAATAATTTGTCTAGTCCATAAATTCGGAGGCTAAAACGTCCCCACTCAGAGACAGGGAACGAGCAACCTCTCCCAGCAGACATGGGAACTAGTCACAGGAATGGTAGAACGGTGGCAACGGGGGACTGGCTGGTTCGCGGGGAGATTGGGAAGGGTGGGCTGTGGAGCTGTTCAACCCAGGCACGTCAGACCGGATCCAGCTGAGGTTATCGGTGATGCAAAGGCATCGTATGGCTCTCATGTGGACTGTGTGAAATAAGCTGGGTGGCGCTCAGCCAGCACTTAATTTGCACCAGGGCTTGCCAGAGCCCTAGACTTAACAGTTCAAGCCCCGGCACTTCTGGGTTTGCTGCATCAGTTATGAATACTAAAAAATTGCTTGAGCCTGGCACCTCTTCCATTACGAATTAAGCACGGGTCTCAGCCCAGTCCCCAGTGACATCGGTGTCCAGCAACTGAAGCCACCCCTCCATTTCTCAGCACTGGGACGAGGAGTGGGCCACTTTGAGGTTAATATGCTATGGGCGATTTATATGTATGGCAGATGTTAGTCACGTTACAGAAGCACCGAGATCAGAGCCCACTGTGCCAGGGGCTGCACAAACTTCCAGTGAGACGCAATCTCTGCCCCAAAGAACTGACAGTGTAAACAGACGGGGGTGGGAGGAGAAACAGACCCAGAGAGGGGAAGGAACTTGCCCAAGGTCACTCAGCAGCCCAGGGACAGGAATATCACCCAAGTTTCCTGAGTGCCTAGGGCCCTAGTCATTGGACCACACTGCTGAGGGAGAGAGAGAAGGGATAAAGAACTTGAATTCCCCTCCTCCCCTTAAAGAGAGTCCCTTCAGATCCAGGTCACAGCAGGCAGAGGGGGCTCTGTATGCTGTGGGGCTGTATTTACTCTGTGGCTAAGCAAGGGGATGGTGTCTCCAGGGCTGTCCCCCTGGCATCTTTCCCTGCATTCGAGCCACAAGAGAAGTGCTGCCAGCAAACACAGTCCAGAAAGTTAGCGCTTCTCATCAGCCGCTCCCAGCTTTGGGAGGGGGGGTGTTAGGAAGAGTCTCAATGGCAGACGAACAGGATGGCGAGTGGATTTCCCCCCAGGACACAAAACAGTAAGTGCCGCGCCAGCTCCAATCGGCAGACGGAAGCACCAGCGCTAACGATCCAATCCAAGCTGCTCTCGTTATTAATGCGTATGCAAATTTCGTGCGGTGGAGAGAGACATTTCATTCCCCAGCTCAGGGGAAAGCGTTGTGCCTTGGTGGCATAACCATTAACGTAAAGTCTGTTGCCTTGAGACGAACAGAAGGACACAGAAGGGGAAAACAGCGCAGGCAACAGAAATGCAGCCAAGCACCGAGGAAGCTGGCCTCCTGGCCATGATCTCCACAAACAGAGGTATCATCCGGACAAGACCAATCTGAGCTGAAATGATCCACTGAGCTGAGGCTGCAAAACTGACGCAGAACAGCACGTAGGTCAGATTTTAGGCTGTTGGGTTTAACCCCATTATTATTTGCATGACAGCAGCCATCCAACCCCGATCACAACCCCATTGTGCCATGTGCTGCAGTAAGAGCATCAGAGCTTATGGTCTCCATAGACAAGGCAGAAAGCAACTTGCCCACGGTCACCACCCTGGTGAGCCACAGAACCAAGATTTTCTGATTCCCCTGGAGCGCAGTGGCTCACGTCCTTGTCCCAGGCCAGGTGTGGCTGGAATGAAAGGAAATGCTTTGTTTCTTTAGCAGATTAGGCCCAGATCCTCAACGTCTTTACACACCTAGCTCCTGTTGATTTCACTGGGAATCAAGCACTAAAAAAAGTGCTCTTTGAGCCACAGTCCGTAATCTGGGGCTCGGAATGTGCCTGTTATGCTCCTCGAACAGGCTGTCTGCTGGCTTTTAATTTCCTAAACACGAACTAAAACCCCACGTCAGATCGAGCCCAAACATTGAGCAGCTGGTTCAAAATCCTGAATTTTGCAAATGTTCCTCTTGTATTTACAATCAGCTGGACCAACACCTGGAGCTGGAGGTGACCTCTCGAATGAGGGATGCCTGAAAAGAATTTGTGTTTGTTCTGCTGGAGGGTGTTGGTGGCTGCCATCAGGTGGGTCTTTGTCCTCTAGACAATCCCAGACCTGGTTAATGCCCATGGGTGTGCTAAGCACCCTTCATTCAGGCTAACTAGCAGAAGGAGCCATTTTTGCTCTTGCTTTGCTGACCGGGAGGCCTTCTCAGAACATTCGGTCATCAATTTGATGACATTTGCTGTGCTTATGCACTAGCAGGGGAGACCACGGGCAGGTGAGGGAATTACCAAATTGTGACTGTGGCATGGTGCAAACAGTCAGACATATTGCAGACAATTGTCCGGTCTATGCTCATTCAGGAGGCGTTGCAGCCATTCACATGGCTACCCTGTCTGCTCAGGACTGTATATGAGACCTTAAGATCCAGCTGTAGTCACGCTGTTGCTTTTACTTTTTCACTATTGCCATAGGAAAGAAGAAAACTAGCAGAAGCAATTAAGCCCTGTTTACGTAGTGATAGCTGGAGACAATAGAAGCCCCTGCCCAAGGTAACAGGCTGCCTGACAAAGTCTGATTAGAAGCTAAATGGTGTGGGATAAGAGGTTCCTTGATTGCCGATGCAGGGGTTAGGAAGCTGTTTGGCCAGCTGTGTGGGAGGGAGGCAGGAAGCAAAGAAAGCCAGCAGAAACAGAGAGACTGCATGGAGAGGTAACCTTGAGAATTTCTGAGCAAGCCGACTGCCTACTGCTGTTTGTTCCTTCTGCATTCAAGGCCCAGGACTCTATGTGCATTCTTGTAAATAAACTGGATTGCACCAAGAATAGACCTAACGCATATAATCCATTTCTCCCCTGAATGGAAACAACTGGCAAGGCCCCAAATATTGGCTAAAGCACTCGGGCCCAGGGGCAATGTGCACCTTCAGACGCAGAAAGCAGGAGACACTTTTGCTATCCCTGATCTTTGATCCAGGGCTCTGCAGAACCATTCGCTCCTTTTGAGTCTCTCCATCTGCGCTCCTGAGGTTTCCACCCCCTCTCCCCACCCGACTAGTCCTTTTAGAGTCATATCTCCAGTTTCTGGTTACTGTCACATGAGATCAGAGACTGAGATGGGACAGGGGAGGAGGTAATGATCTCAAAGTGGAGAGAGACATCCCTGCAGACAAGAAGGGGAAGGGGTGGTGTGGGGGTGGGGGAGGAATAAGACAGGGCAAAGGGTGAGGCTTCAGTTTCAATCCCTCCATCAGGATCTGCTTTCTAAGGGCTTTCTGATCAACACCAACAACCCCCTCTGCTTACCCCCCCACCTCCACACACACTCCCAGTAAAGCGATTCCTCCCTGACCTCCTTTCCAGTGCACGGACTGTAGCCACTGATCGGGTGCTGGCAGCAGACAAAATGCAAAGGAAGCAGCCAAGCTTAAGAAGTTGCAATGCACCCGCTGGGTGATCCATCATCTGGCGTCATGACTAGCCTATTAAATGCCTCTTGTGGGGGCGGGGTGCTTCTGGGGGGGGGGGGGGGGGGAAGGAGGTCCTCTGGCTACGTGTGTGTGGATTGTACGTGCACATCTGCAGGACGCAGCATAATGCATGAAAGCGCCGTAAGAATAATAGTCTGAATTTCATCTCAATAATACGCTTCCTTCACCTCCAAGGGCTTTACAGACGCTCAGCCCCTGTAGGCCGTAGATACAGCCTGGAGGACTAACCCCATTCTCCAGATGGGGAGGCTGTGGCAGAAACAGGGAAAGGGCTGGAGCTGCAAAGAGCTGAAGCAGGAGAGTCTAGTGGTTAGCGCACAACCCTCCCATAGGAGAGATGTGGAGCCAAGTCCCTCCTAAGGCACAGATTTGGTCTAGCACTTCAGCACCCGTGAGTCTTTGAGCCCGGGGGCATTGACCAGCCCTTGAACGGAGGTGCTAAAAACAGCAGTGCAGATGTTAGGGCTCAAGGTGGGAGACACCGGTCACCAGGTTACGGAGCCAGTGTCCTTCTCCAGTGGGAATGTCATGGCTCTTCTTATCTCCATAGCACAAGCCTGAGTCAGTTGACGCGGGCTCAGCGTCTCGCTGTCGCAGGGGGTTATTTTGCTGTCGGGGTATCCCAGGCACTAAGCCTGGCCTCTGACTCCGGCTTGCGAACAAGACCCACAGCCAAATCGGTCTGATTCAGATCAGCAAGCACCCAGGGGCTAGGACCCTGCTGGAGCAGGGCGGGTCAGAGCCGTAAGCCTGGGTCCCCCAGACCTGGCTTTACAATGCAGTGTAGACATACTCAGGCCCAGATCCCCATAGGTATTTAGACATCTAACCCCCGTTGAAATGCTGGAATCAGTGGCAATTGCCCAGCTCAATATCTTGGAGGCTCTAGGTCTCTGGTCCCCTCTGTAATGGGGATACGAGCACAGCCCTGCGTCACGGGGGTGCTCTGAGGCTGAAAAGATTGAGCTGCCCAGATGCTATGCTGACGGGGGGGACCATATAAGCACCTTGGTAGGCTGAGTTTCAACGGGATCAGGGCTCCTAACTCTCACAGGCTTCTTTGAAAATCACCCCCCATTCTTCAAAGTGGCCTATTATTTGGGGGACCCCTGATTTCAGACACGCCAGGCCTGAGTTTCAGTGTGATTGAGCTATGCTCCCCAGGTCCCAGTGACTTTGTTTGTGGTTGGGGGGGGTCTCAACACTTCTGGAAATCAGGGTCCTTCGTGCAGCAAGCAGGATACCCCCAAAATAAAAGGGACAGAGATTTAGAGGCCAAGTGTTGCCGTAAGTGGCTTTCATAGATTTTTAAGGCTCCAAGGGGTCTTTCTGCTCATGTAGGGCAGGGGTTCTCAGCCTAGGGGTCATGGGCAGGTGCCAGGGGAAGTCCACACCCCGTCTTTATGGCTAGGCAGCTGGGGTTAGTCCTGAGACCAATGTACGTTGTAAGCTGGGGTTGTGCTCTGGAAAAGGCTGAGCAGCCCTGATCTAGCCTGAACTCCCACCTAACAGGCTAGAGACCTGACAGATTCGTGCCATGTAAGGCCAGAAGGGACCACTATCTCATTTAGCCTGACCTCCTGTATCATAGAGACCATTACACTTCATTCTGCTACCCAATGGCTTGCATCTGACCAAAGCAGCTCTGCCAGCCTAGATCTGAAACCATCATCAGATGGAGAAGCCACCATTTCCCTGGCGAGTTTATGCCAATGGTTGAGCTGCCTCACTGATAAAGGTGTCGAATTTGAATTTGTCTGGCTTCAGCATCCATCCGCTGGTACGTGTTCTGCCATTCTCCACTAGCTCGAAGCGCCCATTAGTGCCCGGTGACTTCTCCCCGTGAAGGTCCAGAGATGCCGCAATCAAGTGACCTTCGCAACCTTCTTTTGATAAACTAAACAGATCGAGCCCCTGATATCTCGCCCCCGCAATTCCTGCATCCAGTCCAGCTTGCTGCAGGCCACACGTGGACTTAGTGGCTGAGTTTGGAACAGACCCCAGGCCTGCAATCTGACCACTAGCCATTTACTCCCCATGACCGTGTGCATATTTGTGCATGGGTATGTGGGGGTGTGCATACACTGCCAGTGTGTGCAAACCTGTACCACAGGTGTGATTAGACCATGCATCTGCTTATAGAGATTAGCATGAACTTGCAGGAGGAATGTGTGTGTGTGTGTGTGAGAGAACCTCTCCACAGATGCCAGCACCCCTTCCCCACCCCTAGTCCCTGCACCCTGCCACTTCCTGCACTTGCTCCTCTCCGCTCCCTATATTGTGCCACCCAAGACACAGAGAGAAAGAGGGAAGCTCCGCACACCTCTGCAGAGTGAGCGAACGGAAGAGGGAACCATCCTCTGCTGATGCCCAGATGGGGCCCTGTCCAGTTCATTGGGAGTAGCTGGGCCAAGGGGTCCATGGAGCCAACTGCACAACCCTGAGAGCAATGGAGAGGGCAGGTGAACAAGCTAGGCCTGTAGGATGGACCCGCTGCAATCGGGAAGGGTCACAGAGGGGTCGGGCTGGCTCAGGAGGGAGGAGAGATCAGGGAAAAGAGCACAGGGCATTTCTGTTCGGGGAAGCACTGCTTCTGATCCGGCCCCAGGAGGGACAGGCTAGCTCATGGGTGCCAGGGAAAGAAACTTGGCGCACTTTCCCTCTAGGGACCACTGGTTTTGATCCAGCTTCTTGGAGAACTGGCTGGTGCTGGGGTCACAGAATGGGGTTTGGGTCCTTTCCCCTCTAGGGAACGTTTGCTCCAATCCAGGCCCAAGGAGGACAGGCTGGCTGGGAGGGGGTGAGGAGAACGGGACATGGTGTTTTTATCCTAGAGGAGGCACCAGTTCCAATCCAGGCCCAAGTCCAGGACTGGGATACAGGGCTTCTGGCTTCAGAAGCCAGCTCTGAGCTGGGCTCAGATCACTGGAACTAGACAGCTGGAGGGAACTGGGTGTAGGAAACAGACCCTTTTCACAGGTTAAAAGCTAGGCCTAGGTCAGGGAGACAGGCTTGCTCAGGGACAACAGGGAATAGGACACAGGCCTTTCACCTCCGGGGCAGCAGTACATGCCAAGCCTCACTCAGTGGCTGCCATGCACTGAGTTTGCTGGGTCTCAGTCCCACACAGACAGAGAACCATGTCACACAAGCCCCCAGCACCCATGGGGGAAGGTAGGGACGCACTGGCCCTGGAGGCTCACTCCCCTTTCACTTGGATAGGTTCGAGGTTCAATGGTGGCTGAGGTGGGCGTGGGGTAACATATTACTGTCCATGCTGGGCGGGCAGCAGAGCCACCCTCCAGTACTGTGGATGCGTCACCATGCCCCAGTACCCCAGCTGTGCAGAGAGCCATGCACGTGGCCCCACTGCTGACCACAAAAAAACACGAGGCCTGGAGGGTGGACTCTGGCAAACATGGGGTTAAATGGGCTTCTTTGGGGTTTTCTCCCCTTAAACTTATCCCTATTTTGCCCACAAATAAGGGCACTGGCAGGGCCAGCTTGTGCCAGGTAGAGCCCGGAGCACTGCAGCATGGGCTTCTCTGGCACAACAACTACCCTGCCTCTCCCAGGCAATTGTGCCCAGTTGCATTGGGAGCAAACATCTGCTGCAGGAAAGGACTGAGAGGCCAACGGCGAGGGCCAGCTGCACTTCAAACGTTGGCACCGGCTTCTGGGAGAGCCACACCTTTGCTCTTCAAGAGTAGATTTGAATCCTCTCTCCCCTAGTGGCCAAGTGATGAACAAGACCTGTCCACATCACCCTGCTTCCCACTCTGGGTGATTGTACCCAACACATCATGACCCTCTGGAATTGATCTGGAAGCTATTACCACCAATAAACTACCTTCAACCTCCTCCACTTCAGGGCGAGGTTCCAGACTGCCACAGCCCGCGCACGTCATCACATTGGTAGCCTGCCTCGGTGGGAAGATTTGCACCAAAGGTGACTCATGTTGGTGCCGTCAGGGAGGTTCATTTGTTTCCCCGCCATCTCAATTCCGGCTGTATTTGTTTAGCTGATGAATAGGGTTGTTAGCGTTAAACAGACTCCCAGCTCCGCAGTTAAGTGGGTGGCATTGTAATAAAATATTGAGAACATTTGCTCTCAGCAGCTGCGTTCCTGCCTGGATCCCATTTCAGACAAGGCAGCCCTCTACGGCAGATTATGTGCAAATAACAAATGCGTGCACGCGCCTTTGATCTCAGCACCTGGAACGTCCAAGCACGAGCTGCCCCATCCAGGGAGCAGAGATGGAGGAGACGCAGCACAAATAAAGGGGGATTGGGTCATCCTGGACAAATACCTAAGCAGGTAATGCCCAGTGGAATAAATTCCATGCCTCCAGATGCAAAGCTCTCTAAGGGCAGGGTTGCACACAAGCTGACGCCATTGCAGTTAAACCAGGGCAAAAAGTGAACAGTCCCCTTTTGGTTTAAGACTGGCGTACTGTGGTTTAGCTTGCACCTTAAGATAAATCCAATTAAGGCTGGCAGCGTCATTGAGACTAGTAGTATAGCAGATGGCAGGGACCTGCCGGTCCGTGTTCTGTTGATGAAGAACTCAGTGGCACGGAGTCTGGGTTTTTTCTCAGTGTGATTTGCTTAATTACACGTATGTGCCAGTCCGGGAAGGCAGCCACTTCCCTCCACCCGGCAGCTCCACCCCAATGCTAGTGCCCAGTTCCCAGGAAGCAGCTTCACCCCAGCAATCGCATCCAACCGGGGAGGTTCACCCAAAAGGCTGCCGTTCCCGCTGCAACTGCCCGCTACTTGCAGCAGCAGTCCCTAAAAGAACTGTGCATCGCACAGCAACAAGGCGGCACGTCTTCCAAGCCGGACCACTATTCCCATGTGAAGGAAAAGAACTGGGGAGGCTGTGCAATAGCTCCACCTGGTGACTTCTGCCATAACACAGAGTTAAATCAAAATGTCTCCACTGCCTTTGGTGGGAGTTAAACATTACACCTGAAACACATGTAACTGCCTGTAGAGAAGCACACGCTCCCGAGGCTCTAATGCAACCTGCTTAGCACGTGCTCCAGTACAATTTGTCTTGTCTTGAGTTTTAGTCTTAATTCGTAGGAGTCAGCGAACACATTCTCCCATCCCGTCACATCCTCGTCAAGGCAAGGCCATGGTGCTTGTGAGTGCACAGTGTGGGTGGCTGGGTGTGTGAGTTTAACCTTCTAATGACTGCAAGGCCCGAAGAGCTGCTCGGACATCGAGAGAAGCTACATCAACTGCCTCTCCACACAAGCACCACGCAGACATCCCGCTGTAGGGGGAGAGGATGCACGTGCAACCTCAGTTCACCACCCTCGTGTCTTTCTATTATGATACAGTCTCTAATTACATGATCACATAGCTATTTTTTCCACAGGACCCCAGCCTTATTCCATGCACGGGTTGGATTGCCCAAGGGGCCTGCAAACCACTTTCTGGCTGATCCCAGGTGCCTAATCAGTCAGCGTTCGCAATGTCACAACCTGCTGGCAAGCGGCAGGGACAGAAACAGGGTGCGTGAGACTCACCGCATTTAAGCGGAGGTGGGTGAATGGGTTCTCTTAAGAGGCTCAAATAATTCCACGTGCTGCTCCCAGCCAGGTCATCTGGTGTCCCCCTCCCAACAGCGCGTTGTCACTTGATTAGACAGGTAGGGACAGAAAGCTAGCCCAGGGCGAGCGGCCTTGTTCGATGTGTGAAAGCAGCCGGCCAGTGTGGGGTCAGTTGCCAGCAGAACAGGCCTTCTTAGCACAAACCCCCAAGCACTAAGAGGTCACAAACTCAACGGTCCGTGGAGACCGAGCTATTCTTTATTAGTATGAAAGTACCACCTCGCGGGCCCATCGCAGCAGGCGCTGCACAAATGCGGAGCAAGAGATGGTCTCTGTCCCAAAGAGCTCACAGTCTGAACGGGCACCGAGTAGGGAAGACACTTACCCAAAATCAGAAACAGGACCCATGTACCCAAGGGCCCAATTCTGTGCCCTACTCACTAGGCCACACTGCTTCCAGAGGGTGACAACTTCATGGGGACGTTTCCCCTGCCCCTGCAGGTGGCTAATGGGGGGGGTGTGAGACTCCCAGAATGGGACTTGGCTCTGTTCGGCAAGACACGCCCATCCTAAGCCCCCTTTGAGCAAAAGGCCCGTTTGATTTGACACCAAAACCGGTGCGGAGAAGCATCCAGCACCCCACAATTACATGAATCCTTAAGCGACTGTGCTGGCAGATCGCGGGCTGCGAATTAAGTTAGCAGGATAGCGCAGATTGCTTTTGTCCACTCCGCTTCGGGCCATCCATCACCAGGCCTCGACAGCACTTAAAGGTCCAGAGACAGAGGCATAGCGGCACTTAGCACTGAGTTATCTGCAACATTACAGCTTAGAAAATGTTATTAAGTGGAGAGATGTTTATACTCCTGGATTGGAATAAACCTCCGATCTTCGCCACAGCCGGCCCGTGTGCAGCTCGCAGCTAATCCTTCAAAGGCAGCGGTGGGGCGAGGCCTGGGGGGGCATCCTTCTCCAGAAAATTATACTTTCCCTCTCCCCTGGCGTACACACACACCTAGGAAGTAGAGGATACAAATCTCCCCGGAGAACTTTCATCTATTTTTCGCTGACATGGGAGAAATGAGGGAGGGGAACTGGAGTGCAAGAACTGTCTCTGCTTCTTTTAAAAGGGGACCTGTAATGGGAGATAAAACTGTGCTTTGCCTCTATAAAGGACCGAATGTGCTTCCCCCACATCCCCAAACGTCCACTCTGATCATTCCTAGAGGACTTAGAGAGGTGAATTGGGAGCTTTCTGAATATTTTTAACAGAAGTATCTTTTCTTCCAATAACTCCTTGGGCATTTGAGCGAAATAAGTCTGGACAAAACCAAACCAAACCAATTAAAGGTGAATTAAAAAAAAATCAAAACTGTTTCCCAGCCCAATCAACCAGGTTTCACGTGCATGACACGTCTAGAGTCACACAACTCTCTAGCCGCCAAAGAGACTTCCAGGAGGAACAGGAGTAGACGCAAGAACTGAATTGCTAATGCAGTAATAAGCAGGGAATAAGTCTTTTCTTTTAAAATAAAGGCAGAAGAAACCTTCCCGGCCTGCTTCATCTGCAAAAAGGAGTGGGGGAAGGGCACCACCCTATTTTATATTCCCTTTTCAGGTCACCATTAAGAGCATCAAATCCACCCTTGCTGCTTAGCACCCCAGCGAAGTCAATGGGAATTTTGCCAGGATTGAAAAATGAATTTCTTAGGCTGAGATTGGAATCCCCAGCTCCTAATAAATTTGGGGAAATCCACCTCCATCTACAGCACTTAAGTGGCCCCATTACCACAATATCTGAGCACCTCAAAATCTTTAATGCTTTTATCTTCGCACTGCCCTGCGAGGCGAAGCAGTGCTGTCACCCCCATTGCACAGATGGGAAACTGAGCCACAAAGAGGCTAAGTGGCTTGTTCAAGATCACACAGGGAGTCTGTGGCAGAGTGAAGAACTGACCCTAGTTTTCCCATGTACAAGGCTAGCACACTAAACATTGAGCCATCCTTCTATGAAACAGCTTTGCTGCCCTCTACTCAGTTTTCTCCATTTCAGACTTCAGGGTTAGTCCAGGAGGGAGTTAGCTGGTTTTTTGCCAATTTCAATTTCACTTTTACCCTGATTTTTTTTTCTTGAAGCTAATTTTATTTCCTCCGTAAAAATCAAACAATGAAAAAGCAGCAGTCCAAAATACAAACTCTCTCACGAACCTTTGAGGCACAGACTCCAGAAGATTAACACACATTTAGGCTCGCTCTCAGCCAGCCTTCAAACCCAACGACACATGGCTGCGTCTGGGAATGCTAAGATGACGGCCACCGTCTTGGCCAATGCATCAGGGACCCCTGGAACTAACAGCATAAACCGCTACAGTTTGAGCCAAATTTCTACAGGTGAAGGGGCTGTAACCACTCACATCTGATGTGCATCCGCACAGAGGAGACCCTGAGACTGAAAAAGTCTGATCTGTTGAACGTGACTATCCTGCTGGATTGTGTGTGCTATCACTGTGATAAAGTATTGCTGTGTGTGTGTTACTGAAACGTGTTGTGCAGTTCGGAGATGCCCACAGCCGGCCTTTCAGGGGCAACAGTAGAGCAACTGACAAGACAGATTTACCACAGGGCCAGCCAGACATGTGCTGATGGCCCACCAAGAAGAATCCACTCTCCCAGAGACTTCTCAGAGAGAGCACGTACGAGGTGGGGGCTGCCTGACCCGCACGTCACAGCAAGGATCTTTCTAGCACCTGGAACAAAGTATAACATCACCATTTGGCCTGTCTCCTCCCTCACCTAGGCTGCAGGCAACAAGAACGCTGGGAAGACAAAGACTTTGAACTGAGGAGATTGGTCCCAGGCTGAGAGAGTTTCAGCCTGTGTATTAAGAACTGTAACTTACCTGCAATCTCCAGTGGGGTGAGAAAAGCTGCTTGATTCCAATCTTGCTTAGTCTGTTAAAGTTAAATATAGAATTGCAGTCTAAATTCTATTTCTTATGTAAAACTTTGACCTCTGTGCCTATCACTTATAATCACTTAAAATCTATCTTTCTGTAGCTAATAAACTTCTTTGATTCAGTTTGTCTAAAGTTCTTGGGAAACCTGCTCAAGTTACAAAGGCCAGCGCATGTCCCCTATCCTTTACTGAAGGGGCAAACTAATTAATGAGCTTGCCCTCTTCAAAAATAGGTCTTGAGCAGCGTGAAACGGTATATTTCTGAGGTGCAAGGCTAGGGGCTTGGGAGATTTGCTGATGTTTCCCGGAGTATAGTTCATGAGTGGTTTGGAGAGCATTCAAACACCGTAGCTGGGTGTGCCTCCATACTGGTGGCTGGGTGATCACAGCATCATTGCTTGGAGTGGTTTCTGGTTGTCATTGGCAAAGCCTTATGAGAGAGAGCCCAGGCTGGAGAGTTAAGGTGGCAGAGCAGTCTCACAGTTCCAGGCTGTACCCTAGGGATCCAGTCACAACAGGACACCAGAGGGTGGATCTGGGCTGGAGTAAATTGGTCAGCACTCCAACCTGCCCCCTGGTGTCAAATACTAGCTCGTCTAGTGTTAAAGGGGCCGAATGGCTTCTGAACCAAAGTGATTTCTAACAAGCATGGGGTGGGAGGATCTGACTTGCCCTTCCAACCACGACTGGTCCTAGCCACGGGAGGTGGCAGAACTGAAGTCAGGCTTGAACCAAACCACAGCTTGTGGCAATGTGAAGGCTGCAGCCCTTTTTCCATCAGACACCAGCAGAGAGAGCGATCAGAGGCCACCTCTCTGCAGCCTTTTATGATGGATGTCGATGCTGGAGGTAACGAGAGTCCGGTTGGGGGTACGGGGGAGGTAGTGTTGGTGCAGGGAGCCCCATCCTTCAGGACGGGGCTTCTGTTCTCTGCTAGCCAGTGACTATGGCACCAGAAACGTATGTCCTAGGTGGCCAGGAGCATCGGCCATGAATGAGACCCAGCGAGCATCTCCAGCAGTGGTGGCCTTCCTGCCCCACGCTCAGTCCGTCAGCAGGGGCAGGATGCGCAACTCCTCCAGTCTGGCCTTGGCAACGGCCTCCCAGCCCCTGTTGGCTTGGGGGTTGCGGGGCGAGGGGTGCATCAGGCCTTCCACCTGGACCTGGAGGCCGGCCGAGGCCAGGGCCTTGCGGGCCCGCTGCTCGGTGAAGCGGCCCACGCCGATCACCGTGGTGACACCGAGCAGGCGCACGGCCTGGGCCAGCCCATCGTCACAGACCTGCAGCAGGCGCTCGCGCTGGGCGGCTGGCAGGTCAGCCGGCGTCAGGTTCTTGCCGTTCTGGTTCATGAAGAGCAGCGGGCAATGGTTGTGGACGAAGCAGCGGCGGAAGAAGGCCTCGGGGTCAGGGCACAATGAGCGGAAGAGGCCCCAGAAGCGGGCGCCGCTCACCTCTGTCCGGGGACACTCCAGCCCCAGGACAGGTCTCTTGGGGTGCTCCTGCTCCGGCTTGGACACCTGCCCGCGGACCTGCAGCCACTCCCGGACGTGACGCACCTCCCCAAAGGGAACCTGTGGGGGAACAAGAGCAGGGTCAGAAAGGAACCTTACCTGCAAAGCCCACCTCCTCCAGCAGGAGCCGGGGAGCCACGACCACTGATGGGCTGAAGCCAAAGGACACCATGGGAGGCTGGTTGGCCTAGTGGATAAAATATCAAGTTAAGAGAGTTGGGTTCTGTTCCCAGCTCTGCCACTGGCCTGCTGGACGACCTTGGGCAAATCATTCCCCTGCTCTGAGCCTCAGTTTCCCCTCCCGCCCGTTGTCTATTCAGAGTGTGAGCTCTTTGGGACAGGGCTGTCTCGCAATCTGTGCAGAGACCATAATGCTGGAATGGTTCCCATTCGGGATCACGGCCCCTGGATGCTGCTGTTATACATACATTGAATAAAAATAACCCTTACTTTATTCTGTTCCTGGGAATGGAGCTCAGGAGTCCTGGCTCCCAGTCACCCCTGCTTAGATCAATAGATCCCACTTCCCTCCCAAAGCCAGGAATGAAAACCAGGAGCTCTGGCTCCCATCCCCACCTTTGCTCTAACCACTGGACCCCAGTCCCCTCTGAGAGCTGGGAACTGAACACAGGAGTCCTGATTCCTAGGCCCTGCTTTATCTAACCTCTCTCCTTTACCCACCTGGACAGGAAGAGCTGAGACAGCCAAGTCCCCTCTATCCCCCTTGCAACCCTCCCCCAGCAAACAGGCCCCCATGGAAGAGCTGCTGGGCCCCAGCTCCAGCTGCCAGGTTTGATCCCCCCACATGTGGGCAGCCACATCCCCGGAGCCATCCCCGTCTGGCCTGAGTGAGTTACCCAGGCCCTTCTCTGCCCCCCACCCGCCATTCACACAGCCAGGCAGACGAAGGAAGCAGCCCCTCCGTGAAGCCCAGGTAGGAAGTGGCTCCATCTCTAACGGGCTGGTCCCCGAGAGCTCCTAAAATGAGATCCTCGGCAGAATCGATCCCGGCACTTTGCAGCTGAAAGGCTAATCGAGTGGGCCTGGGGGGGGATGTGCTGGCCTGAGGTGAGTGCCACTGGGAAGCAGAGCACACCACCGCTGGGACACGGGTTCGGATTCAGGCCAGGCTCCCATGAGGAGGCAGCTCAGCCGCCCAGGTGACACAGACCAAGGAGCCGCACCCCAGAACCAGGCGGGGTTTTGCAACATTCAAGTGTTGTGGGTAGGGGCAGCAGATCTGTAGCCACTGAGCCTCTCATCCACGGCCAGGGGCCTCCATCCCAGCTGGTCCCCTTTACCAACAGCCTCAGCAGAGAGGCCACCAACTACTCCCCTGTCTGCGTCACATCCCTCCCCCAAAAGGAACCCACGTGCTCTCTGCTGGATTGGACCTGGCGGGGGACAAGCTGCCTTGGGACCAAGCACCCAACTCCCATTAGCGCCTAGGCTGATGGGGCAGGAAAGAGCCGGCAGAGGCTGCATCCGGCTGGAGATGAGTGCTGGGGAGAGAGAGATTTGCAGGCGGAGGTCAGAAAAGAAATGGGGGGAGCTGATACCATATTGGAGCCCTGGTGCTTCCCGCTTTCAGGCCATAAGAGATGGGAGTCAGCTGGCTGCAGAGAAGAGAGACCAGGCTATGTCCGCAGAGCAGGAGGGGGGGTGAGGGGATACACAAGAGGTTATGATTTCCCCGTACAAGGCACTCACTGGGCTCTGCTGGGGCAGGTCTCTGTAGAGGGCCCTGGTTATTTTCCCCTTAATGGAATTTAGTGGCTGCCAGACAGCCAGCTCTGGGGCCGGTGTGCACAGATCAGAGAGCAGCAGGGCAAGCTATACACACACCGACTCCCCATTCCTGGGCTGCAGCTTTCATCCACCCACAGCCGGAGGGCAGTTAAAGCCCAGCCTAACCTTTGCCTCTGCTGAGATGTGCAAAGAGGCAGCCAGTCAGTGCCCACTGGCATGGTTCATCCGATGGTGCAGCCAGCTGGGCCCCATTTCACACGCTGACAAACGGTGCCGATTTTTGCTGCCAGGCCTGGACTGGGACTTACAGCCTGGAAATCAGCTGCACTCAGCCCACTGCCATCTGGTCGCCCATGAGGGGCATGGTGGCTCTGCCCTCTGACCCCCCATGGGGTGGAGGTCTTTTGAAAAGGGAGCCGAGAAGAAGCACAAAGGCTGGAAGCATCTGCGTTGGGTGAGGAAAGGGGAGGGAGGAGAATGAGGTGGAGAATCCAGGATCTGAGCTCCAAGTCAGCCCCTGGGCTAGGTGATCTTCAAGTGCCAAAACTTCAGGGCAGGGACATCACACTGGGAGCTGTGGATCTGGCTCCAGTGTGATAGGAAAAAAACCTTCCTGACCCCTACCACCAGCTTGCTTCCTGGAGCATGAGAGCTGCTGTCTACCTTTTAGGGCCCCCATCAGCACAATCTCTGAGCACATCACAATTTCTGATGTGTTTACCTACACAGCCCCCTGGCAGGGCTATTATCCCCATTATACACCAGGGCAACTGAGGCAGTGAGGCTAAGGGACTTGTCCAAGCTCACACAGGGAAGTCTGTAGCAGACGGACTTGACAGCAGGTCTCCTGCATCCTAGGCCGGTGCCCTAACCACTGTGCCATGCTTCCTCACCCCCCAAAGGGCACATAGATGCTTTGTCAAAAGAAGACTGTCCCGTTTGCAGGGCAAGGCATGCCTGGAAGGCGTTAGCATGGCGGGTGATTGGAAGTGAGGAAGATGAAGGAGACCAGGGAAGATGCCCGGATGTGATTTCTGGAGGCAGAAGAGGTATTGGGGAAGCTGGGAAGGGGCTGAGAGTGACTAAGACAGTGGCATCATGAGGGGGTGGAGAGATCCTAATCCTGAGACCCCAACGCTCACCCCAATGGCTACAGATGCGCTGCCCCCACCCACAGACTCCCAACATCACTCGCCCCAAGACGAGGACCATGAGCTAGGACACCGTGGTTTAACGAATCTGGCACCAGTTGCTCCAGGGGCATGAAGTTGGCTCCTGCATTAATTGATACAAAACCCCATGGGGTCCCACCCTGCCACGGCAGCCCTCACGGGCCTGGGCCTGTGTCCCCCGATCTGTAATATTTCAGGAGAGGCTGATCTCGCTCTGCTTCCCCCCAATCTATCGATCGCCCCTGGGTCTAATGTCAAGATAATGCCTTCCTCACTCCCTGCTTGCCAGATCTGCCAATTAGCATCTGGACAAATGCAGCTTGGCGGGAGGCCCTCCCCGCCTCCCGATATAAATTAAAGCGCATTATTGAATGATTTGTTTAGCTGATCCCCTGACCTCTGACCCCAGGACCAGGGGCTGTCAGAGGGCATCAGTGATGGAGCAGCTGTCAAGCACCAGGAAGGGGGTCTCAGTTTTGCTCTCCCATCCCCTCACGTCATCCAGCAAGCAGGACACAAGGGGCAGTCACCGGGTGCTGCCTCTCCCACCATCAGTCACTTGGATAAACTGGCAACCCCTTGAGTCAAACGCCAAGAGATCCTGAGTGTGAGATCAGGCCCCAGAGCTGGGAGTGGGAAGGAGTGGCTGGACAGACCCCCGGGTGACAGCAGGGCTGGGGTGTTACCCATGATCCTCCTGTGACCCGGTTTTCCTGGCCAAACTCCATCATTCTTGTTACCTTAAAACCCCTCCCTGCAGCTTCAGATGGACAGAGTCCTTCTTCACTTCCTGTCCTAAAGTGCTGCTGTTAAACAGGTGCTGCGTCCCACACCAGAGGCAGCTGCATTTCAATGGTTGGGGAAACCAGCCCTGTATAGACAGTAGCTGCATCCCACCAGAGAGGTGGCTGCATTAGATTGGGAGCCCTTTGGGCCAGAGACTATCTTGTTTTGTGTGTGTACAGCACCTAACACCATAGGGTTGCTGATCCATGATTGGGGCATCAAAGTCACAAGTTTTCAAATTGTGGGGTGCACCCCGCCTTAGAGGGGCACAGAGGAAGATGAAAGGGGGTGAGTGTTGATACCAGCCCTGCACAGGAGGGCGGGGGGATCAAGGAGCGTGTGCTACCTTCACCCCCTAACTCGTCTCAGCGGCATACCCAGCCTGTGGGTCAGTGTCAATGCCTCCATGCCCAGCGCTGGCTCCACCCCCAGAGACCATTGCATGTGCCTTCCCCCACTCTGAAAACCTGAGGGGGAGGGGCAGGTATTGGGGGTCACAACCAAAAATTGCAACTCAAAGAGGAGGCTCAACTCACAAAGTGTGAAAACGGCTGTCCTAGGTGCTGCCACAATACACATAAATAATAATAGTGGTAATTTCTGTGCTCGGTGAAGTGTAAACAACGGCTGTGTCCCACTCCAGAGGTGGCTGCATTCACAAACTAACCAAATTGCAAGACTAAACCATTGTAACAAATCATGGCCAGACAGGAAACTCAATCTATCCATAATACTTACACAGTACCATTACCATGGCATCAGAGCACCCCAAAACCCCCTGTGAGGCAGGGCTATCAGCCCCATGGTGCAAGTGGGAGAAACTGAGGCACAGAGCAGATAGGAGATTCCCCCAAAGTCACACATGAAGGCTTTGGCCAAGCAGGAGCTTGAACCAGTCTCCCAAGTGCTAGGGTAGGACCCGAATCACAGGACCATCCATCCTCTCACTGAACAAAAGGAGACTCTCCAATAGCAGTACAAAGCCTATGACACACAGGTGAGCAGTTCGGGTTCTATCCAGTAGATGGCAGCAATACCCTGCGCACAGGTTAGCACTTTGCAGTATCTTGGTAAGCCCTTGAGTCTGATAGCAGCTTTTCGCTCTGCTCGGAAATGTGGCCTTCACTTCCTGGCACGGCCTCAAAGCAGCAGCGGATCTATATGGCCCCAATGAAGTCAAATGTTACGGAAGGAGGCAGGGAACGCTGGTCCCACCTGAACACACAAGGAAGCAGCATGTCAGAGCCTGCTATACAAGCAGTACTTGAGGGAGCTGCAGCTCTGCGGGCAGATGAGCATTAACGGAGGGAGATCCTGCTGTAGCGCAGGCTTTAATTAGTCCCCGAGTGAATGCCATTAATATTAACCAGCTGCATCATATCAATCAAGCAGGTCGTGTCTCCCAGCTGCAGCCATTGAGCGCAGCAGGCTCCCGGGCTGCTGCTCTGGGCTATCATCAAAAGGGGTCATGGTCCAATGAGTAGGGCACTGGACCAGGAGGCCTCGGTTCTATTCCCAGTTCTGCTGTGGGATCTTGGGCAGTCCCTTTCCATGCCTCAGTTTCCCCTCCTGCTCATTATACGTGTAGATTGTGAGCTCTGTGGAGCAGGGACGGCTTCCCATTATGTGCACGTGCAGCACTGGGCACGCATCAAGAACCTAGTTGGGTCCTCTAGGCTCTGCTATAATGCGCTGACGATATTTGATCTGTGGAGCGACAGTCGATTGACACCTGCTGGGCACCCTCCAGCGATCCCCACACTGGCTGTGGCCGTTACAGAAGCATCTCACTGGCACTTCTCATGAATCCACCGCATAACTGGGACTCATCCCCTCTGCCCCGGCCCCCAAGAGGCCAGTTTGAACGTGGGGAGACTGTTCTTGTCTAAAGCAAGGGGCTATAGGGCCCATAATGACATGGGGCGAGATCCTGGCCCCACTGACGTCAACGGCCAAACATGATTCTGCCCACAGGCCCTGCCCCCAAATGCTCCCAATCTTCAACTCCCCATTTTCCCCCTTTACCCGGGTGACCTCCTCCCCCAGCCCCCTGGGGCCAGCTACCTTACCCCAGTCTGCGCCATCCCAAAGGGGCCAGGGTTCATGCCGAGGAAGAGCACATCTTTGGGGCAGCGGCAGTATCTTCTCACGTAGTCCTCGTGGAGCTCCCAGGCGTACTCCAGAGGTCTGTAGACATAGTAAATGGGGTGGAAGAAGGAGAGCTCCCTGAGGCGCACGTTCTGCTCCAATTCGGCCTGCAGGAACCGGCTGGCCAGGGCATCCGTCTGGGGGTCAGCCTGACCCACAGGGGCAGCGCTGAGGGGAGCCGCTGGCCACTCCGTCATGCTGCCATCTCCTGCCAAACAGACACTGGCCAATAAGAGAGAGGTGGGGCAGACGTGTGACATTTGGGGGTCATTTTCCTTGGGAGGGAACAGATTCCCACCCTACCCCAACCCTGCTTATTCACAGGGCACGTACAGCTCCGAGCACCTACTGCGAGGGCAGTGAGGGGACTTGGATCTCCACGGTGCCACTGGTGGGGTTGCCAATAGAGGACCGGCTGTCGTGGCAGTTCTGGGCACATGCACACCTCGGTGCCACTCCGAGCTGGCACGAGACCGAGCAAACTTGCCTCACAGAGGCCACCATCGATGGGTCGTCCCACTGACCCAGGCAGATGGGAGCTGGTGCCCTCAGAGTCTAAGACTCCGGCCCCCATTTCCAGCCCAAGCCACCGAGTCCTTGAGGCTGGAAATCCAATTCAAACAGCAGCCTCAAGGTGAAAGGCAGCACCCTTGAGCCAGCCAGGGGCCCTGACCTGGGGCTGGATTTTAACCTGCGCTCTAGACATGCAAGGCTCCATATCCTATACCCAGCACCCTTGAGCATCTGATGCTGGATTGGAAGTGGGGCCCCTTAGAGGTGAACAGCTCCATATCCCATCTCCCCTAAACCAACCAGTCCCTCGACCCTGGGCAGATCAGAACCAGTATCCCTTAAAGCAAAGGCCCCATGTCCCATTTCCCACCCCCTTAAGCCAACCAATCCCAACACCTTGCATATGGATCACAACCAGCCCCATTCCCCCCAGGGAAAAAGCCCCATATCCCAATCTCCTCTGAACCATCTTGTCCCTCCCCCACCCCCCAGCCTGAAGCCAGAGTGGAACCAGTGCCTCCTAGAGGTGAAAGGTTCCATAGCCCATTACCCCACCTCTTCTGAACCAGCCAGTCCCCCCACCCTGGGTTCAGACCACAGCTGGCACCCCCTAGCCGTGAAAGGCCTATCCCAGTCCCACCTCCCCATACAACCTATTTTGTACCAGAATTCTTTCCGTGCTGGAACTCAGATGAGTGATTTCATCGTAGCCCTGGTTACAAGTGAACCAAGAAAGACCTCCACATAGATCCCTCCACGGGGAATGTGCTTTTTATAGCCTTTTTTATGACTGTAATTAGTAAAGCATTCGCTCAGATACAAACCATTACTGTAAATAATCTATAAACGCTTTGTGCTGTGATTAAACACACACACACAACCTACAAAACCCAGATTCGCACTTTGGCACGTGAGGGAGGAGAATATTAACCTTCCAAGAACCCAGCCGTAAGGCGCCTGCAACTTGCATTATCACTCAATTATGGCAGCACACAACCAAGATCAGGGCCCCATTATTATTATTAATTATTTGTATTACAACAGCGCCTGGGAGCCCCAGTCACGGGCCAAGCCCCCAGTGCTCTAGGAACTGTATAATATTTATATGGTGTATTATGGTAGCAGCTCAGAGCCCCAGTTATGGGCCAGGACCCCATTATGTTAGACACTATATAAAATATTGAGTGCATCTAAGCCAGGGCCACACTGTGCTAGGCGCTGTACATTATTTATTAGGTGTATTACAGTATCACCTAGGAGCCCCAATCATGGATTAATGTACTAGGAGAACTCCAAACAGAGAACAAAAAGACGGTCCCCAACCAGACAGTTTTCAGTTTAAATAGAGAAGGGCCAGGAGGAGAAACTGAGGCACAGACTGGGGATGTGAATTGCCCACAATCACCCAGCAGGCTAAGCTAGGAATAGCACCCAGGTCTGCGGAGTCCTACTCTACTACCCCAACCACTAGGCCAATGTTTCTCAACTTTTGCAGTGTGGCAACCCCTTAGCAGAGTCAAAAATTAGCCTATTTACTTTAAGAGTAAAAAATGGATCAATGAAAACAATTCTTGGCCTATGTAAAACTGCTGCTTCATGTGTGTGTGTTTCGAGCCATTGAGAGACAATACTTGATCTTGAAGGGTCAGGAGATGGAGGGAAAGAAATTTTCTTTGCTTGGCTATAATAAAATTTTCAATCCCGCTTGCTCCAAAATGTAATCCCCATACCCACTGCGCAGGGCATAAAGCCATCTGCCCCCAACGGAAACCATCTCGGAACGTCACGCTCCCAGATGATGCGTTAACACTATCGCACCCACTGGAAAGGGGATGCCTTCAACGTTTAACATGGGAAGAGGCTGAACAGGTTCCGCACAAGCCATCAGTCACAAACCATTTCCGCAGTGGACTGGAACGGGCTTGATTCCAGCACAAAGATGCTTCTGAGGCTCTTCTCTGGAGACTGCCAACCACAGCTTCCTCCAAGGGACTAGATTTTCCTTAGTCCCTCCCAGTTCCCTGCAAGTCTGTTCCCCAATATTGCAGGTGAGGTGATTTTATTACCATCGGTCAGCTAAGCCATGTGGTTAGGGCGTGGGACGTTATTTCTGCTGTCCAGTGGCGAAGGAAGATCTGCCCCCCCATTTGGGTCATAGCTTTGAGTGTCAAGAAGGAATTTTCTTCCCAGCTCAGATTGGTTGGGATTGGGAGAGTTTCCTCCTTGCCCTGCAGCATGGGGTGTGGGTCATCTGGGCACCTCCCACCTAATCAGTTCCCTGGCCCTGCAGGAGCCTCGGGCATTGGTCTCTCCTGTTCTCTGCCTGTGGCACACAAGGCGTCCATGGGAGTTACTGCACAGCAAGCCAAGCCAGCGCCCCAGCTTGCAGCCCAGGAACATCTCACGAGAACATTACAGGGCAGTGAAAGTCCCAGATTGCAGCTTAGCCAAGTGTACCACGCTTTCATGGCCATACATCTCCTGAGGACAAAAATGGTTTTGTCTACCTAAGGCCACTGGGCTCAATACAGGGGGAACTGGTGAAATTGAATGGCCTGTGACATAGAGATGGCCAGACAATAGGCTCTAATGGAGCCTTCCAACCTGAAACTCTACCCTTCTCTGCTTGTGCTACCGAGAATCAAAACCACAGGCAGGTCTTGGCTCCTACCACAGGGTGAGCAGCACATGAGAGAATTGTTAATGCCTCACTGTTTCCTTCTGTGGGATCCCCCGCCCGTCTACACCTGGTGTCTTGCCTACTACTCAGGCTGGCAGCTCCTCAGGGCAGGGAATGTCTTTTTGTTCTGTTTGCATGACTGGGGCTCCTAGGTGCTATGGCAATAAATAAATAAATAAGAGTAGCTATATTGCACAAAGCTCAGGTCGCCTCTCCTAAATTGGTGGTTCCCAGGTGCTGGCTTGCATCTGAGCTGTCATCAGGGAAGATCCATTAACTGGATCTTTATCTTACACCCAGCCTGCCCAAACACTAGACCACACGCCTCTCCCACAACCAGGGATAGAACCCAGGCGTCCTGACTCCCAGGCTCCTCTTTTCATCACTAGATGGCACGCTCACTTCCCCATCTGAATGAAGTCAGGGGTCCAGTGGGCACAGCAGGAGAATGAAGTTGTCCAGATATTCACAAACCAAGGACAGCTGGTCCAGTCCCCAGAGTCCGAAATTGAAACTGAGCAAATAGGAAAATCCAGTTGTTTGAAGGAAGCGCTGACAGGCTGCAGGGAATGAGGCAGAGTTATTCACTGCAACCTTAGTGCTGCCTGGCTCCCTGCGAGCCCATCCCTGGATATTCTAGCTGGACTGGTTTGTTGATGACTGAACTGCCAAATCCCATGCCATGGTTTGGCTTTCCTGACTGGGTGAGCTGGCAAAGTGCTCCAGGGCTGGGTGCTCACGTTGGGGGAGTGTAAAATGGGTGTTGGCAAAGAACCCCTGGAATCTGCTTCCCCTAAACACCCGGGCCAAGGAAACTCAAGCGCAGAATTTTCCACCCCAAGGCCCTCGACATCTCAACTGGGAGGGGGACTGCGTCTCCATGGCCCATACAAAGTAGCTCTGCTCGGACTGCCCAAATAGGGAAAAGCGTCATCATGGATTGAAGCCTCAAACATCTGTAGCGAAACTGGGCTGGGGCAGCATGGCCCAATAATAGGTCACTGCCCTGGGCCACAGGACACCTGGGTTCTGTTCCCAGCTGTGCTACTGATTTAGGGCCAGTCCCACCCGCTCTCTGTGCCTCTAGGCTGGGTGTTCTTTGCGGGCAGTGACATCTCACCATGGATCCGTGCAGCCCCCAGCAAACGGGGAATGTAGCTGGGTGGTCTACGTGCTACTGTACTTACAGGTAATACTGGGACCTATCAAATTCATCATCATTCAGTGCTAACAGCGCTTCATCTCAGCAGGACTGATCTGAACTGCTGACCTGGCTGCCAAAGCCCCAACTCCAGAGGCAGCCACCTCTGCCCTGCTTAGTCTTTGCAAAACTGGTTTGTTCGAGGCCTAAGGGCTGTTGCTATTAGCTCCAAAGCAACTCCTCTGACCCCGCTGAGGTTGCAAAACAGGCCCAGAGGGGTCGCTACCGGCAGATCAGACTGCCTGATAGGCCAGCCTTAAACATCTGAGGGGTGCCACTCACACGGACAGAGTGTCCTGGGAATGGGTCGCTGAACCTTTCATCTCCAGGTCACCGGTTCAAACCCAGGCAGGGCCCACAGTGACACAACCATGGGAGTGGGGAGCCAGGTGGCAGACGCTGGTTCAGTTTCTTGGGAGGACAGGGGGCCACATCACAAAACGAATCGGCGCAAGGAGCACTTGGGTCCATGATCGAGTGCCAACAGGCTGTGTGAGGGGTTTGAGGGGGCACGGATGAAAAGATTTCCTAAGGATGGGGCAGGCAGAAAGGCATGTAAAAGCTGCCACCCAACCCAACTCCTGGCCAAAGCCAAATCGTTACCTACGAGTGGAGGCCCCAATATCATAACTGGCATCAGACGGCACCAAACCCCTTAAGTCAGTGGCATCATATCCTATTATGCCCAGGTCCTTGGCGTTATTCATCAGTCTCCTGTACAGGTGGAATGGAGCGCTCTGCCCACTACGGCAGGGCTTCACCAAATGGAGACAGAGAAGGGGACAGAGGCATGCACGGAGCTCCTATGCCTACATTTTCTGTCTCTCCATCCTGGAGCAAGGTCGACACCGAAGCTTGGAAAGTTTGAGGGCCTGTCATGGGGACCCTAACATGGCAGCTGGATCGGCAGGCTCGAGGCGGAAAGGGGACCTACTTCAGGGGGTGTCTGCACTCTCGCTGCTGTGATGGAGAGGAACGGGAGCTGCCTGGATGTGCAACAGGCCCTCCCTGGATCCTTCACCCGCCCCTGAGCCCTTTCCAGCCCTGCGTTCAAATCCACCGTAGTCCCTACAGCAACACACTAGAGATTCCGGTTCAATTCCCAGCCACAGCCTCCTACTCCCTGCCCCAGCCGCTGCAGAGGCAGCACCCGTGTTGCACCGCAGCGCCCCTTCTGGCCAATCTAGACACTGCAACGATGAACCCCAGTCAACCATCTCTGGCTGGAGTGCGGCTGGTGTGGTATACAGGGAGCAGGGATGGAGAGCAAGCGCCGTCCATTTTAGCAAAAGCTAAAAGTGGGGAAACATTTGGGACCTGTGAACTTTTTCACCAATGCAAATTGTGACCCATCACTAAGAACCAAATGCAGCACTTTCTATCTGGGAATACTCACCAGTCACACTCTTTAACTGGTGGCCCAGCTCTGGTGCATTCTGGTATTTCCCTTTCACAGATGGCCACCATTTTAAAGAGAGGACCTTGATTTCAGGTGCCCGATTTTAGACCACGCGAGACCAAGCAGCCGAAAGCTCAGCTGAAACCCACTGAAGCTGTGGCTCTCCACCCTTCTCAAAAAGCAGGCCCACACCATCACAATCTGGGCACGCAAAATCAGCAGCCTATTTTGAAAATGTTGGCCTAACCATCTTGCTGAAGGTCATGCAGCCAGCCAGAGGCACAACCAGTGGAATCCAGAAGCTCTCGTGCTGAATCCCCTGCTCTAACCAATGCACAGTCTTGACTTTTTGCTGTCTTGAAACAGCCCAGGAGCGTGTCAATTTAGTAGTGTGTCCACAGGAATGATGGGAGAGATGGTACCCCCGGCTGTGCCCCACTGAAATGAGCATGAGCCGCGTAAGGGAGCTAAGGGGACAGTTCTCAAACTTCATGCTGGGGATCTCTACCGACTCTTGCAGGGTCCTCCCCTCCTGGTTCTGATCTCATGCCGTTGGCGCAGCCATTAAGACTTGGTTATTTTTAAAAACCACTAGAACAGGGCCCGACAGCCGAACAGAAGAGAAACTCATCTGGAGGGAGCAGTGTGGCTGGTGGGCCACATGCAACCCCCATTCCTTTGTATCTGGGGTGTTTCTGCTCCCTCCACAGCGGCAGGGCTCCCGAGTAAACTGGCCCCCTAGTTGCAGCTCGAATCTCTAGAGCACCCTTCCCAGTTGGTCTCTTGCTGCCTCCCCGATTTTGGTGTTGGTGATAAATCCCAGCACAGCTGGGTCTTGGGTTCACACCAGGAACAGGACCATGCATGCCGGGATGACTTGCAGGAGGGGATGGGGAGGGGACCAAGATAAATCAAAGCAGGGAGCTTGCACCAGGCTGCAAACTAGCCCAGGGCATCCCATCGGGAGAGGGGCAGCTCCTGGGGTGCCGGAGGGGGTGCTGCACCACCCTCGATGAAGGGGGGAGACAGGGAACTAACTCCCTCCCTCCCTCCTCTGCCCCTTCTTCATTCTCTCCCCCAGCTCCCCTTCTTCCCAGTTCCTCCCCTTCCTCCCCCGCCAGCTCTCCCCTCCCCGCTCTTCCTCCTTCCCCCTCTTCCTTCTCCCCTCTCCTCCCCTTCTTCCCTCCTCCTCTTCCCAGGTCCCCTTCTTCCTCCCCCCCAGCTCCCCTTCTTCCTCCCCCCCCCAGCTCCCCTTCTTCCTCCCCCCCCAGGTCCCCCCCCAGCTCCCCTTCTTCCTCCCCCCAGCTCCCCCCCAGCTCCCCTTCTTCCTCCCCCCAGCTCCCCTTCTGCCCCATGGAAGAGGGGGCAGACAAAGGGGGGGGCAGCAGCCAGCTCTTCTCTCCTCCCTCCCCCCACCCACTCACTCCCCCCCCCTACGGGCCCCGGGCCCCAGACCCCCGCCCCCTGCCGTCCCTTACCTGCCTCCCCCCCAGGCCGGTCCCTGCCGGCTCAGACTCGGGGCCCGGCGGCGGTCCCGTCCGTGCTGGGAGTTGTAGTCCGGCCGCCTCCCGCGCCGCGTTGGCGCTCACCGGCAGCCCCGCCGCCCGCGCACTACAACTCCCAGCAGCCCCTGAGAGCCCGGGGCGGAGGCACGTGGGCGCCGCGCTCCGTGCCCTGCGGCAGCTGGCCGGGGCTGGGGTGTGTGCGCGTGCGCGTGTGCGTGCATTCTAGGGAGGGACAAGGGGTGTGTGTGTGTGCGCGCGCATGCATGCATTATAGGGAGGGACACGGGGTTGTGTGCGCGCGCATTATAAAGAGGGACACAGGGTTTGTGTGTGCATTATATGGAGGATCACGGTTTGTGTGTGGGTGTGTGCGTGCATTATAGGGAGGGGCACGGGTGTGTGTGCATGTGTGCATTATAGGGAGGGACACAGGGTTTTGTGTGTGTGTGTGTGTGTGTTAGTTAGTTAGTTATAGGGAGGGACACAGGGTTGGGGGTGGGTGAGTGTTATAGGGACATAGGCACGTGAAAAACCAGATCATTTTTCCTAAAGAAAACCCAGCTTTACCCATTCTCACAATTTTGACTGTACCTCTCACATGATTTGATGCTTTATTTTAAAGCCTCAGCTCCAAAAGTCATAGGACTACATGGGGGGCAGGGGGCGGTAGAAAGAAAATAGAGTCAGTTTCTAGCCCTCCTAACGCAGAGAAAAGCTTGAAAACACAACCCCCCAGTGTGACCCTAAAGGCTCAGCCACCGGAAGGAGAAAAAGAACCCCAAATCAATCGTTTTTGAAAAAAGAAAATTATGATTTTTAAGCTAGTCTCATTTTGCAGGGCCTGATTAATTCATGATTGTTTTTAACACTTGGGGTCAACCATCACATTGCAAATGTCCTTCCGTTTGTTACTCTATAATCCCATAAAGACCGAAAGGGGGAAACCTTAAACATCCAGGGAGAGATTTCTCCAAGTCAGCTACAGGATTTAGGTTCTCCTTTATATATTATTGCTATCATTTGTATTGTAGTAGTAGCACAGAACCACAATCGGTCAGGCACTGTACAATCCCTCCCCCCACACACACACAAAAGATGTATACTATATAGGTTATGTAATAGTTAGATGTGTATGCTAGGATTTATGGAGAGGGCTCAGGAGACTGTTCCCACGGTTATGAAGAGGTGAAAGGAGTTTCGTTTGGTGTCTGGCTGAGTTCCTGTTGAAATTATTATTGTACTTTAATGCGGCTGGAGTTTTATCATGAAATGTTAAAATAATTAGTTGGTGATGGTAGTGGTTGTTGGGTTGTTTTTGTTTTGTTTTTCCTCTGCCATCTGGGTTACAAGTCTTCATGGGTCGTGCTTTCAAGTTTTTAGTCACCGGGCTCAAGAGCTGGTGCTCGAAGAAAACCAGAAAACATTGTGAGATTCATGCTAATATCACAAGAGTTATCCATCCCAGTCTGTGGTTGATTATGGGATTGTTCTATGTTTGTATGGCACAATGGGGTCCTGGTCCACAACTGGGTCTCCTAGGCACTACAATAGTACAGTAGTAAATATTAGTAAGAGGTGCTGAAGGCTTGGAAATTTAGCCAGGCAATTCATAAGTAGTAGTGTATATCTGAATTAAGGCCTCATGTTCCTGAATCATGCTTGGCCCTCACCCAGCAGATTCCAGAGTCCCCCTGCACAATCTGTGCTTCCCCTTTGGCCAAATGAGATCAGGAAAAGCAGGCAGCCTCACCAGGGGGCTGGAAGATTCACTCTGGTTTAAAGAATCAGGTCTAGGCAGCATGATCTTTATTCAATTATCCCATGAAAACAACCCAATCTAATTATTCCTCAGGTGAAAACTAATTTAAAACAGGAGTTAAAAATTCACAAACACTAATGGATGAATGATCCCAGCTGCTAGGTCTGCTTTAAACCTGCCTGATCTCCTGCACTTTGAGAAGGAGGGAGGTAGGAGGATAGGAAGGGGGGGGGAAGTGGCACTATTAAGGACCTCAAGATCTTCTTGTGCAGAGGACAGATGGAAGCAAGTTTACATCGCACACTTAGACCAGTAAGCAGGTGAATGGGGGCAAAATGTGCCCCTGCCACATTCCAGATTCATAGATTCCACAGCAAGAAGGGACTACCGGGACCAGCTAGTCTGACTTTGGGTATAACACAGGCCGTAGAGCTTCCCCAAATTAATCCCTTTTGAACTAGAGCAGATCCTTTGGTGGGGGGGGGAAATCCAACCTTGATTTTAAATGTTTTGTTTCACCTGAAACAAAAAAAAAATCAACTTCTTCATTTCACCAAAACAATTGCAATGTTTTTGTTTCTGGTCAACCTGAAGTGAATGAATTACCCCCCACCCCATCCCCAATATTTTTGGTTTGGTCACTGAAAAATCAGTTCATTGCACAGCTCTAATCTCAGTTTAGATTGTAAACTCTTTGGGGCAGGCAAGAACCATATTTTTGTTCTGTGTTTGTACAGCACCTAGCGCAATGGGGCCCTGGTCCATGACTGGAACTTCTAAGCACTACCTTAATATACCTAATAATGTACAGTGACTAATACCATTGGGGTCTGGTCCCTGATTAGGGCTGCTAGGTGCTACCATAATACACCTAATAAATAATGTACAGTGCCTAGCACAATGGAATCCTGCACCATGACTGGGTTGAGAGCTCCTTGGCACAACCATAGTGCACCTAATAATAAGTAGTCAAACCCTTAAACACACAGGCACCACAAATCGCTAGTTGCGTTTGAAAATTCCACCCAGGCTTTAGTTTAAACCAGAGCAAGCCCCCACCTCATCCTCACCCTATAACTCCAAAATGCTGGAAGAGAGTTTGCCCCAACATTCACAGATGGGCAAAGACCAAGAGTGAAAAAGTTGCCCCCCAAAGATGAACGCCTGGGAAAGTTAGGAGCTGAAAAACAAAAAACGTGTTTTGCAGCTTCGTTTTGCACTGGCCGATGGTTTGACTGCTTTGATAAATAACTGGACTCCCACGAGATGGGGTGGGTAGACTGTGGGCTGCTGTTTGATCACCTTTCTAATGGAAGAAACAAATCCAGGGAGCTTTACTGCTGACTCTTTCCGTTCCATGTTCTACTCTGATTAAAAAACGGGAAAAAATATTCTGGCATAAATATGCCTGACCTGACGATGAGCAAAAATGAATGGATCTAATTATTGCTTCTGTCAACACTCAGGACTTATCAGCCGGGTTGGAGTAGTTGCTTTGTCCCCTTACCCATACCCGCTCTTGTGCGTGCGTGTGAGTGTGTTGTTAGCAATGAAATGATGTTTAAAGGCCCAGACCTAGGCCTTTAGATCCAAACATTTCAAAGCATCAGACACCCCCCGCTTGCTCTGGACTTTCTCTAGGCAGGGCCTGTGCAAAGCAATGGAATGCAAGTCTCAAGTCTGGAAGGAGGCGGCTTCGCTTGGAGTAGCTCACAGCTAATGGCCCACACGGGGAGCACGTTTGGCAGTGTGGCCTAGTGGCTAGAACCTTGGACAGGAACTCACAAGAGCTGGGTTCTACTTCCAGCTCTACTGCTGGTCAGCGGGGTGAACTTGGACAAATCGCTTCCCTTTGCCGTGCCTCAGTTTCCCCATCTGTCAAATGAAGGTAATGATATTGAACTCCAGGGGCTCAGATATGGTAGCGTTGAGCACAGCATAGATTCTTAGGCAGAAAGGAGCATTCTGATCATCTGGTCTGACCTCCTATATATCATGGGCCATGGCACTTCCCCAAAACAATACCTAGAAGAGGCAGTTAAAACACCACCCAGTCTTGATTTAAAAACTGTCAGTGATGGAGAGTCCACCATCACCCTTGGTCAATTGTTCCAATGGTTAATTACTGTAACCATTAAAAATGTATGCCTTATTTCCAGTATTAATTTGTCTAGCTTCAGCTTCCAGCCATTTGATTGTGTTGTTTCTTTCTCTGCTAGATTGAAGAGCCCGTTATTAAGTATTTGTTCCCCATGTAGGTACTTATAGACCATGATCAGGTCACCCCTTAACTTTCTCTTTCTTAAGATAAATAGATTGCGCTCCTGGAGTCTGTCACTTTAAGGCATGTTTTCTAATCCTTTAATTGTTCTCATGGTTCTTCTCTGAACCCCCTCCAGTTTATCAACATCCTTCTTGAATTGAGGCACCAGAACTGACCACAGCATTCCAGCAGTGCCAAATAAAGAGATAAAATAACATCTCTACTCCTGCCCACGATTCCCCTGATGATGCATCCAAGGCTCATATTAGCTCTTTTAGCCACAGCATCACAGTGGGAGCTCATGACCGCCACGACCCTTGCCTCAAATCTTTTTCAGAGTCACTGCTTCCCAGGATAGTTTCCCATCCTGTAAATATGGTTGCCATTCTTTGTTAATAGAGGTATTCTTTTACATGTAGCCATATTAACGTGCATACTGTTTGCTAGCAACCCGTTTACCACGCAATCCCAAACTCACCGAACCAGTGACCCAGCATCTTCATTATTTACCTTCCCCCTATTTTTATGTCGTCTGCAAACTTTATCAAGGATGATTTTATATTTTCTTCCAGGTCGTTGCCAAAGATATTAAATAGCACAGGGCCAAGAACCGATCTCTGTGGAACCCCACTGGAAATAGGTCTCAAAATGTAATGGGGAGTCATCATCGAGTAGGTCTATCAGCTAGTGTATTCAGTGGGACTACTCTGGTAGTTCATTCATGGCCACCAGCAATGAGGTTCTGCACTGGAGCAGGAGAAAACCCTTGTGATCAAACACAAAGTTCCGGCGACCCTTGCTGGGTTTCATGACAAAATAATGCAGCCAGGTTTGTCAATAACCCTGGAGGCCACGTTAGAGAGGAAGGATGGTTCTGTGTATCAGGCCCTGGCCTGTATTACAGAAGATCTGGTTTCAAATCTTGACTCTGCCACAGATTCTCTGCGAGACTAGGGGCAAATCACTTAATCTGTCTGATGCTTCCGTTCCCCCATCTGCGAATGTTTAGGACACTGCTCTGGGAGTCTAGACTGGCTTCTGTTCCTGGGTGTGATCTTGGGCAAGTCTCTTCTCCTTTCTGGGTGTCTATTTCCCTTCCTATCCTTTGGCCATTCAGCCTGTGAGCCCTTTGTGGCATGGATTATGTCTGTGCAAAACCTCAATCTCAGCTGGAGCCTCTGCATGTTACTATAATTAGCTGCCATTTCACTTCAAATGCAGATGGCCCAAAAGGATTTTGCACCTTGGCCAATGGGGCCTGAGTTCCTGGTTTGTAATAAAAGCTGAAATTCCAGGCAAAGGTTTGGCAAGAAATCAGCCCCCTTTCAACAGAGGCATCTGCGCTGCCTGGCTCTTCCACGCCAGTCACCTGCCACCTCGGCTGATCTCCCAGCCTAGGGTTGCAGTTTCTGTGAACGAGGCCACGTCCCTCCCCCCCGTAAGCACCTTTTAAATAATACCCAAAGCCCTCACACCGGCAATTCCCAGAGACATCAGGAGGAAATGCCAGAGTGAAAGTTCAACTACCCACTGGTTATAAATGAACTGTTGCCAGAAATCAATACAGCATCAAGAGAACAGCTGACATCAACACAGCACACGGGGCTGGCGGAAAGATGCCAGCTGATTTCCAAACTTCCTGGGTTTGGAGTGACGTTGAGGACGGGATGGACTCGGTCTGCTCGGAAGTGGGTGTTGCCAAGCCATGCCACCTTCCCCTCCCTCTTATCGCTGGTGGGTGGACACTAGCTTCCTTGCAAGATGGAGTTCTAGGGGTGAGGTGCAAAAAGGCCATCAAGCAACGAGTGGAGGGAAGCAAAATCTGTTTTCCATGTACTGATATCCACCCACACCCTCTTTTTAAGTCGATGTCTAATTGCCAGCTGAGAGACTGAGGGGCTGTGTTTACCCAAGCAGTGGTCCAGCAAGCTACTCCACTGTTCCCACCCAGTCTGATGAGTCTCTGATCTTCCTTAGGGGGACACCACACACACACAGTAGAGCAGGCAGCAGGGTGCACACCCCTATACAGTGTCCCTGGCTTCTCTGTCCCAAGGCTGACAAGTGAGGGATAGGATGGGCCCAAGATGCCAATTTGTGTGACATAGGCCCCTTGGCAGGTCAGGTCTGCCCTGGGCAGAGGCAAAGGCCTCGTATACCAGAGCCATCCAGTCCCGTCCCAGGGAAAAACAGCCCCTGTGGGACCTGATCTTTCTTCCCCTCTGGATGGGGCTGGAGCTAACATCTTGCTCCCTTTAGCTGGGATTTTCCCCACTACCTCATGCTAAGGATTGGGGGGCAAACCAACAGGCCACACAGGACTGCATCAGCATTAGTGCTGCTCACATAACATTTGCAGCCAGCTTGCTGAACAGAAGCAGGGGCTGGATCACGCTTACGTTCCTTTTCTTGTTCAAGGCAGTGTGGTCCAGTGACTAGACTCCTGGGGTCACTTCCGGGCACGTAGCAAAATGTCAATCAAGTCACGTCACTCTGTGCCTCGGTTTCCCCATCTGTAAAATGTGGCTAATGACACTGATCCTTCAGGGATGAGATGAGGTAACTAAGTGCTAAGTCGCTGGAATGTTAGCCTGGGGCTCAGGAGTCATGGGTTCTAATCCTGGCTCTGCCACCAGCCTGATGGATAACCTTAGGTAAATCACTTTGTTGCTCTGTGCCTCAGTTTTCCCATCTGTAAAATGGGGCTAATGAATCATGGTACTAACCTCCTTTGTGAAGTGCTTTTTGATCTATAGATGTAAAGATATATATATATATATATATAAGAGCCAGGAACATTTGCCAAAAGTCAGTGTCCAGGCCCTGAGACCCAGAGACAGAAATCATTTGGGGAAGTCACTTTTAAAGAAGAGATCATTTAATTGGGGGCTGGAAGTAAAGTCATGTGACTGAGGAGGTCTCTCACAAGACTCAGATAGTGGGTTTCCAATATCGAGTTGTAGATTGACTAGATTATTAAGAATTCTATAAGGCGAGTGGGGGACATTTGTTTGAGGACAGAAGGAAAAGTTTTCTTCTTGGCAAAACTCCTAAACTCCAAAGGAGTCACAGAGGCTTGTTATTTGAGTTTATTGATGTCAATGAATGCGTATTGTAACTAGAAGTGGTCAGGATTATTATTTTTTTTTTTGTGAACCATTTTTTTACCCAAAAATGCTGACTCCTCTCTAAAAATGTTTCCAGTATTTTTCAAGTCAAGATCTTCATCAGACCCAACCCTGTTTCACAAATAGTTCTGGTTTCAATGAACCCCCTGCCATAAAAAAATATTGGGGGGGAGGGAGGAAAAGTGTGGGAACTGTCAAAATGCAAAGAGTTTGGAGTTGAAAAGGCTTTTCATTTTAAAATTTAGACTGAAAAAAGGTGGCATAAAGAGAAAAAGGTCAAAATTGAAACAAAATGTGTTAAGTTTCAAAACAAAATGTCTTAACAGATCCGAACGGAAAAAGAATTCAGCTATTCGGTTTGCGAAGATTTTCGTGATTTGACTTTTCATCTAGATTTGGGACATGAAAATTTGTTTGATATCATAAGAACATAAGAACTGCCATACCGTCAGAGCAATGGCCCATCTAGCGCAGTATCCAGTCTTCCAACAGTGACCAGTGCCCGGTACTTTAGCTGGAATGAGTAGAAGAGGGCAATTTATCAAATAATCCATCCTCACTAATCCAATCCCAGCTACTGGCAGTCAGAAGTTTAGGGACACCTGGAGCATGGGGTTGCATCCCTAACCATCTTGGCTAGTAGCCAATTGATGGACCTATCCTTTGTTAATTTATTTAATTTTTTTTTAATCCAGTTATGCTTTTGGCCTTCACAACATCTCCAGGCAATGAGTTCCACAGGTTGACTGTGTGTTGTGTGAAGAAGTACTTCCTTATGTTTGTTTTAAACCTGCTGCCTATTAATTTATTTGGGTGACCCCAGATTCTTGTGTTATGTGAAGGGGGTAAATAACACTTTCTTATTCATTTTCTCCACACCATTCATGATTTTATAGACTTCTATCATAGCCCCCTTAGTCGCCTCTTTTCTAAATTGAACAGTCCCAGTCTTTTTAATCTGCCCTCATACGGAAGCTGTTCCATACCCCGAATCGTTTCTGTTGCCCTTCTCCGTACCTTTTTCAACTCTAATATCTCTTGAAAAATTTCACAGCTCAAGAAAGCCATTTCCTGGCCCGCTTTGAGTGTAACATTTTGTGATAGGCCAGTTTAGACCGTGAGCTCTTTGGACAGGGCCTGTCTCACAGTCCAGATCTGATTAGCACCCCCGAGATGAGTTGGGGCCTCTGAACACATCATCATCTTCTTCATCAGGACAATGGCTGGAAGTTGAAGCTAGACAAATTCCGACTGGAAACAAGTTGCCGTTTTTTACCCATGAGAGAAATTCACCATTAGAACAACTTCCCAAGAGCTGTGGTGGGTTCTCCATCACTTGCAATTTTGAAATCAAGAGTGGCTGGTTTTCTAAAAAGATCTGCTCTGGTTCAAACAGGAATTAATTCAGGGCAGTCCTAAGGTCTGTGTTATACAGGAGGTCAGAGCAGATGATCACAGGGGTCCCTTCTGGCTGTGGAGTCTATGAATTCCCCAGGGACTGCTGGAGATACCATGAATGCATCTAAATAAAGGTTTCCAAAAAATGCCTGTCAAGCACGTTCGAACAAAGATCCGAAGGGTAAAACTCAGGATCCGGTCGCCGGCAGCACGGGTCTAATTCTGGGGTTTTCAAAGGGGGCCAAAGTGGCTGAGAGACAAAGGGATTCGAACCAAACTCCCATTGTCTCCTTTGCAAATCCCAGACCATTGAATCGCTGCCGCTGAGCAGTTTGGCTGGTCAGGTCAGCACCAAGGCATCCCGAGGTTTGTGTCTGACAAAGATCCAAAGGCTTGCTAAACCCAGAGCCACCTGTGAGGGAGGCCGGAGCTCAGCCCCTTCCCCTCCCCCCTCCAGCCCTGTCCCAGCCAGCGCTCAGGAAGGGGTTAAGGTTTTTAGCTTTCGAACCAAAGGACGTGTCCCCTGCCAGAGCTAGGGAAAGTGTGTTGTGCAGAGGGCACCATCTATCGCTGGAGGGAGGGAAATGGGGCTGGAATGCCCAGCGTGCACAGGCTCATACCAGGGGGAGGATGGAAGGAGCCTGTGTGTCCGTGTGTGCATGCGTGTGTGTGTGCGTGCGTGTGTGCATGCGTGCGTGCGCATGAATTTTTGTTCTTGGGCGTGCTTGTGCATGCGTGCCCGCATTAGCATATGTTTGGGCATGCATGTTCATGCATGTACTGCGTGTGTGCGCGTGCCTGTGTGCGCGCGGGTGCCTGCGTGTGCCCCCGCAAACATAGGTGCGTGTGTGTGCATTCAGGTGCAGCGTTGCACACCCCAGACATTCACAAATCTTGAACCAGACCCTCCGAAGCTCATGAGATTTTTTTTTTTTTCCAAAGATTAAATCCTGCTCTGGGCCTGTCTTCTGACCTGCAACCTCCTCGCCCCCCGGGTGTCGGGAACCTGCCAAACTCGTCTCATATGGGGGCCACCAAAATGCCATTAGATGGGGACCACTTTCAGCCCCTGCCGCTCCGGGTAGGATAAAAACTGGTGATCTACAGGTGAAAGGGCCCATGGGTCTATGAGCGCCTGCCTCTGGTAGCCAGCCCCCTTAGCACCGACGTCCCATCTTGAGGAATGACTCTGCTTTCTGGAAAGATCAAGTTATTACATCAACTTCTGGCCTTGCAAAAATTCACACAGGAGGGTCTCCCCCACCTCTGGATACCAGTGACGTACTGACAGGGGAGAAGGTAAGGGTGGGGCCAGACCCCCAGGTGCCAGCCAGGGGGCAAGGGGGCGTCAGCAGGACCCTCCACGACATAAAGGAGGCAGGGGGCCCAGGAGGCTCGGAATGGGAAAGGCGGGCACTGTGCAGTGGGTAAGTGTGGGGCGGAGGGTGTCGGTGGAGCCCAGGGCACAGGAGGAGGAATGTGACATATTCCCCTCTTTAGGTACAGACCCCACCCCTTTCCCGGGGCAACTGGAGGGCGGCACCATCTGGTGGGAGCTGGGGACGCCTCCTGCCTGCGTGAAGGGCGCATGAGGCCTGGGGGGGCGTGCAAATGTAAGCATTGGCCCCTGGGCACCAGCGCTGGACACCAAGGCAAAATCTCCCACGCACGACTCTCAAGTTCCAACATGCTCTACAAAAATCTGCCCCACCTTATTGTTATAGAGAAAGTGCTCATTAACCAGAACGAAAACACCACCGAGCACTGGCCAGAGGGTCAGGAGACCTTTTTCCGCCACTGGCCTGCTGGGTGACCTTGGGCATGTCTGATCACCACTCCGTGCCTCAGTGTCCCCAGAGCTGAAATGGGGATAACCATACCGAACTACTGAACGTTGTGAGCTACGGATGAAAGGTGCTGGAGAAGAGCTCAAGAATTCTCAGAATAAATACAACAGGCAAACAAATATTAGCCCGGCACCCAAATTCATTTCTAAATATAGCGGCTTGCAAAAATCACCCCCACCTAGTATTCCACGGTTCTTAGACTGGCTTTTATAAATGCATCTATCCTCCCATGCTGCCCAGTGTGCAGCCAGCCGAGTCCGAACCATCAAATCCACAGCACAGATGGCTGCTATGTTAGCCACAGCAACCACTGGCAGAGGAGAGCATGGCGCTATCTTTTTGCGGATCAGGCGCTAGGAGGAGATGCAATATGCAAATTGTGGTAGGTTACACAAGTGTTTGTGAGACAGCGGGGGAGACACTGGGTAGCAGGATTTTTGGTCTCTTGCCCAGCTCCGTGGGCAGTGTCATCTAGTGGTTTCCGGCAGCGCAGCCAAATGTAACAACCGCCCTCTTTGGGTTGTCTGGCGACCAGGCATGACGCTGGCATGCTTTGGGTTGTCTGCTGGGCGTGACACAGGGATGCATGTAAGCAAGAACCACTTGAGGTTCTCTAGACACAGCAGCGCAGTCACAAACCTCTATATGTGATCTAGCTGCTGGAGAGTGGAACAGCGCCACAGGGGGTTACAGAAGCACCCTGGTGTGGCATGTCTCTTCTGAAAGGCAGCGTGACCGAGACTTCGCTCTGTTACATTAGACATCTGCCTTCTACTCCTTGCTCTGTTTGCTAGGAACAGGTGCAAGCTCTTGGTTATCTGAGCTGTTAAAATGGGCGAATGGTTCTTACCCAACAATATGGAGACTTCGTTATTACAGCTCGTAATGAGAAGAGTAAGAGGCTAGACTGCATACGTCTCTGGGCATATAGTTAACTCTAGCCTACAGCACATCCCTGAGGCTGTCACAGGCTCCCAGCCCTCTATGCTTTGCTTTTTGGACATAGTATTCAGCCTCTCCCTCATTCTTTTGAAGAATGAGCTTGAAAGAAGCAGCTAATGTGGTCACCCCATTAATGTTATTTGATCAGTTCAGTATTTATTCTCTGCTGAGTGTGAAACCCACCATGTCTGTCAGAGACAGCGTGGTCCAATGGCTGGTGCCTAGACTCAGGACACCTGGGTTCTATTCCTGCCTCTGCTGCGTGACCTTGAACGAATCACTGCCCCACCTCTCTCTGTGCCTCAGTTTCCCTGCCCACCCATTGTCTATTTAGATGGTGGAGCAGGGAGGGTCTCTCACTGTGACTGCAGCACCTGGGTTGAGGCCTGCTGGGAGCTACCATAAAACCCTGACGTTCTGGAAACCTAAACAAAGAATATTTGCTAAAAATATTAATATTATCCCTAACGAGAATGATAATCTGCCCTTGCTTGGTCCTAACTGACACTGTTGTTAATAATTAGTCCACCTAATGTTTGTTTTAAATCCGCTTGCTGGGAAATTTGCTGAGAGCAGCCACGCCAGGCAAAGCAAATTCAGGTTTTCTTTATAGGAGTGGAAATTCTGACAAAGCTTCTGTTCGGTCGTGCTCCCAGCTCCGGGGGGTGGGTGCAGAGAGGAAAATTCCCTCCTCCAAGGAAACCAGCTTTGCTCAGCTGCTTCTCTGCTTCATGCACAAGCCGCTTTGTTCCCTCCTGCACCTCCCCTTGAGTGGGGGAAAAAAACCCATGTCGAAACCCACAAAGCCGCCACCACTGCCACCAGCTCTGTCAGCTTCTGCGTGCAGGAAAGCACGGCCTAATGGTTAGGTCAGCTCAGGTCGTTCCACTTGAGCCAGTGGGGAGATGGCAGCTCAGGTTAGCAACCAGAGCCTGATCCGATTTGAGATCTTATGTATGTACTCAGGCAGCTGCCTGTGCTGCTGCGGCCACGATGCTATTCGTAGTGCCCCAACTCGATCCAGGCTTACGTGTGTTTGTCTCCTCAAGCTGGGCATCACACCTCCAGGGCAATGTAGCCTCTCTGTGCAGTGGGGAGGATAGCCCTGCCCTGCCTCACAGGGCTGTTGTGAGGATAAATCCAATAAAGGTTGCAAGGGGCTCTGATGCTGCAGGAATGGGGACCATATTAGTTCCTGGGGAAGGCAGGAAATTGCCATCCTCTAGCAGCTAGAGTAGGCGAGGTCTTGTGGGTCCTGGCTGGTTAAACACGGTGTGCAAAGCTAGTCTGTGCTCTGCCACGTTACTGGTTGGTGTCACCCGCCTGTTAGGTCTTGTTTAGTTAGAGTGGAAGCTCTTTGGAACAAGGATCATCTCTGTGGACTGTGTCGAGCAGCATCTAGCACCATGGGGTGCTGAGCCATGACTGGGCCCCTTGGGAGCTACCGTAATGCATCTTCTAAATAATGTACAGCACCTCGCGCAATGGGAAATTGGTCCATGACTAGCTCCTAGATGCTACCATAAGACACCTGTGACGGGGCATACCAGGCCCTTCCAAGCTCCCTGCTGGAAGCCCCACAGTCCTACCACACCCTGCCCCAAGAAGGAGCAGGGAAGGTGGGGCCTCCAGGTGTGCCTAAAAAGGCCTTGTGGAAGCAGCCAATCAGAACCCAGGAAGCTCAGCTAAAAGGAGCCACAGGGCCTGAGCAGATCAGTTCCTGGCTGGCACCAGAGAAGAGGGGTTGCTGCTGGTCTCCAGAGCTCAAGAAGAGCCCAGCTGATGGGTTCTGGTGGTACTGGCATCCAGCGAAGAGGAGCCAACTTCAGCACATTCCACATGGGAAAAGGCCCAGAGAATAGCAGCAGCAGCAGCAAACTGAAGGAAGCCGCACGTGTCTGTTCTGTGTAGGGTCCCCGGGCTGGGACCCGGATCATAGCCTTCCACCCGCCAGCTGGCTAGCAAAAGTGATCCAAGCCCCGAGAAGGGGACAAGGCTCTGTTGGGAAGCCCAAGTGGAGGGCAGCACTTAAAGGGGCCTGGTGAGGGGACTGAAGACCCTGGTGAAGACAGACAGTGTGTCGAACTCTCTGTTCCCTCCGGAAGGGGATCATCCGTTTTAGACAGTGTGACTTGGCCAGAGAGTGAGCCACTGAAGACGTGCTTGAGGTCAGCAACCTACAGGGGGTGCCTGGGGCAGGCGAGCTTGCAGCATCATACGCTGCCAACAGGAGGCACCCACGAGGGGTGAGTGTCCCCTCCCAACACCTTATAAATCATGTACAGCGCCTTGCGCAATGGGATCCTTGTTCAGGACTGGGGCTCCCACAATGAATACAGTAGAAGCTCAGAGCTATGAGCAGCAGTTACAAACTGACCAGCCAACCACACACCATATTTGGAACCAGAAGCACTCAGCCACAGAGAAAAAAAAAAGCAAATATAGTGCAGTAGTATGTTAAATGTAAGCTACTAAAAAAATAAAGGGTAAGCAGCATTTTTCTTCTGTGTAGTCATGTTTTAAAGCTATATTAAGTCAATGTTCAGTTGTAAACTTTGGAAAGAACAACCATAACATTTTGTTCAGCGTTACGAACATTTCAGAGTTATGAACAACCTCCGTTCTCGAGGTGTTCGTAACTCTAGGGTTCAGCTGCAATTATAAGGAAGGAGAAATCTGCTGCCTTGTGAACAATTTGCTGATCAGAAAAGAACAGCAACAGGCATTTTCCCAGCCCTTTAGAGAGGCACTTTATAACCTTTACATCTGGGTGTTGACGCCAGCCCCCCGGGAGCCAGGTGATTCACCACGATTTTGACAGTGGATGGAAGCGTGATCCATGAGTAAACCACTCTGCCTGGAGCCACTGAGGGAGTTTACAGCAGAGCTGGGAATTCAAACTCCCTGGATTTATTCCACCAGCCCCCCTCCCCAAGGCCAGGGCTTCATGATGGACAATTGGGCCAGCTCGCAGGTTCCCCTGGCGAATGTCAGGGAACTCCTCTCCAGGTTGGGTGGGATATGTTCTGTGTCCCACCCCAATCGGCCTGTTTTCTATCACCCTTGGCCAGACTCTTCCAGGCTCTTCTCTGGCTCTTGAGTGTGTGTTTGGGGGGGGGAAGAGGGCAGAGATGCATGTTCTTGGGGAGTAAAATGATCTTCTAATGACACTTAATGCTGCCAAAGGCCTCCCTGCCCAATTCTGGAGGCCCTGGGAAGCAAGGCAATCAGACCTTCCCAGAGAGAGTGTCTAGTGCATGCCTGGAGCACGCATCTCATGGATTCTCAAAGCACTTAATGCTGACTCATAGAGGGAATTGGCTTCGATTCCAATGGCAAAGCCGGGAAGGGCTCTTTCTTTGCTTTTCTAGCGGCATTGGCCCTGTTCGGTTTGGGGATGGGCTCCCCCCTGGCAGAAGTCAGAAGGCTGGACTAGGAAAAAGATGTTCAATAGGCGGTGCTGATGCTCTAGGTGGTGTGGGCCTGCTACAGTGATATGAACTCAAACCCTAAGTAGCTCCTATGAGGGAAGGACAGAGTAACAACTGCTTATTCTGGCATCTGAATTCCAGCCCTGGAGAGCTTCAGGGTGCATGGCAGAGGTGTGGGTGCGACTTGGGAAGGAGAGAAAGGGGGGCCCAGGTATTGTGAATTGCAGGACATAGTCAAAGCCAAGCAGAATTTGCCATCTACCAAAGCAGTGTCATGCTGGCAAAGTCATGCACTGTAACCCGGCCATGGCCATCGAAGCTTCACTGGACAGAACACTGGGGTCTTTCCAAAGCACGGAGTTTTTGTCCTAGGTGTATCAGCGGACCGAGATCAGTCTGCTCTGAGCTTGCCAGCAGCAAAGCACACGATGGAAGGAGGGTTCTGTGCAGTGAGCAGGGCCTGGAGTGATGAAAAAACTGGATGAGCTCAGATGCTGTCAAAGCTGTTCTTTGGTCCTAGGTGGGTAATAACACCTAGCTCTTCTCTAGGCGTTTTCATTCATCGGTCTCAAAGCACTTTACAAAGGAGGCTAGCATCATTTTATAATTGGGGAAACTGAGGCACAGAGCGGCCAAGTGACTTGCCCAGAGACACCCAGCAGACCAGTAGCAGAGAATGCTGGTCTTCTAAGTCCCAGTGCTGTGCTCTAACCACTAGGTTCCACTGCTTCACATATTCGTACGTGAATGAATGGCCTGAGTGGGTAGCCAACATTCAAGGCTTTGCTGGGTTGTCTCCAGGGGGAGAAATCGACTATAGGAGACAGGGCTACTCCTTAGTGTGATCTTGTTTATTTACAAAATACTGTGCACTAAAGTCCCCTTTCCCTAAGCACAACAGAAAGGAAGAGCAGCAGCTTCCTTGCTCAGAAATCACGCCATCATCCTCTCCAGCGAGCTCTGTGCCCAAGAACTTCTTCTCTCTGCTTCCTTCAAGGGTCCCGTTCACACTACTTCTCTGACCTTCTGGCTTCCAACACACATACAGTCTGCAAGCTGTCTCCTGCATTCACAGCCAGGGAAAAACCTCAGCCCACGCAGTTCAGCTCGGACCTGCCATGCCACATGATGCCTTGGGTGGTCCCTCCATTGTCTGCCACTGTCTTTACTACACAAAGGGGCTTGTTTGCACCTCCTATGGGTCCTAACGGAGCATGCCACTCATTGGCTTTAACAAAGCACATGGCTGTCTTGGGATCCTGGCTCCCCTCCTAGAAGCTGTTAACACCTTTCAGTATAACAGTTACTCAGGATTTCATGGTAAACTCATATGACTGGAAAAAAAACACCTCCCTTCGAAGAAATATATCCATCGCTGTGCATATGTTATGTTCGGGCCCAAATAAGCTAGATAAAAACAAAATACTCTTGCGGGAGGCAACACTTTTATTTTTGAAATCCAGAACGTTAATGCAAAAGAACCAAAACCAGAGAGAGACAAAGCAGGATGCTCGCAGAAATAGCGAGGCCCAACTCACCCTATCTTGCTCTAGGCTGGCTCTTTGCAGACTGACTGCTTTGAAGGCCCAGATCACGCGCTTCCCTAGCGAGCCCCCAAGCCGGGCCAGGAAACCCTTAAGAACTTTAAGCGATGGCATGTAATTTTAATACCAGTTTCAGTACACCACAGCGTCGGAAGCCAATTGCAGCAACATCTGGGCGTGGTGGAAAGTGAAGGGTGTTTTGTGGTCTGCAGGACTGTTCTACAAGCCACACACGTCATCATAAACATGTCTCGGTTTTCTAATTTTAAAAATATGGTTGCCGTGGCTGAGATTTTCATCAGTGACAGACGATACTGGATGCCTTTATTCCTGGGGTGTGCAATTTGAGATCCTTAAAGGGCCCAGTTTTTAGAACATGCTGGGCACCCACCCTCTGAAAAATCAGGCCTATTTCAGGGGTCTCAGGTTGGGCATCCCAAAATTCTCTAGTCAGTTTTGACCCCTGTAAGCCTCCAATGAGTGTGTGTTACAGGCCCCCTCTGTGCCAACCCACAGAGATGACAAGTTGTTACACTCACAGCTGTAGAACCTTTGCCTTTTAACTTAAACTGTCATGGCTTCAGATTTTAGGTCTGAAAGTCCTGGTTCAATCCCCAGTGTGTCAGCTCAGAGACCGACTGTGTCACCCCTAGCCTGAGGTTGCTACAAAAGAAAGAAATTAGAGAACAGGCATAATTTTTCTGTTCCCCCCCTCATCTTTTTTTTTTTTTGCCATGTGCATTTTGCAGCACTTTGGCTCAGATCCTCAAATTGAATTTGGCTAGGTCATTTTTTTGTGTGAGGGCGTGCAATTTTTCCTGGGGAAAAATTCATTCTGGTTCCCAACCAGCTCGTCGGGACATTTCAACTTTTGAAATTTCTATGAGAAAGGTCATCAAAACTTTTTTTTTTTTTTGGCCCGAATTCAAAGGGGAGGGGGCTCGCCGACAATTTTTTGATGTATGCGGTGTAGTTGTAGCCATGTCAGTCCCAGGATATTAGAGAGGCGAAGTGGGGGAGGAAATATCTTTTATTGTATCGACTTGTGTTGGTGAGAGAGACAAGCTTTCAAGCTACACAGTGCGAGCCCTGAAGAAGAGATCTGTGTGACACGAAAGCATGTCTCTCTCACCATTGGTCCAATAAAAGATATTCCTTCACTAATTTTTGCTGAAAATTTTTTAATCCACTTTAGTGATAATATTGACTGTTCATGACCACCAAACTCTGAGAAGTATTTAGGAAGGGAGGGGCTCCCCATGATGGTTCATGGGATGTGTGCCTCCAGAGCAAGACGGGACCCTTGCCCAGTCTGTGCCTCAGTTTCCCCATCATGCCCTAATATGGGGCAAGATGGCGAAAGAGTCCAACTATCTTATGGCTTGTCAGCGCAATCCCATCCTCCTCCCTAACCACTGTCCTGCCCCAGTGAAAGGGGGATGGTTCCCAATGGGGGGAGAGAAAGAACAATTGCTTTCATCCCCTGCCATCATCACCACCCCCACACACATACAGAGTGAACCCAGACTGAGAGAGGGGAACAGCTACTCTTATGAATGGCAATTTTGACCCCACAGCTCTCGCACTATCCCTCATTGACATGCAGCCACCCCTGGGGTGGGGCACAGTGGCTTAATACCAGCGCACAGCACTGCAGCATAGCAGGCTGGATCATAAAGCACAGGAAAATTCTTTGCCCAGGGAATTTGGGCTGGGAATTGGGTACGCGAGCTTTGGGACCACAGTGGGATCTCAGCTTTCCTTAAACTCAAATGTTTCCAGGACTCAGGGCTGGGAAGAGAAGCTTGAAAATGTGATGCGAGGGTAACTGACACGGAGACGTCTACCTGAGTCTGCAGAGAGCCTGCGCTGAGTGCTTTGAGAAGGGGAAATGACCTATGCCTCTCAATGGGTTGCTAACTCCCCACCCCATTTTTGCAGGGGAGGGTTCCCGGGCCACCAACCCCACTCCAGCAGGGGGGTCTGTGTGGGGCAGGAGAGGAAAAGTGCAGTGATCGCAGTCCCCTCCAATCAGCTATATTCCAGCTGCTGTGGGGCCAGTGCTGAGAGCCCCCCTTCTCCATCCCTGCCTCTGTGGGCAAAGAGGAGGCCCTTGCTGCACCCAGTTTATTCCTCCTGGAAAGGGTGGCGGGGGTAAAGCTCCCTCTAGCACCCTGGATAAGGGAAGCCAATCTGCATAGCACTGTGGAGGCAATTACAGTCCCGCGCTGTCCGTGCAGATCTTCTCACCAGCTAATCTTATTACGGCCACTAGCCTGGGGCCTAGCAGCTAGTAATTTGGGCTGATGCAGTGTTAACAATGTCGGCAGCGTGGGGGCAACTCATTTGTCTGGACACTGCTTAGCGTTGGCCAGACCAATTATCCCGTGCCCAGCACCGCAGACAGCCGGGGACCCATGTCACCGCTGATCATCCTTGTGACGCCACGGGTCTGCCAGGATAGCATAACCAGCGCCTCCTTGGGGCCGTAGCAGGGTTTGAACGTGGGGCCTCTGGGATGAAAGAGCCCCTGGAGCAACAGAGCCGCCTCACAGCTGGTACCCATAGCTGGCTCCGAAATCGCTGAACCCCTGGGGGACAGGGGACATGCCCAAAGACACACACCCCTCCCCGGGTGCGCCCATATTGCCACGGAATCGTCCCCATGGCACGACAGCGTCATGATGGCACAACGGCGGGTCCCCGTGTCATGCCGGGGACTGTGCTGGGCCCGTGACAGCAGGGAAGGGCAGGTTTGCAGTGTGTCAGACACAGCCCGAGCCCTGTAAAATGAGGGCAGTCTGCCAAAGGTAGGCCGGTCTGACATGGCTGTGTATTAGCAGCATGGGTTGGTCACTAGGGCCTTGAGCTGGGAAGCAGGACGTGGGCATGACCCTGGAACGCGTCGCTTCCTCACTTTGTGTCTCCATCTCCCCAGCCTGTCTCTGGGCACAAATGGGTGAATTCATTAGCACCCACCAAGCGCTTTGAGATCGTTGTGTGAGAACAGCCCTAGGGGAGGTAACGAGTGACCCTTAACGAGCCAAGACAGGGGCCTACAGAGGCTCACGGAGGATCTGTCCACGGACCAACCAGACTTGCAGTTCAAATCCATTCTCCTTTTCAAAGCCTGAAGGGCTCAGTCGGGATATCCCAGCTCCCGGAGATCCATTCGTCCCTTCCTGCTCCCCCCACCCTCGCTCCAGCACGTTCCCAGCCTCGCTCTGCCTTTGTGTGTCATTCCCCCCCCCTCCCACCACCCTCCGCCGCTGTGATATTAAACACGCCGGCAGACAGCGAGCGCAGCGCCCGGCGCTCTCAGCAAATCAAAACTCCATTCAGCGGCATGATGGATAGCTCTGCCCTGCCGGTGAACCCGCACTTTAATACAGAGGAAGTTATGAAACCCACATCCATCAGGGCGCCAGGCGCTCACAGCCTCGGGGTGGCAGCTCGGCCGCGCTCCCTTCTCCCTCGCTCTTCAAAATCTAATTTAGGCTGGAGGGCGGCGGGGGGGGGGGAAGAGGAGGAGGCTGTGGCAGGGTGAATATCACCCATCCGGCCACACCCACCTCAAATAACAGCCCCCCCCATCTCTCTGGATGGGGGAAAGGCCACAGCCTTTTCCATTTGGGATTATTTCCCGATCTGCCTGAGATTTGGGAAAGCCGAGCCCCTGTCCCGTCATCCAACACACACATCCCCGTCCGATCGCCCCCGCCACCTGGAATTCGCTTCCATGGCTTGTGGCCAAGATAGAAATTTCTGATATTTTATCTGCATCCTATACATCACCACTGCAGGAGGCGGTGCAGCACGGAGGGCGGGGAGGGTGGGGGGGCTTCTAGCCGATGCTTCCGAGCCAAGCTGTGCATCTGCTAAGGAGAGACAAAGGGAATGAGACAGAGAGAGATGCAGGAAGGAGGGTGGCTGGGGTACCGTCTCCCCGTACGGCGCCCATTCTGCCAGTGCAAAGGGGAATGCCAGGCCTTGCCCAGGAAGGAACTGGTGTAAACGGACAGGGAGTAGATAGATAGATAGATAAGTGACAGCAGCCCCTGTTTCTCCCTGTCTTGTAGCCCCTTCATACCAGCTCTAGCATGGCCTGTCGCAACAGTGCCTCACACACTAAATGAAGCTGCTGTCACTCAGGGCCCCCCCCAACCCTGCGTTGCCCACTCTTGGGATTACATGGCGTGTCATCTTTGGTGCGTCTGGGAGAACCGCAGCTTCCCAAGTCAGTCTCTGGCCTTCGTGGCTGCAGAGAAAGGCTGGAAGCAAAGAAAAAAAAAACCCTTCGTCTGGGCTATTTTGGTCAGAACTCACGATTTTTAAGCCAGCCTCGTGGTTTCTGCAGGCCTGGGGTTCAGTGTCTGAACAGAGGCCAGAGAAAGCAGCCAGTGCCTACGCAAAGCAAAGAGGGTCGAGCGTAAGACTGGGGACTCCCCTTCCAGACAGGATGATCCACCGGGCTCCCTCCATCGAGAGATCTTGGCCTTGAGAGCTTAAGCTCTGCCCCGCACCTTGCAGTCTGCGTCCCGCAGAGATGACGTGAGACCAGAGGCAGTACTGTTTGCCCCATGCCCGATCGGCATTTCATGGAGCCAGGCCCCTGCTTTAGGTCGGTCCCAGCCAGGCTGAGATACCCCAGCCCCTGTGGGGCAGGCCGGTGTCATTGCTTCCACATTACGTGGGGAGGCTGGGGGGCACTGATGCACAGAACATACCCCCCCCCGTTCCTCCTTACCCCCCAGTACAGGTTGATTTGCACAGCAAGGCTTACAGCTGAGCCAGGAACCGCCCCCAGCTTCCTTCGCCTTCCCTGTCCCATTCCCATCTGTTCACCCCCATGGTAGCCGCCCTCCCGCAGGGCCCACACACCTGTAAGGTCCAGCCAAGGAGTGGGGGTTGGCTACACTTGGGGGCACAACCAAACCCAGGATCCAAACAGCCTCTCCTGCACAGAGCGGGGGCTGTCAGCAGCAGATCAGGGAGGCAGCCAGGCCAACGAGCATCTTGGCAGCTGCCCTAGCCAGTTTTCCCAGGCCCATCCCCGGGTGGAGGCAGCTGCCCCGAGAGCCGTGCCCGGTGCTCAGAACGTGCTGCCAGCTGGCCAGTCTCATGGAGTCAGCTGGTCTGCCAGTGCCCCAGTGCTGCCCCCACCCAGTGCCGCCTTGCCATCCATGGGAACCCCAGACCTGAGCCGCCCCTCATCATCCCAGGTGCTGCTGCTAGAGAGGAAGGGCAGTGGCGGGCAGGAGGCTCGGTTGGCCAGGGAGGGGGTGGGCAGACAGACAGACCCAGCCAAGAGATGTTGTGTGAGTCGTGAAGCTCATCCAGGGACTGTCTTGTCCAGGGCAGGGCAGGGCATGGGGGGAGATCTAGGGCCGGCTGCTCCAAGGGAGGAGGCATCAGCTTCGCCATCGGCCGGTGCTCAGGGTGGGATGTACCCAGCCAGCTGTGAAGACTGGGGGGACCCCCCCCATCGAGTTGTCTGGAGTGGCTCATGAGCGTGAATACCAACCTCAGGGCAGACTGTTAAGAAGCAGGGCACAAACCCCAGACTGGCTGTGAGTTCTCGACTTAGATTTCACCCACCAAGTCTCAGATGCGAACTCCTCCCACACTGTCAGAGCCTGAACATGGAGCCACTGACGGTCCCCTGGGGCACTTCGGTCTGGCTCGCCAGCCAGGCACGCTGGATTTAGCAACAGACAGTTCCATACACCAAAATCCACAGCAATATTCAGGTTACTCCCAGTCCCAAAGGACCCGTCACTTACCCCAGATCAATTGCACTTTAGATCCTACACGGAAGACAATGCTTGTAGCCAATCCTGCAACAAGCTAACTAAAGAAAATGAGAGGTAGTTACATGGTTAAAGCAGGTAAACAGAGGTGCACAAGTGAGTTACAGTTTTAGGTTCCAAAAAGTAATAGAAGTTGCTGTAATATGCAAGTCCTATATGTCCTTCCCTCCTGCCCCATTTCCTTTTTCCCTGGCCCAGGCCTGGCAGTCTGTCCCTGCCCCTGACCTCTGGGTCATGTGATCAATCTTTGCCTCATTAGAGCAGGGGAGGAGCTGAAACCTGTAATTAGGGAGCGGGGAGGGCTGCAGTCCATCCCTCTGGGCCCCACCTGGCCCAACAACGCGCCTCATGGGTCAGGCAGAGGCCATAGGGTCCGGGCTCTGGATGGTGAACAGCAGATCTGAGCTCGGTTCCTTGGAAAGCCACTGTATAACACAGCCGCACGCCAGCACAGACCGCACCAACCGCTGCCACAAACACGACACACTCACCCCTACATACACTGCAACTACCTCCATGCAAACACACACATCCCTGCACGCCTCAGACCCCTACACACTGCACCAGCCCCCTCCCACACAGCCCTACATGCTGCATCTTCCTGCTCTCAAATGCTCTGACACACCACAGCTGCCGCCCCTTCCACACTGCACCTGCGCCCGTTTAATGCCACACCTCCCCCCCGCCTGGGCACTGCACCTCCCCATAAAACACACACCCTCCACAGCCTACCTGCCTCCTCCCACAAATCCCACCTGCCTGAAACACACACACCCCAACACGGCTCCTCATGCATACACCCCTATACGCAGCACCTGCCCCTTCATACACACACACCTACACACCGCAGCTCTCCACACAAACGCACCCCATACACCGCACCTGTTCCCTCACATCCCTCTAAAACCACACCTGCCCCCCCGCACTTCTACACACCGCACCTGACCCCTCATAGGCACATCCCTACACACAACAGCTCTCCCCATACACACCTCCTTACACACCTCGGCTCTCCCTCAGACACACGCACACCCCTATACACCTCACCCGAGACTGCACTTAACCATTCCGAAGTAACTGCGCACCCAGATGTGGATGCATTAGTCGCAGATGCAATCCCTGGCCCCAAATCCTGTGTGGGCGCACCTACATCAGAAGAGATCCGCTCTGCCATAGAGAAACTGTGACGCGGGAGTGCTGCTGGACCAGACGGCATAACACCCGAGCTTCTCAGGTGTGCCACAGAACCCACGAGGGAAACATTACATCAACCTTCTGCCCATGCTTGGCCTACTGAGAAGGTACCCGCGGAGTGGCTGGAAGGGATCAGCCTCCTGTTTTATAAGAGCAGAGGCCCAGGCACCTTGTGCAGCAGGTACGGGCAAATCATTCTGCTTTCTGCTCCCGGGAACGTCTTGACACATGTTCTAGTTGCCCGGCTCCAGCCTCTCAATGTGAAACACTGACGTTACCCAGAGCAATTGGGCTCCACTGCTGGGCGATCTGCAATGGAGGCTATCCTTGCTCTTCATCTTTTATCTGAGCTCCGTCACGAATTCAGTCGTCCTCTGACAGAAGCATAAATAGACCCAACCGCAGCCTAAAACTCAAACGACCTTAAAGACACACTACAGAGCCTCCAGCACCCTTGGTCTAAGGGCTTCTCGAGCAAAAACAAAACCCCAGAGTGTCAGTGCAGAAGTTGTGATACAAGACGTCCGTGCTGCAGGACGAACCGTTGAAGTAGTGGATGAGTTCTTCTACCTAGGCAGCACATTGTCATCAAATGGGTGCAGCCAGCCAGACATCCTCAGGAGAATCCTCTGCCACCTCAGCCATGAAGATCCCGCACTTGAATGGACTGAAGTCAGCATCGGCCACCACTGGTTGGCACTTCTTGGTCACGCAGCCCACCTTGGAGACAGAGTCCCCACGCATCAAGCCCTGAAGATTGGGCTTGAGGTCAAGAGGTGACATTGCCTGGCCACAGATTGGCCATTGCCTGGCCATTAGATTGGCACCTAATCCTGGGCCATGACTGGGGCTCCCAGGCACTACCATAATACACCTAATAAGTAATGTACAGCGCCTAGCACAATGGGGTGCTGGTCAATGACTGGGGCTCCTAGGCACTACCATATAAAACCTAACCAGTAATGTACAGTGTGATGCTAGCAAACCAGGTGCCAGTTTATGCCAAGCTCTGTTCGCCATGCTTAAATATTGACAATCACAGAGCTGGAATCAGTCTGGTTCACCTGTTAAAGCGTCTTGTTAAAGTAGGTATTAGAGTTATAAAAATGTGCTTAGTGTTTAGACTTTATTGAATGCTTGTGAGTTGCGGCCGGCATTAATCTCACTTATAGCATCTGTGGCCCATATTGTAAGGTAATATTTAAGCGTTTGTATTATAAGGCTCTGTGACTGTTAAATCTCCAGCCAGGAGAGAGACATTAACTAGCGTAAAGTGCTGGTGTCCAACCAAAGGTGCCCCACAAGAAAAGCCCATTGACACTAGACGAACTATTATGGAACATCAAAGAGGACAAAAGGCTTTATTGATTGCTCTCCCCACGCCACCACCTCGAAGTGGAATCCTGCAAGTAAATTCCTTCCATCAGCTGAGGTTGCAGCTCAAAGCACAGGTGGGGAAGGGAATAAAAAAGCCCTAACAAGGAGGAATGGTATCTTTATGCTGCTTGGACTCTGGGGGACAAGGTTTTCTAGGCAGAAGCGAGACAAACCTAGTGCTTAGCCTGGGTTAAGCCTAAAGGATCTATTGAGTTTGCTGATTATAGAAACTTGTATTACCTTTTGAAACTTAAGATTGTAACTCATTTGTGAATATGTTTACCTGCTTTAACCTTGCAAATAACTCTCCCGTTTCCCTTTCCTATATAATAAATCTTTAAATAGCTTACTATAGGGTTGGCTGCAACTGTTGTCTTTGGTGTGAAATCTAAAGTACACTTGACCCGGGGTAAGTGACTGGTCCTTCGGGACTGGGAGTAAGCTGAACATTGCTGTGATCTCGCTATAAGGAACGATCCATCACAAAGGCAGGCTAGCCTGGGTGACCAGAGAGGTCAGCGTACCCACGGGAATTGCCTGTGACTCCATATTAAAGCTGCTACAGTGCCGGGGGAGCGTACACCTGGTCATTGATGCAGGGATAGAACTCACAGCCGGTGAGGAGGTCGTGCCCTGGTTCCTCACACGCAGGCGGGTAGCCTCACTCTTGAGCCACTGCAGGACAACCGGGCATCCAGGGCTTAGCCTAATGGGCTCCTGGTCCAGGAGTGGGCTCCCGGCAGCTACCGCAATGCAGACAAATAAATACGTAACTAATCGCCAAGTGCCGAGCTGAACCCCAGTCCAGCCAGGACTCCTGGGGTTAATGCCGGCAACTCCTGCCTAAAGGACCCTGGGCGCTTCCCTCAGTCTCCCTTTTTAAGCCTCTTCTGAAAACCCTCCAGCAGCGCAGCACCCCCGAGAGCTGCGCTGGGGCATTGGGCTCAGCGCTGCCCGCAAGGGGAGAATGCCCCCTACTGCGCCTCCCCCTGCTCGCTGCAGCACAGCGCCTCCTAGTGCTGCTCTGGGGTCAGCGCCGACAGCGCAGGGAGAGCGCCCCCCGTTGAGTCACTCTCTGTAGGCCACTCAGCCAGGTCCTGATCTGGCCAGATCCCTCGTGGCCTGGGTCTGCAGCCCGGGGCAGTGGCTGACTTGGCTCATCCGGCTGGGAACACCGGTCCTGGGGGGTTGTTAGTCGCCCCCCAGCCATGTTCCTTTTGCTCACCAGATCCCCTGCGAGAGATGGATCAGGGGTTTGGAACAGGCCCTGGGGAATCTCCTTGGGTCACCAGCACTGCCTTGGCATAAGCTGCAGTGCAAGGCCAGGGGGCTGGAGACCCTGAGGCACCCCATGAACCTATGGGGCCCTGGCCTCAATGCTAAGCTGGATCCTAGCTCAGAGGAGGAGGTGATGGGGGAGTCTCAGGGGTGCTTTGAGAACCCCTGACCAACGGACAGACCCTGGAAAGGCAAGAAGTTGGCATTTCTTGGGATGTCCGTCGGGGGATCTCAAAGCACCACCTTCCACCAAGGGGCTGGGTCCCATGAGCCATTGGAAGCCATTGTTATTGCAGGGGGAAACTGAGGCACAAAGGCAGGCAAGGGCTCAGGCCATGCAACAAGGTGGCGAAAGTGTTGGGAATAATGCGCAGGAGTCCTGGACCCCGGGACAGCACGTCAGCTGTGAACCCGTGCCCTGCTCCTGCCTAGTGAGTCTGGAGGGGCCAGGTCAGTGTAGGGATTCATGGGAAACTGGGGGGGGTAACTACCCCTCCACCCCCCTCCCGCTATCCCTCAGTGTCAGGCGGCTGCCTTGGAGCTGTTGACCTCTGACCTCCCAGCTCAGTTCATCAGGAGTTCAAGGGGCTGGTCCTGCTCCATCCTCCCCTTGGCAAGTGGGGGGAGCAATGCAGTGCCCCCCACTCATGCAGGCAATGCCCAGCCGTGGCAACCCTGCCCCACTGTGCCACAGGGGTCTCCGTCCTGGAGAGGGACTGTGTTGACATCTTTTGGCAGAGCTGCGGGGAGCCCAGGGCTGGGATCCCAGGGGGCTGTGGGTCGGGATTGAGGGGCACCAGCAGAGCGGTGGGGGGCTGGGATCCCAGGGGGCTGCACGTCAGGGTGTCCTTTATTCCAGCCCTGGAGCCCCCAGCACAGCTGTGTTGAGACCCCTCACTCCGGCTAAGCCAGGGTCACGTCCCACCCCATGAGGTTCGTACTCAGCCAGCAGCCGTGGCAGTGAATGGCATGTTGCCCCTGCCAGGGACCCAGGCCGGCTCAGGAGCAGCTCCCTGCGCCAGGTTCAGTGACTGTGCAGATGGGACCCCCCCAACAGAGCATATGTAACCGGCCTGGCCAACCCCCTCTGGCCCAGCCTAAAACCGTGTGGGGCAGGACATCCCAGCATGCATTGTTCCATGGTGGTGCTCTCCGATGCATCGTGGATTAGCTGGCTGGATTTTCCCAGCATGCACTGGAACACCCCCACTCCAGCATTGTCATCACATGTCCAGGGCTTACCCCAACCCCAGCAACTCGGCGGGGGCTGTTGGCTCTGGAAAGGCTGAAATTCGCCTTGGATCCACCCCGCTCCCCTTCACCCACAGCTGATGGCAGGATTGCTCGGAAAGGCCTGCGGATCCCCTGGGGTGAGGGACACGCAGATCCCTCCGATCCCTCCCTCCACGGCTCTGCGGCGCCACCTGGCACTGAGGACGCCGTGCCCGGGCCCCAAGGGCGTCCTCGTGTTGATGTTGTGCTCCCCACCCACTGGGGGGGGGAGACGGCGGGAAATGAGCAATGGCCCTGGGGAGCCGCCTGGCGTCGCTTCCCGGCACAGAGGCCCATGCGGCAGAGGGGCGGGAGCCAGCGCCATTTCTCATCCTGTTTCTGCTCTGCTGCTCCAGCGAAAGCTGTATTAAATGTCCTCATTACCAGCATATTGAGTGCTGCCGCGCATTCAGGGGATCCTTCATCAGGGCGCCCGCGACACTGGCAAGGGGAGCTGGCAGGACGGAGGGCCAGAGCTGACAAATAAGACCGGCATAGGGGAGGCAGGCCATGAACGTCGGCCAGGGAAGTGACAGCAGATCTACAGGACAGAGCACAGGACCCAGTCGGGCTGGGGGGGAAATCACTGATTAGATAGAGAGATAGATAGAAAAGGCTCATAGAAGGGGCTCTGCTTTGGGTAGAAACTGAGGGCACCATCCCCTTATTACAGGCACCGTGGACAGGACGGGCATCAGGCCGATCAAATGTCCCATCTGGGAACTCTCTGAAGCCAGCACCAAGACCTACGCTGGGGTGGTTTAAAAGTACAAGACCTAGGGGACTACCAAGTTGACATCTAGCCTGCACGCCTTGGGCGCCTATGATCCACGCTACAGGGCCCCCACGCTGGGGCAAATCCCCCCAACCATGGGACAGGGAGCAGGACCCCCACGGGCTCCTTCTTCCACACCTATCAGGTAGCATATCTATGCCCCCATGCATTGCCCTGAGCCCAGCATGGCCCAGGGAGAGGAGAGGGCACCCCCTTGGTAGCCATTGTGAGAAAGGGCAACTGCTGAGCCAATGGGTGCAGGGTGTTGGCAGGTGGAGGGGATGTCCCCTGCTCTCTCATTGGCTGTATGCAAATCAGCACACCCAGGGAGCAGCCAACCCTGGGAAATAATAGTCAGTGGGGGCCCCCACACGCAGCCCTGCCTCTCTACGCCAATGGAAAACACACCCACAGCAGCAGGTCAGGAACCACCACAGCTCCGGCCTCTTGTCAGTTGAGCTAAGGGAGCCACTCCGCTCACTGGCTGCAGCAGCTATGGGAGGCTCTTATCCTCATGACAAACCCCTCCTTTCTGCTAATGTTTGACACTGGGGACAGACAGCCTGGCCCTTTAGGTGGGGAGAGAGGAGATCGTGGCTGGAGCAGCCCCAGCTAATTTCCCTGGCCCAGAGCTCTGGTGCAGAAGCCAGGACTCCTGGGTCCTATTCTGGACCTGGGAGGGGACTGGTGTTTAGTGGTGAGAGTAGGAGGGGCTAGGAGTTAGGAACCCTGGGTTCTATCCCCAACTGGGTTAAGGGAGTGGGGTCTAGTTCTTATAGCAGTGGGGCCTGGACCCTCCTTGCTCTAACCACTAGACAGACTCCTCTCTAGAGCCCAGGAGCCCTAGCTCCCAGCCCTAGGCAGAGCTCTGGGATGGGCTCTGCCGTTGCCCATCCATGCCCAGGAGGCTGTGCGGGGGTCGGGGGTCAGATGCCCACGTGAGGCCCTGGGAGTTTCAAACACTTTTAGGCAAAATGTGTCTCGGCTCTCGGCTGCGCGGCCATGCCCCTGCTGGGAGGAGTTATTAGCATACGCTAATCCTCAATTGCCGTATGCTAATGACATTGGGGCTGCATGGGGAAGGGGTTTGGGAGCCGTTACCAAACTAGGATGGGCCCAGCAGTGTGTTGGGGGGGAAACCCCCACCTGATGCCCCGTGTGCTGCGTAGGATGGGCGCCGGCCTCCTGCCCTGACTCCCGGAGCAGCTGGGAGGACTGGCGGCAGGAAAGGGATGAATGTCCTTGGGTAGGAATTGCCTGCTCCAGGCCCTCTCTGGACACACCCAGCCCTGGGAAGCTCTCTTCCCCCCGATGCTGGCTCCGTGGCCACCCCGACAGTCCCTGCTTCCCCTTTCTCCCCCTCCCTGAGCTCCCATTTCCAACAAGCTTGCTCCCCGTGTGTGCCCAGCAGCACTAGCCCTTGTTCACTGCCTCTTACTGGGACCCACCTGGGACTGGCATTCCTGGGGGGGAGCATCCTGTGTACTGCTGGGGCTGCTAAATGGTGCCCTGCGGGCGCTGCTGCCGGATCAGTTGGAATGGAGACAGGTACCACAGGACAAAGCGGGAGGGTCTGTGGCCAGTCATCCCCGACCAGAGATGGGAATAGAACCCAGGGCCCCAGCCGCACCCCCATTCTAACCACTAGGTCCCGTTCTCCTCCCAGGAATAGGAATAGAACCCAGGAATCCGGGCTTCCACACCGCCTCCCCCATGCCCTTCCCAGAGCCAGGAATGGAACTGAGGAGTCCTGGTTCCCAGCGTCCCCCACCTCACCCCACGCTAACCCACTAGGTCCCATTCCCCTCAGAGTCCTGGCTCCCAGCCCTAGCCTTTCGCAGCGACTGTACTGCTAAACTGTCTTTCACATCTGGCTCACAGCAGGGCCAACCTCGCCCCCGCAGTCCAGTCCTGGCTCGGTGCCGGCAGGCGTTCCAGGGGAGGAGGGTGGCAGACTTGGCACGAGTGCACGACCCCTCTGGCTGACCCCTTGCGGGGCTGGAGCCAGGCCGTGATGCCTCCTCCTCTCTGGGCTCCGGCTCCTACAGCATGAAAAGCAATCCAGATCATAAGCAGCTGGGACCCGGAGCAGACAGGCCTGGGGAAGGGGGTTCCACCCCTAAGACAGC
>ML675652.1:6226346-6278605 GCA_007922155.1 Mesoclemmys tuberculata
CTCCTCAGTGTGCACTCTCCACTTCAGCTCCCTGGGCGCAGTGGACACATAGCCTCTCCCTAGCCCCCAAACAATACGCCGAGTCCTGGCCAGGCTGGCACACAGCACGAAGTCCGGCTGGCTCCCTGGGAATGTCCCCTCCCCAGAGCTAGTTCTGTCTGTGCCATTTCTATCAGTCATTTCCCTGAACCCACAACGGCTGAAGACAAAGCTTCATGGGGGGGAGAGGGAGGGAGATTTCTGGCATCTGCTGCTTTGAGCATTTCCAGGTGTGGAAGGGGCCTCCAGGGGCACCCTTGGATGTGCTGCTATTTATGGTGAAATGTAGCCATCAACTATGCCCCATATTAACCTACCCCCTGTAATCCCACAGGCTTAGCAAACCAACCACTCAACCACCCTCCTTGCCACTGAGATGCAGTCATCTCCAGGGGGAGGTGGGCTGGCTGGTTTCGCAGGAACGGCTTCCCCTGACACTGAGATGCAGCCACCTCTGAGGAGCAACACAGCAGCTGTTCAGGAAAGCATGGGACCCACTTTGGAGACGCGCTCTGTCCTGCAGGGGGAATTTAGGGAAGCAGATGGCAATCACCCATGCTGGAATTTGCCCAGGAAACTTGGTTTTACCCTGACTCTTAGGAAATATACCAGGGGGTCTTTAATTACCCTCCGGGGTCAGGGTCACATCTGTGAGGCGGTGCGAAGACCTCAGCATCCCACGTGGAGGGAATAGCACCATCTACTGACCCACTGATAGCATCTCAGGTTTGTCTTTTCTCCCTGCGGTGCTACTCCGCTGAGCAAAGTTAGCCAGGCTTGGCTGCCCTGATGCCAAGTCCCTCCGGCCCCCCACTGCTAGCTGTCCCCAGTGCAGCGAAGGCTCCCACTCGCCCAGACTGGCAGGAGAATCCTGCGGCCGCCTGAGTGTGTGGGTCTTGCAGGGGTTGGTGTTTACCCCTTCCCGGCAGCTGCTGCCTAGGTGTCGAGAGGGGAATTGCTCGGCAGGTGTTGGGACTCACACGAGCTCACAGCTCGGTGCTTTGCTCCAGGCCCCCAGAGCTGCACAGCGGCCCCTATATGCCCGGCTATTTGGGGTTATTATTCATTTGCTCTGGGCCATCTCCGAACCGAGAGATTCCTTAAAATGGGTACGGGGATCCCAGGGCTGGGAGAGCTGGTGGCTGCGGGTTGGGACTGAGGGGCTCTGGCAGAGATGGGGGAGGGAACGTGCCCAACCCGTGGCTGCCTTAAAAGCCTCAGGCATCAAACAGTCACAGCCCTTTTATTGGTTTGGCGGAATGAGTGGGGCTCCCTCCACCCCCCAAACTCGTTATGGGGAATGTGACGAGGGCCTGGGACAGGGCATCCCAGCGTCCCCCAGCACAGATCCCCCACGCCCACTCCAGCACAGATCTTGGTCGGTTACAACAATGGCTATGAGGACTTTCCAGCTGAGTGCCCCCGCCCGCCATCAATCAGCCATGCAGAACCCTGCCCATGTAGCCCCCATTTGTCCCAGAAGGGCTCTGCATTCCTGAACCTGGGTTCAAACAACCGGAGACTCCTGAGAGCCGCTTGACCCTGCTGGTTATAACAGAGGCTCCCAGCACGGGCAATGGGCCTCAGACCCATCAAACAGGGTCCCCCACCCCGCCTGCCACCAAAATGGTTCCCAAACACGGCCGCATGGACAACTCATGGGCAGCCAGATACGTGCAACTATCTACACAACTGTGCAACCCCCCCCCTTGTGCAACCCGATGCACATGCGTGCACGCACACGTGCAGCTAGCCATGCAACTAGACAAACTATGCATCGGCTCGGCAGGATTCAATTTTTATCAGTAAATGTCAGGAAGCGTCGATTCCACTGCACGCAAACTGATGAAAAAATATGGCTATCAATAATAATCGAAACTCACAGCTAGGCAAAGTAAGACAGATGGTGCTCGTGAAGGTCTCTGAGTTTGCTTTAAGGGTAATTAGTTGGTACGTTTTGACGTGTGATGTTGACAGTTTGTGTTTTAGTGGTTATAGCACTTGAACTTTTTGAATCTCAGTGTTTTCTATCCTTGACTAATTATTGTTGGAGTCCTCCCCATAAGTTCCCACAACTGTGAAAATGTAAATCAACAAAAATGAGGGGGGGGGAATGCTTAAAAATAAACATCAATATCATTTGTCGAAATTATAAAGAAGTAAAAATTGAATTCTGTCCAGTTAAACTAAACCCTGAGCCCTTTGTGCGACCAAAAGTGCATCCCGCCACGCATGCAACTATACACATACAGGGTACACACATCCACGCGTGTGTACAACCAGACACAAACACGCCACCATAAACCCACCCACTCCACGTGTAACTATATACACACACGCATACCTACGTTCCACATATACACACGCCCAACCCTGCACGTGCACTCCCATAAACAGCCACGCGTGTGCGCACACCCCACCTGCAATCACTCGCGTGCCCCGGCTCTTTCCCCAGGAGGTCCAGGGCTCGGCAGTCATGAGGTCTTTCTCGTTTGCAACACCTCTCAGCTGGGGCCTGGCTCCTACCTGTCCCCTACCCCCAAGCTCTGGGGCGACTGATCCCTGGGGAAGGCACTACCCTCTCCCCACACGCATTTAGGCAGAAGGATGTCAAGGGATAAGACATGGTGGGGGGCTGTGGCCCCAGTAGCCCTCTTGTCCTTCACCCCCAAACACCCGTGGCCTGTGAGCCCCCCACCCCTCACCACTGGGGTCAGCTGGGTGTAACCCCCAGGCCTGGCTCTCTGCCCCCTCCGCTAGGGTCAGGGGGCAGAGAGGGGCCCACGTTCGAGGATCGGGACCCATCTCTGCCAAAAGCCACCTTGGGAGCTGCCCAGGTCACCTACGCTCTGCCCGCTGGACCCTGCCTGCCCCATCACGCACCCCTCCCTGCCCAGGGACGTCGGGCCACGGAGCCCTGGCCCTTTTCCCCCGCATCGGAAGCAGGCGGCCGCCTCCTGGGGGAGAGCATGGGGCAACACTTGCCCCCCCCATCCCTGGGGTCAGCAGATGGGGCTGGAGCAGTGTGTGGACCCATGGGGGTGCGGGCAGGTGGGCCCCTACTCCCCATGCCTAGGCGCTCCGGCTGCAGGAGGGCCGTGGCTTGGCTTGGGCTGGGGAAGGTTGTGTAGTGCAGCAGCACGGCCTAGTGGGGACGAGGCCCAAGTGCAGGAGGTTCGTCCCCGACCAGGCTCGGCTCTCCAGGCCCAGGGGCTGGAGGACTGAGAGATGCTGGACCGGGCTCGCTCCTTCGCTCTCCACGGCCAGAAAAGCATCACCGCCCCAGACACCTCCGCATCCCAGACGGGAGCGTGGCCTGCCCCGGCGAAGCGCCGCACTGTCACTGGTGGGGAAAGGCAGGCGCGGAGAGACGAAGTGGCCCTGTCCAGATCACACAGGAAGTCCACCGGCTCTGATCGTTAGAGTCCACCCCACTCCCAGAGCTGTCCTGACTCCCAGCCCTCTCTGCTCTGACCCACTCCCCTCCCAGAGCTGGGAATGAAATCCAGGAGTCTTGATTCCCAGCCCCGCTGCACTAACCACTCAATGCCACTGCCTCCCAGAGCCGGAAATAGAGCCCAGGAGTCCTGGCTCACAGCCCCCACTGTGCTAACCACTGGCCCATGGCTCCTCTCCCCTGCAGTTTGACGGTTACAAAGGAGCACCGTCTAGCTGTCAGTCCCTCCCTTGTAACTAGTGTCCGCAGGCCTCGCTAGTCAAAACATGGCTGGGAAGTAAAATAAATAAGGCATCAGTGAGCAAAGGCAGAGTAACGGATGTGGCAGGAGATGGATGGAGCCAGGGATAAATCAGCCAGGATGTCCTGGTGGCATCGGCCGCCAAATGAACAGACGCTCACTGGGTGTGTGAGCCCCATGGCGACTGGCCCCCCTCCCTCCATGGGTTGGGCTCCGTCCAGCAGAGGCAGAATCTGGGCACAAGCAGAGCCCAGGCATGGGCCGACAAGGCTTCCTCTGGGACCATGGCTTGTCTGCCTAGCTCATCAGGGCTTTTGAGCAGTCGCCCGAGTAGCCGGCGGCTGGGGCTGCTCGGCTACCACTCGGTCTGCACCCCCATGGGGCTAACCCCGGGTGCCAGGGCCATGCCCGTGTCATGACATGGCATCGCAAGGGCACAACTGCTCTCTCTCATATCACGACTCGGGGTCCCCACATCGTAACTGTCCTCACTCCTACCCCGGCTCGGGAACACCCACACCCCAAAACCACGACTCATCACTTTAGATCGTGACACCCGCTTCGTATCGTGACTCAGCATCCTGGGCTCATGATCCCCCCGCCCCAGTACCCCAACCCGTCCCCTTGGATCACGACACCCCTTCATGGCACAGCCAGCACCCTGAATCAGGATGCCCGCCCCCCAATATCATGAGGCAGTGCCCCAAAGAGCGCAACACAGCTTTCCAGCACCACCACGTTCCTTCTTGACTTCCCATCACAGCAGCGGTGGCCATGTGCCCCACACTCCTGCACGCCACCCCCCATGCCAGGCCAGGGCCTCTGCCCACAAAGAACCTGTGACCCATTGGGGATCAGGACATGGAGGGCGCCCTCTCATGAGGCTGGTGCAAGCCATCTCCCAGGGGCAGGGGGGACCCTCATGGCCTCCTTGGGGTCCCCATTGATGGAGCCAGCCCTGATTGAAAGGGCATTAGGTAAGGAAGTTCCCTCACCATCTTCCCAGCCCCTATGAAGTTAAGCGGCTCTCCCAGTGGGGAGAAGGTCACAGAAGGGGAGTGGGGAGGGATGGAAGGGAGACCCAGCGCGTGCTTCCCTGCCCTGGAGAGGGGCCTGAGGGGTGAGCTGCCACACATGGAAGCTGTGATACCACCCCGCCGGAGCAGCCCAGCTCCTCTTTCCTCCATTTTCCCCAGTGATTGCGAGATCTCCCCATAGGGGCTTTCCCAGGGAGGGATTCCAGGCCCGCAGGCACCGCTAATCCCCCGCTGTGGCCGCGGGGTGAGTGATGGAGTGCCCGGGAGATGAAGCGCAGCTGGGGGCTGCTGAGTGACGCCGACATGACAAGCCGCCGGCCCCCAGAGATGTAGCCCCGTCCGGCAGGGCTGCGCGCCAGGGTTCCCCCCCCCTGCCCACTGCGGTCAGGGGCTGGGTTTTTTCCTGACATGCGGTTTCCTGACTGAAGGGGACAGGGAAATAACGACCGAGCTCAGCCCAAGGGCATTGGCAGACATGATCTTCCTAGGCTGGGGCAAGTCCCTTACCCATGGCTTGGTCTGCCCCCTCCTCAAATTGAGCTCGGAAGCCCTTGTCCCATCTGCTCTACATCTGATGCCCAACCCCCTGTATAATGGATGCAGAGCCAGTCTGGGTGTCCAGGGTCATTCTTGGGGGGAATACCCTTTCCTCAAAGTCTCTCCCCTTTCCCATTCCTCAGACCCCATCAATATCACCTTCTCCTTGCTAATCCCCTCTCTTTTTCCTCTTCTTCCAACCACCACCCCACCCCACATCCTCTCTGTCTGTCAGTCAGCAGTGCAGGGTCTATGACATCCAGTTGAGCGAGTCCATTTCCAACCAGTAGGGGGCAACAGCACACACAGACCTAGAAACCTGGGGCCCCATCCATCTTGGGTTGGTTTCGACAGTTACGCTAGGGAGAGATTTGGCCCATTTACAAACTAATCACGAACAAACCTCTCATACCTGATCCGCAGTGACGCTTTGGCTGCTTCATGCCATGCTCCTTCGTTAATATTTCAGTTTCTGATCCTGGCCCCGGTTGTTATAGCATGCTGTTCAAAGGTGCTTGTGTTCTTTCCCAGCAGTGGCAGCATTTCAGTTTCACTGATAAGCTCTTAAGATGCAGCGTAACAAAGCAGTCCGCTCAGTAGGAAAGGAGAGATTTTCAAGTTCTTAGTGCCCGCACACTGGACTGTATTTTCCAAATAGCTCAGCCTGCCAGGTGCACATTGAAAATCTCGTGTTGATTTTGGGTGCTGGGTGCTTGAAAAATCTGTCCCTAAAGTGTTTTGGCACGGAGAGTTTCCAGCATTGGGACATAATTTTCATCAGGACTTCAGGAATATTTTTTTTCCACTGATTCCTGCGTTAATAAAAACCTGTTAAAAAAAGAAAAGATCAAGGTGAGACAATACCTTTAAAAAACACATTTTGGAACTGAACAATCCACAGGTAATTGGGGAGAAATTGTTGCAAAATTACATCTAACGATGAAGTATGAACTGTATTCTTTCAGCACACACAAGTCTAGTTTCTCAGATGAACGCGAGCCAGTCAGACAATACCATTGATTTTTGGTAGATTTTTTGTTGTTGCCATTTTTGCATTTTTGTCCTAATTTCTTACTCAAAAAATCTGTTTTCTAAGCCATAAAAAAAAAACAGAACTGAAAAATATTTAGGTTTTGATTAAAAATGGTCAGGTTTTGGACAAAATGTTTGTTTTTCAAAATATGAATTTTTTTTAAACCTCTAAATTTTTGGTTTCTGTTGTTTCACCAGCAAAGTGCGTGGGGAAATGAATTTTTTCCACACAAATGTTCATTTTCGGTGGAAAGCCATTTGTCATCAAAATAATGGTTTTTGACAGAATAATTGTAAGCCACTGTAGTGAGCAACTCGCTCTATCATGCCTCGTTTTATCTGTTATTTATCCAACCCCAGCACCAGGTGGATGATCTGGGCACCTTAGAATCATTGATGGACAGCTTCTCCCAACCCTTCTGTGAGGTAGGGCACAATTATTATCCTCTTATTACAGAGGGGAAACGGAGGCACAAAGCAATTTAGGTTATGTCTACACTGCAAAGAAAAACCTGTACCACCACGTCCCAGAGCCCAGATTAATTGACTTGAGCTAAAAACATCAGTGGAGACATTTGGGCTGCAAGACTCTTGCTTGGTTTCCACAGCCCACGTGTCTACGCTGCTATTTTTGGCCCTGCAGCCTAAACCCTATGTCATTTGACCTGAGCTTTGAGATTTGGTCCCATGGGTTTTTCTCAGCAGTGCTTTCAATAACTTACCCAAGCTACAGAAGAGGAACGTGGTAGAACAGGGAATAGACCTGAGGTTTCCAGGCTAGCGCACTAACTACTGGACCATCCAACAACACAGAGATGTGTGAGCATATACATGCTTAGGGATATTAATTAATAATTGATCATCATTGTTCATCAATCATTAATAAATGATCATTAATCACTGATGATAATGAAAAACGCACTGTTGTCCTTCCTCAGTGTCGTACGTTTGGGGCATTCCCTGAGGATTTGGGGGGCAGGAGGGTTGGCGTTTTTTGGAAACGGCTCCATTTGCAAAGTTCAGATCCCAACCGTTGCCAACTATTGTGAGCCTCAAGATCTCCCTCTTCGCACCCCAGCTCCTGGATTCCTGTGACTACGCAAATCTCTCCGCTGTCATTTTTTCCACAAAGGAAGTTTCCAGCACCCCTGGTGGCGGAGGAGAGCTTGGAGCATTCAGCATTGAGCAGACCAGGGGAAAAAAGCCAGCGCTGCAGCTTTGTTTAAAAATCTCATGATTTTTAAGTCAGGGTGGCCTCATTTCTGAACGCTTGAGATTGGCGATGGATTCGGCGCCGCACTCTGGAGGGCTGGAATTCAGGGATCTGCCCTGGCCCATTTCAGTCAAGGGCGAATTTGCCTTTGAACCTTGCCAAAATCGGGGGGGAGCAGAGCGGAATCTTTTTGGAATCGTCTTTTCCATCCCAGTTGTGTCACTCATTGTGTTGGGGTTTTATTTAATGGCCTTAAAGGAAACAAACCCCGTTGCAGACTCCCCTCTTGGCAAGCTCCTCCACACGCCTGCTGGGCCCTTCGCATTGCCAGCTCATTAACTCGCAGGCTTGCCCTGCTATCCCACCAAACAGCCACAGCTTGCAACGATCAGCCCAACCCGGCCCCGACATCTTCCCTCCTCGCCCTGCCTCCCAGACGACTGGAGTGTTAAACAGATGGTTGCTTCGTCTCGCCGGCGCTCCCCGGCCTCAACGCCTGCGCCTGTCTCTGACTCGTTTCAGGATGGAAGTCTTGTAAGGCAGCCCTTGACGGTTGATCCCTTCCCGTCTTTTACTGCCTTTACGCCTGTTGTGCAGAAAAACCCATAAACTGAGCAAGGATGTTGTAAAACACCAAAGCTCAGCTGGGGTGGGGGGGCAGATTCTCCCAGGCAGGTGTCAGGATTGTTAATTAGGAGCCAGGAGCTGTCAGATCCTAAATTTCCGCAGCAGGTGGGGCTCTATCGCCCTCTCGCAGATCTCGCCAGCCAAAGGATGGGCACTTCCTATGGTCCAAAAGAAGCCACTGCTAATGTGCTGGAGAGGCAGGAGGGGGCAGATGCTTTTAAACCAACCTCTGAGGTTTGGGGGCTGCCGGGCTGGAAATTTCAAAGGAAACTTCCAGCCACCCTCTGCGGTGATCAACACAGGGAGAGTTGCCTCTGGCTACATGCTCGCCTTCCTCTCCAGGAGGTAGGAAGAAGGGTTGAAATCCCCCGGGCTCCATCCTGTGTTTATGTGTTGAGATTAGAAATCTGTGCTCTGTCTACCCCTGGGAGACTCTGTGGAGGGCTGGAGAGCTGATGGCTTCAGAGCCAACATAGGCAAGGAGCGGGGGGGTCTCCTGACTGGAGAGCCACAGGGTCATTTGAAAAGGCGGGCTGTGGCCCTGCCCTGTTATGTGTTCTTGGGGCAAATCTCTGTGCCTTCGTCCGTACAGAGCATGAGTTCTTTGGGGCAGGGACTGTCTCTCGCTCTGCGTGTGCGCAGATCCTAGCAAAATGAGGCCGTGATCTTGAGGCCTCTCGGCCGCATTTCTATTGGAAGAAGGAGCTGAGGTGCTCAGCCCATCCTGCTGCTTCCCAAAGGGAATGGAGGGTGGAGGGGAATGATGCCCCCAAACACAGAGCAAGAGACAGTCTCTGCCCCACACTGATCGCAGTCTAAATAGTCAAAGGGCAGGAGGGGAAACTGAGGCATAGAGAGGGGAAACGATTTGCCCAAGGTCACCCAGAAGGCCAGAGGCAGAACCAGGGATAGAACCCACGTGTCCTGAATCCTTAAAATATTTCATCCCACTTTATGATGCTCTCCCCTTCCAGATATCAGTCTGATCCTTATAACCCTCCCAAACTCTTGGCCTCTATGGTATCATGTGGCCCCCAGGTCATGTGTTGTGTTTTCCACATGCTGCCGTTCGGTTTCGTTGATGGTCCCCTTGCCCCTGCAGCATGAAAGAGGATGAACAAAGTTCCCAGTCCCTCTTCTGTCAACCAGTCAAGTCACATCCCTCTTATCACATCCTCTTGTTCACTACAGGAAGATCAATCTGTTCAGCTCACTAAAAGGAAGCTCATGAAGTGAGCACCTCCATGGGGGGAAAACTGGTAGTAACAAGCTTTTTAGTCTAGCAGACAAGGGCAGAACAAGAGCCAATAGCAATCTCGGGCAGAGCCTCAAAAATGGTGAGGGGGCTGGAGCACATGACTTATGAGGAGAGGCTGAGGGAACTAGGCTTGTTAAGTCTCCAGAAGAGAAGAGTGAGGGGGGATTTGATAGCAGCCTTCAACTCTCTGAAGGGGGGGTCCAGGGAGGATGGAGCTAGGCTGTTCTCAGAACTAGGAGCAATGGTCTCAAGTTGCAGTGGGGAAGGTCTAGGTTGGATAGTAGGAAAAACTTTTGCCCTAGGAGGGTGGTGAAGCACTGGAATGGGTTCTCTAGGGAGATGGTGGAATCTCCATCCTTACAGGTTTTTAAGGCCCTGCCTGACAAAGCCCTGGCTGGGATGATTTAGTTGGGGTTGGCCCTGCTTTGAGCAGGGGGTTGGACTAGATGACCTCCCTAGGTCCCTTCCAACCCTCACCTTCTATGATTCTATGGTGATTCTACGCTGATCTCAGTGATCCCTGAACTATTCCATCTCCATGGGCTCCTTTTGTTTGCCTGCCACTGACCCTCCACCTCCCTTTTGCTAGATCCTTTATAACGGGGTGACCAGAACTGGCTGCTGCACCCTGATGAGGGGATGCCCTTGATTTGCAGAATCTCATTGTAACGTTTTCATTCGTAGTTTCCTTTAACTTCCAATCATTTTTGGCTTTGTGACGGCTGCTTCCCAATAAACTGTCCTCAGTGGTGCCCCAGCTGTAATCTTAGTAGCTCTCATTCATTTAGAGCCCAACAAGGGTCGCAAAGAGTTCAAATGATTCCTTCCAATGAGTGTCCCTTTGCATTGGTCAGTGTTGAATTCCTCCTGCCCGTTCCCCTGCCGTGGACAGGTCCCTCTCAAGTTGCCCAGGCGTCTCTGGACTTGACTGAGCCAAATCGTCTTGTGTCACCTGCACTTTTTGCCACCTCACTGCCCAGCCGCTTTTCCAGATCGTTAATCAATATATCGAACAACAATCCTACTACAAAACCTCGGGGTATCCACCGTTAACCTTTGACCACAATGAAAATTAACTGTGTATTCCCACTCTTTGTTTGCTTAGCCATTCTCTGATCCGTGACAGTATTTTACTTCTTACCCTATGAGTGAAACACTCAGTGATACATAAAAGTCCATAGGCAAATCCCTCTCCCCCCTCCACGATAGTCGTCTGAGTTTCCATCAATAGAAATAACTCCCGTTTGCACCTTACGAAAGCTCTGTAGCACTAGAAGTTGTACCAGGCAGATAGCGGTGTGCGAACCATCCGATCCCACCCAGCCGCACCTGTCACCGCTGACTTGTCTGGTTACCTTTCTACATTTCACTGAGCCAGGGTCGTTCAGCCTGAAAGGCTTCCCCTTGGCCAACCAGCCATGGCAAACACCACTTTTCTTACAGAAACCAAACGTCTCTTCCATAGAGTCATATAGTTTAAGGCCAGAAAGGACCATTAGATGATCTAGTCTGACCTCCTGGGTGGCACAGGCCATTGCATTCCACCCTGTTACCCCTGTCCTGAGCCCATTAACTCAATCTTGGCTAAAGCAGCTTCCGGAAAGGCCTCCAGTCTGGATTTGAAGCCATCAAAGAATGGCGAATCCACCAGTGCCCTGAGGAGTTTGTTCCAGTAGTTAATCACCCTCCCTATTAAAAATCTGTGCCTTATCTGTCCTTAAGTCTCATGAGAGTGATCAAGGGTTTTAGTCCTAATGACAAAGATTGGGTTTCTTTTCAGATATGCACATACCGATCCCAGCGTGTGCTGCCCCAGTCTCACCAGGGAAATGAACCGAGTTACACAGGTGTAAGCCAGAGTAACACAATGCAGAATCTGGCCTGTGTGTTTTACCCCTTTGGCAAAGAACATTCTTCCACTGGTCAAACAAGCAGGAGAAGCAGGTATTACGAGACATTCCTGGCCAGCAGTTTGTGAGAACAGGTGTCTTTGCCTTCCACGCCCTCTTTCTTTCATCAGACCCAGAGAGAACAAGCCTCATCCCCCAAAGCAATTCTCTCTCCTGGCAGGTTTCAGCACGGCCAGTTTGAACCGTTCATGTCAGTGATGATCCATTATAAATGATCCCACTCTTTCTGACCAAGCTATCATGACCCAGGCCCGGCTCACCCCGAATGCCCCGTGCACTGAGCACTCCCCGAATCGCCACGCCAGAGCATTTTCGGCCATGGGGTGTTGTTGGCAAGCGGCGCTTTGTGACATCATTTTCTTCCCAGGCCTGGACTGGATGAGTGAAACAAGGAAGATAACGAAAACCAAGTCCTAAGGAGAGAGCTTGCTGGTCGGAGTTATGAGACGGTTTGTCCTTCAGGGGAAACGGCATGAAACGTTTGGGGTTATCCTCCTGCAGGCGTGCGCGTGCACAGAGAATCGTAGGGCTGGAAGGGACCTTGAGAGGTCATCTAGTCCAGTACTTGGCACTCGAGGCAGGACCAAGCATTATCTAGACCATCTCTAAAGGGGTCTATGCTTCCCCCTTGCTGCTCCGGGCTTCTTCTCCCACAAACCGCATGCACATGCCTTATTTACAGGCTTGTCTTCCCACCACCAACTATTTACTGGTCCAGTCTCGGGCCTGGGGACACTCAATCTCAGCCACCAGATCAGGGCAGCTCACCCCCATCTGAGGTTTCTCCCTTTCGGGCGGCCCCTCACTCCTTCCGGCTACTGCTCCTACCACCTCCCTTCAGTGAGCCTCGGGTCAGCCCCCTGAGCTCTTTCCTGGGAGCTTCTCTAGGGCCCTTCTAACGAGCCTCACAGCTTCTTCTTGTTAGCCCAGTCCCTGCAGGCTCACTCAGCTGAGTCCATCCCCATTTAATTAGGGCTCCAGTGGCAGGGGAGTGGTTTAACCCTCAGTGCTCCGCCAGCATCTTGTCACACCGTCCCTGACAGACGTCTGTCGAACCTGCTCTTAAAAATCTCCAATGACTGGGATTCCACAACCTCCCTCCGCAGTTTATTCAGTGCTTAACTACTCTGACAGTTAGGAGGTATTTCCTAATGTCCAATCTAAACAGCCTTTGCTGCAATTTAAGCCCATTTCCTCTTGTCCTGTCCCCACAGGTTAAGGGGAACAATTTTTTTCCCTCCTCCTTTTATGATTTGAAAACTGTTATTGTGTCCCCCGCTAGTCTTCTCTTCTCCAGACTAAACAAATCCAGTTTTTTCACTCTTTCCTCCTAGGTGATGTTTTCTAGACCTCTCATCATTTTTGTTGCTCTTCTCTGGACTTTCTCCAGTTTGTCCACATCTTTCCTGAAATGTGGTGCCCAGAACTGGACACAATACTCCAGATGAGGCCTGATTAGCAGGGAATACAGCAGAAGAATTACTTCTCCTTTCTTGTTTTCAACATTCCTGCTAATACATCCCAGAACGATGTCAGCTTTTTTTGCAGCCATCTTACACTGTTGATTCATATTTAGCCTGTGATCCATTATGACCCCCAGATTCTTTTTGTAATCTTTCTTAGGCAGTCATTTCTTGTTTTGTATGTGTGCAATTGATTGTTCCTTCCAAAGTCGAGTACTTTGCATTTCTCTGTATTGAATTTAATCCTATTTACTGCAGACCATTTCTCCAGATCATTCTGAATTTGAAACCTATCCTCCAAAGCACTTGCAAGCCCTCCCAGCTTGGTATGGTCCCCAGACTTTATACGTGGTCTCTCTCCGACAGTACCTAACTCACTGACGAACATCTTGAGCAGAACCAGATCTAGAATGGCTTCCTGCGGGGAACATGCAGGAACACGCCACCATATCCGTTCGTTCCCCTGTGCACATACAGCCACAAACACCTGGACGCACACAGATTTGCAAACACACATGCACCAACATGGGCACATGTGCACACACCCCTACATACCTGTGCATACACAAGCCCTCCCCACACACATGCTAACATCACAGCAAGTATCAAGCAAGGTAGGACGCCTTCCCCCCCCTTCGCCAGACTTGCAAATTCCACCTCTCTCCCTTCCCTACCCGTTTGTTTCCTAGGCTGCTCATGCAAGAGGTTTGCTGCCCTCTTCTGGATGCTGGGATGGAGAGCGGCTGAGGCGGCACTGATGCATGGGACCCTGACAGCTTGAAAGAGCCGTGGGGGGCAAAGCGAAGGCCGCTGCCGTGGGAATTCATCCTGACAAAGGGCCCTGTGGACGACGCTCCCTTACAAGCCAGATCCAGGAGGCTGGGGCACCCAGCCCTGCCAGGGGGGAAGGGGTGGGTAAGATGGGGCAGAGGGGCAATTTCCCATCCCCCTAACACCTTTGGGAGCACGGTGGGGTGGAGCAGGGGGGGGGAATCCTGCCTGCTGGGCTCTGGCTTGAGGGTGGGAGCATATAGCTGCCCTCTCCCACCCCCAACCACACACGTTTCAAGGGGTGAGCCCCATTTTCAGCCCATCACCAGTGCAAGCCACACCCCAAAGGCACCATCGCCCCTACCAGCCCTGCCCCACTACAGACTCTAACAGCAGGGCTTCTGAGTCACCCTTCTCCCCCAGCCAAGCCCTTCTCTTCTCGTTAGCTCAGGGATTTATTCCCCTCCCCTCCACGCCTCCCTGCCAGCCTATAAACAGGCATTTAGTGTCTCCATTATTGTTTATGGGCCTGTAAAATTTCACTGGCTCCTATTAGAGTGGCCCTGGCCCCGGCTGAGGCGGGGAGCCAGGGGAGGGGGAGGGTTGGATGGAGGAGATGGGCAGAGCCCAGCTCTGAGACCCGGGGCCATGGCCACACAGACTTCATGGGGCAGATCCTGGCCAGTACAAGCCCCAGGCCAGGGTAGAGAAAGCAGGGCCAAACCGGAGGTGAGGCAGTAGGGGTATCAGAGCTGGGCCCTGCAGTGCCCAGGCCAGCATGGGCCAAAGATGGCTAGTGGGGAGGAGAGCTCCCGGCCCCTCTCCCCTCCAGCAGCAGAGATGAGGACCCTGTCCTCAGAGGACTAGATCCTGGAGTAGGGCATGGGCTCTCACTGTATCATGCCCTTTGCACTTAAACCTAGCTCACGTCTTCGTCTGAGACACCGTCCCACCAGCCGCCCAGGATTGTGGCAGGATTGTGCCCTGTGGGAGCTTGCTCAGCTCCAGGCACAGCTATCAAGCTTTTGGTGCCCCAATGAGACAGTCCCCCTGGAACTGAAAAAGGAAAAGGAACCTGCCTGGCTATGTCATATCTGTAAAATGACTCCAGATGTTTAGGAGGCTCTGAGGGAAGTCTCCAGATGTTAAGGCATCCTTGAGCAAGATCTCCAGATTTTTGGGAGGGTCTGAGCAAGGTCTCCAGATGCTTGTAAGAGTCTATCAGAGGTGTCCAGATGTTTGGGAGGCTCTAAGCAACATCTTCAGATGTTTGGGAAGGTCCGAGCGAGATCTCCAGATGTTTGGGTGGCTCTGAGCAAGGACTCCAGATGTTCAGGGAGGTCTGAGTGAGATCTCCAGATGTTTGGGTGGTTCTGAGCAAAGTCTCCAGATGTTCAAGAAGGTCTGAGCAAGGGCTCCAGATGTCTGGTGTTTTCAAAAAAAAATCTTCCATTTTGAAAAACAAAGTCTCAAGAATCTTCCACACATGTAGAAAAATCATGTAGGAAAAAAGGCCATCTTTCATCTAGAAGAGTTTTTAGGACCATAAGGGTCGACCAGTTCTAGATTTCATTCAGTTCACTGATGACAGAAAGAAGCCAGGTCGGTTCCATCCCTGGGGCCACCCCACACACAACTGGGGGTTTTCTCAGGGGTGAATGTGTCCCATCAGCCTTAACCACTGGCAAGGAAAAATCAAGACTAGTGCAAGAAGAGGTCAATTGCATGACTGCTTAGTCCTACCAGGACTTAAGGAGACCCCATGTGGAGATGCTGGCCAGCGGCAGGCTTTCAGCTGGAGAGACCGAGAGACAACGCCAGGGTTTGTCTTCATCCAGCAGCCTCCGGAATTAATCCTTTTTCTATCTATCCAAGCCCAAACCTGCCTCTGCTCTGGGAGGGGCTGCAAGGACCAGGGTTCACCACCCTCTGTAAACACCCCCCTCATACACACCATATCTGAAAACATCTGCCTGATGCCAAATGTTATCAAGGGATTGGGGGCCCCAGCCCCCACAAAAGTCTCTGCAGCCCTGATGATCTCCTTGCGGCTTCAGTCTCCCAGCAAATTCTTCCCTGAGGGAGCCTCTCTCCACAGGGGTCTCGGTCCCAGCAATCCAACCTGCAAAATCGTGTCAAGATCTGAGATCCTTTGTTCTGTGTTTGTACAGCAGCTAGCGCAGTGAAACTCAGGTACCTAACAAATAATGTGTAGCACCCGGCATACTGGGGTCCTGGTCCATGACTGGAGCTCCCAGGAACTACCACAATACAGATAAGAAGAAGAAGGATGAGTCCTGAGCCCCGGAGGGTTACGAGGGTAAATTAATTGGTATCTAGCAAGTGGAAACTACTAAAAAATTCTTCAACGTAAACAGAATTCTTCAAAATAAAAATTTTTGCAAAATTGTTTCTTTTTTTTAAACATCTTTCAAGGGTTTTAGGCAAAATTGGAATGACAAAAATGTCAGTTTTGTGGGGGTTTGTTTCTTTCCTTTTCCCTTTTTCTATTTTCCTGCCATTTTTCTCGTTTTTTTGCTGCCTTCCTTTCTCTTTGTTTTCCTTACTCCCCCCTCACTTGGTCTTTTTCTTTCAATAAATGTCCCCAATCCTATTTCCTCTTTTCCTTCCATTTTTGAAAATCAAAAATTGGCCGGCAGTGACAATTTGGTCCATTTCACCCCCTGTGAAATGAAAAAAATGTCACCATTTTTCACAAAACTGGCAAGTCCTTTTTTAACCCAACTCTCTGTAAAGTGGGATCCTCCATTAGCAAATGCTTAGGCTTTGTCTGCTCTGCAATGTAAGGCCATGATTCAGACACAGGCTCCCTTTCCATCTACACCCCAATTGTGCTAACCCAGGATCCCAGGACACCACAGGGGTGTAGGGTCTGAGCCTGGACACAGCCCCAGTGGACTCGTGTTCTGGGAGTCCACCAGTACCCCACAATCCCATGGGCCAACTTTCTTTGTTCTCTGGAGAGTCAAGTTTGGTGGACAGTCAAGTTTTCCCACAATGCAATGGGAACAAATGCCTAGAATGGCCACATTTTGGGAGGACACAAAGAAGTCTGGGATATGGGTGGTTGGGCTCAGATCTCCATAATGCAGCATAGATGCCGCAGGCCCAGGTTGGGACCAAGCCTTGTGGATAGGGGAAAGTGGTAGATGTTGTATATCTTGACTTTAGAAAGGCTATTGATACTGTCTCACATGACTTCCTCATAAACAAACCAGGGAAATACAACCTAGATGGAGCTACTATAAGATGGGTGCATAATTGGTTGGAAAACTGTTCACAGAGAGTGGTTATCAGTGGTTCCCAGTCAAGCTAGAAAGGCATATCGAGTGGGATCCCGCAGGGATTAGTTCTCGATCTGGTTCTATTCAATATCTTCATCAATGATTTAGATAATGGCATAGAGAGTACACTCATAAAGTTTGTGGAACATACCAAGCTGGAAGGGCTTGCAAGTGCTTTGGAGGATAGGTTTCAAATTCAGAATGATCTGGAGAAATGGTCTGCAGTAAATAGGATTAAATTCAATATAGAGAAATACAAAGTACTCCACTTCGGAAGGAACAATCAATTGCACACATACAAAACAAGAAATGACTGCCTAGGAAAGATTACAAAAGGGATCTGGGGGTCATAATGGATCACAGGCTAAATATGAATCAACAGTGTAAGACGGTTGCAAAAAAAGATGACATTATTCTGGGATGTGTTAGCAGGAATGTTGTAAGCAAGACAGAAGAAGTAATTCTTCTGCTGTATTCCACACTGATCAGACATCAGCTGGAGGATTGCATCCAGTTCTGGGCGCCACATTTCAGAAAAGATGTGGACAAATTGGAGAAAGTCCAGAGAAGATCAACAAAAATGAGAAAAGGTCTAGAAAACATGACCTAGGAGGGAAGATAGAAAAAACTGGATTTGTTTAGTCTGGAGAAGAGAAGGTTGAAGGGGCCACACAATAACAGTTTTTAAGTATATAAAAGGTTGTTACAAGGAGGAGGGGAAAAAATTGTTCTCGTTAACCTCTGAGGACAGGACAAGAGAAAATGGGCTTAAATTGCAGCAAGAGCGGTTTAGGTTGGACATTAGGAAAAACTTCCTAACTGTCAGGGTAGTTAAGCACTGGAATAAATTTTCTTGGGAGGTTGTGGAATCTCCATCATTGGAGATCTTTAAGAGCAGGTTATACAAACACTTGTCAGGGATGGTCTAGATAATGCTCGGTCTGCCCTGAGTGCAAGGGACTGGACCCATCCTACGATTTTATGATTTCCTAACCTGGAATTACAAATGAATGTTAGATGCTCAAACCCTAGGGTAACAAACACAGGGTCTGCTAACTTGAGTTCCACTAACCCTGGGCTTACATTGCAGTATGGATATACCCTTTGGTTGGGTGACAAGATGGCCCGATTTTATAGGGACAGTCCTGATATTTGGTGCTTTGTCCCATAGAAGCGCCTATTAACCCCCACCCCTGTCCCAGTTTTTCACACTTGCTAGGTCACCATAGCCCTAGTGTCTCTCTTCACTGCAGAGTTAGCCTGGGTTCTTACCTGAGTGTTTACTCTAAGACACGTCCAGACACAACACTCTCTCACCTGAGTTCAGTGGTGCTTTAAACCCAGGCTAGCTGGCCCAGCTGGGGTTTGGGTTAGAACCCGGATGGCAATTCAGGCTGGAACCCACTTTGCAATGATGGCACAGACTAAGCTACTGGAGTGATGACAGTCCTCCAGTGCCTTCCCACAATTCCCCACCGTGCCCCAAAGGACAGACAAGTTCTCCCCCAGCTCACTGGGAAACAATCGCAGAGTGTCTCAGCTCAGGGCAGCACAAAGAAGCATGGGATATGCCCCCAGAAATCCTCGCAGCGCACAAATGGAGGAGCGCAGCACCAGTGATGACCCAGTAATTTGGCTAAGGCTTTGCAATGTGGCTCCTCACACCCAAGCTAAGCTAACGGGGTGCTCAGACCCAGGTGCCAGTCACGCAGACGAGCTCACCTGCACACACCCGCATAGAGACAGACAAAGCAATTGGCAGGAATCACTGGGTGGTGCCGTTACACACACGCTTACCCAATAGTTTTCTCAGCATGCCAGCAGCATTCAGTCTGTAAGAGACACTGGGTTGTTGTTAGTTTTGTGATGTTCTTTCTTTGTTGGGGTGCTGTTGCAAGCAGCAAGAGTGTTTTGGTCCCTGCTTTCATCTCTCCAGCTAGACTCAGTCCTTGGGGCCCATATGTTCCCAGGGAACTGGGCATGGATGACTGGGCTGAGAGTTCTGACCAAGGAATTGTCCTGAGTGCTGTTTGTGACCACCTCTGTTCCAGGACTGATGAATGAATATAGTGTCAATAAGTATTTCTGCTAAGAAAAAAACAGAGTCGCTGATTTCACTTCCACTGGGAAATTGAACTGCAAGGCCTTGGCAGCTTCTACCACTTGAGACGACATTTGATTTGAACATCTCTTAGGCTTCCCATCTCCGCAGCTATTAATAAAAGGTGCTCTAAACGTTATGGCACAGCATGGGCAGTCAGGGCACCTGAGATCTATTCCCAGCTCTGTCCCGTTTGTCATATTGCTGCCTCTTTCTGTGCCTTAGTTTCCCCTCCTACCAAACAGGGATGCTAACGCTGACACACGTCACAGAAAGCATGGAGGGTTAAGAAGCTTACCAAGCACAGTGAGACCCACCGATGGAGGCAACTAGGAGACACTGGGAATGTATAATAATCATCCCTAGCTCTTTAGATCTCAGCGCTTTACAAAGGAGGCCAGTATCATTAGCCTCAGTTTACAAATGGGGAAACTGAGGCAGAGGGCTGTTTATTAATGTGCCCAAGGTCACCCAGCAGGCCAGCATCAGAGCCAGGCGATTCGCCTGCATCCCCGTCCTTTGCTGTGATTACTAGACAGCATGACAACAGCCGAGCCCACTTATGGTTTTTAATAAAGAATAAAAATTAAATGTTTTAACTTGCTAAAGACGAACATTTTACATGGATAAAAATCGGGGGGACAGGGTGTGGGTTGGAAATAAGTGTTGCTAATTATCCATAAAGGAACATCACTCTTATCCATTATCTCACTTCCCTGGTGTCCGTCCGGAGTAAAGTCGAAGGAAACACTTGGGGTGACACCGGGGAGTCAGGATGGGGCGAGAGAGATTCGAATCAGGCATGGAATCTTTCCAAGCCAGAGACAAAGCCAGATAAACACCCAGATCAACCCCCTTTCCCAAAACTTGTAGCTGGGTCAGACCTTCGATCAGTGCCGATGCTGCCCCTTTAAGTGGTTGAAGTAGAACCGTGGATCCAGACGCCAAATTCTTTGAGTATTCCAGTCGGGATCTTGGCAAAGCCCCCATTGTCTCTGACTCCCCCCCCAAAAAATCAACCCTGACGAGTCCATCCCCGCAAAGTCCAGAGATGACCCTGGATTTATCCTGGCCCGACCAGGCTCAAGATCCTGGCCCTGCTAACCTTGTGGCGTCAACTGTGATTGAATTTCCTGCACAGGGCACTGAGCCTTTTCGCAACACCCTGCTCTTTCTCCTGTCAAACCTGACAAACCCCTGCCCTCCGCCCCGTCCCTGTCCCTTCCCCTGCCCCGAGTGGGCCATAAACCCATCACAGCCTGTCTCTTAATTGTCTGATGCCCCCAGCCGCCTGGAGGGGAGCAGAGAGGCCTTTGCAGAGTGAAAGCAGATAAACATCTCCCGGGGGCTGTGCTTTGTTGAAGTCCAGCTTCAAAACAACACCCCCACAACCCACCCATGAGGGGGATGGGAGGCCCGGGATGGGAGGGGAAGACCCTGCCCCGACCTGGAGTGAGACAGTGTTGCAAGCCTGCAACCTTGCATTCCTCAAGCCAGGCCTCATGCTAAGGTATTTATGGCTGCCCCCCTGGCTTTTTATTGCACTTGATTCTGATCCTCTTGTCTTGCTGCTGCCTGCCCCATCTGTGGGAGAGCTGTCCTCGCAGAATTGTCTGCGCTCAGCCCCTTTGGAAACAGCCCCAGCGCTCGGCCCCTTTGAACCAGGCAATTAGCACATCTGCCTTCCCGGAGGGGCGTTCCTTCTCCCCCGCCACTTTCAGCGCCTCCGGCTCCCGGAGAGCGGGCCCAAGGTCTGCCTCCGACAACCAACCGCCGGACTGAGCCAGCCCGGCGCGAAGAAATGACACTGCATTTCAGGGTGAAATCAGATGCCACGAGGAACGCGCTCCGCTCCCGTGAATTGAACCCACGGGTGGGAAGCTGGAGTCGCTCCACCAGGCCTGGCTCAGATTCTGGTTGCCCTGCGGTAAAGCCAGTGTGTAACGGTGTCAATCTGAAGTCACGCCACCAGGCCAGGCTCTGAACTTAGTGAGACTGGAGTAAATCGAGAGGCACCCCTCTTGGCCCAGCTCGGATCCTGGTGACACGGGTGTAAAGCTGAAGTGACTCTGCTCTTGTGGAGGCTGGCGTAAAGCCCGAGTCACTCCACCGAGATAGGCTCTGATCTTGGTGAGACTGGTGTAAACCCAGAGTCACTCCATTCACTCTAATGGAGTGACTCTGGGTATGCACCAATGTCTGGGAGAGCAGGAAATGGCCCTCTGGTCTCCCCACTTTTAAGTGCGAAAGGACCAGCCGCTCTGCTAAGCAGGCACCCTTTCCATAGCATCCGAGAGGCACACCTCAACCTGCATTTGAGGGAGCACCCTCGACTGTGCTGAGCGCAGAGTGGCAGCTCTTTGCATCTCATGTGCCCCACCAGGTAGCATTTACCCCTATCCAAAAGGCCAGACAAGGGAGGGTCAGGACCAAGGAATCTCTTTGTCTTGGGCTGACTCTCTGCCATCTCCCCAGGGATGCCCAGCCAGTTGTCTAAACTCAGCGTGGCCAACACAGAGCTCTGGATCTTCCCCCCCCCTCAAAGCCCGTCCTCTTCTCAGGCCCTGAAGTCACCCCAACCAACCCACCAGTCACTCAGGTCTGTAACCTGGGCATCACCTGGGCCTCGGCCCTGCATCTAGATCTGTCCAGGAGAGCTGGCTTTCCTTGCCATCCACACAGAGCAATCTCTCCTCATCCAGTGTCTGGATCACAGCCCCCTCCCACCCCACTTGCATCCTTCCAGATCACTCCTACGAAGTTCATTCTCCCAGCCCATCGCCCCTGGCTCCCCTTTCTCCAGCGCACACAGCACAAGCGGTTGGCGTTCGCTACCGAGGTCTTTTGTGGCCAAGCCCTACCTGGCCTATCACCGCAATCGACCAGCCCATGACGCCAGCCTCCATCACCCACGTATTAGATCTGCAAATAAACCCCCCCCAGGGAGGAGTTCCCCATAGACATCCCCAAAGCCGCCTGTACAGTCAGCTGGGAAATTCTCAACAAAACCTTCTGCTGAGGAAAAGCCAGGCTTTGAACCTAGGGCTCTTCTATTGCAGCCACTGGCCCTAATCACGGGGCTACTGGCCATTCTGGACCCACACTTCCTTCCTCTTGCTTTTCACATAACATTTTGACAGTCTCGGGTCCATGCCACTTGGGAATCAAAACCATTTCCCAAAGCTCCATGTTTTTCGCAAAATGGAGACGATTTTCCTTCCAACTCTTCTCTGCTGTGATACCTGGACACTGGTTAGGGAACTGGGGACCACTGCCCATCCAGCTGACCAGTATTGCTCCCCCATCTGTCAGTCTGTCCCCACCTGTCTCCTGTCCTGTGCCTAGATTGTGAGGTCTTCATCTTGTTGCTCTGTGTCTGTACAGCACCTAGCGCAATGAGGTCCTGGGCTGCTCACTGCTACCACAATCTAATCAATAATCATAGCACTGATCTCTGAGCTTGTATCACGTTCAACAGGGCTCACTGCTGTTCAGCTACAAAGAGTCTATTGCCCCACTGGACCCAGAGCCCTTTACAGACCATGAGACAACCAAATTCCACCCTCAAATGCAGCCAGCTCTGGGGCAGAGCACAACAGCCAAGTCGACCATAAACTACAGGGGAGGCCGCTTCGGGGAAGTGCTGAATCAAGGTCTTAGATTTTAATATTGCACAGGAAAGGCCCTCAGGCAATAAAAATGTCAGAGGAGCTCAGTAGCCAAGTGGATTGATACACTAGCCATTTGCCTGTGCGGCACTGCCTCCTTAGGAGAGCTAAGGGCCATAGGAAATGAGTTTGGTTCTCTGTACAAAAGCCCTTCTGGCCACATCACAAAGCCATAGAGTGACACAAGACTACAACAGTAGGGGGTGGGCTGTGGGTCGGGATAGAAGGGCATTGGAGAGTGGGAGAGGGCTGGATTCGAGGGACGTTGGTGGCGCTGTATATTTATTTTGCTTTCCACAGTCTTTGGGATCGCTGGGGCGGGTGGGGAAGGACGCGTATGAGAACGTAGCGAGAAAGAGAGCTCAGCCCTCGTAGGTCCCCTCTCCCCACCCAATGCAGCTCTCTCCCCACTGATGTGGGTTAATTTCCTTTGTGCCAAGCTGCTCCCCAGGACCCGCAGCTGGGGCAGGGGGTAGGGTGGAGCTGTTAGTGCCGAATTAACTGGACCTTTGATGCAGCCCGAAGGCAGGAGAGAGGCAGCTAGAAACCCACCCCACCGCCCGCCTCCCGTCAGCTCCACTGATTCCTCCGGGATTGTTTTTCGATGGCCAACGTGACAAGGGCATTTCAAGCTGGCAGAAGGGGCCAGGTTCATGGTCCTGGCTCCCAAGATGCCAAAGCCACCCCCTGGCATCCCAGAATTGGGGAGATGTGAGCCCAGCTGCCTCCCACTTGGTCTGAATGGGGAAGCAGGGCCTTGAAGCTGAGCTATAAGCGTGTCCTTATACATCGCCCTTCCACCACCACCAATGCCTCTTCATAGACCCTTGACACAGCAAAAGGCCTAATCTGGAGACACAGGGTGACTCCCTGACAGAACCACCACCGGCCATCTGGACCCGGTCTCCACTTGAACCCGCCGGACTCGGTGCCCATCCCCAACGCTAGAGGATGACGAGGCTTCGGAGGTCTCGGCCAGGCCAGATTCTGAGCCATTCTGCAGTGGATCCATTGACCTCAAGGGATCCTCGCTGGTGTCGAGAGGCTGAGAACCCAGCCCCGGTCCGGCCACAAGGCCCTGCCAGCCCATGCTGGGTGCGTAAAGGGCAGGGTGGGGGGAGCCATCTGTCTGTTCTCAGAAGCCATGTTTACACAGAAGGTTCTGCAGGGCTGGCGTCTGGGATTTGCCAAGGGAGACTGGAAAGCACACACTCTCCCACCCAACCGGCCATGGGGAGTGGGGGGGGGGGTCTGGGAGCCGCTCGTCTGCCTGTCTGAGTTGGGATCAGCTCCGGCAGCCATAAATCGGCAGGCAAGACAGTGGGAGGGGAGCGGGTGTTGCACAGGGGTCTGGGGGGCAGTTTTATAGCCATTCCATCTGTGTTAAAGGGCGAGACCCTTAATGAAAGGCCTCAGCATCCATCTCCGGGCTCCCACCCCCCAGCACTTAGCAGGGCCATTTGGCCCATGGATTTATGTTCCCACCTACCTGGATCTCATCCCTTCTCCCAGGAGACATGGGGAGACCTTGATTCCATCTCTCTGGCTTGAGCTTTCGGGCCAAGCCAGTGTTTACGTCACAGGGAGCCCATGATCCCCTATGACTCTCCCTGGGGAAGGGGAGACCCACAGGGGCTGCCAGGTGCTGTCACAGCCAAAGAACATGGGGCCTGGTTCTGATCTCCCTGGTGCAGCTTTGACTCCGAAGTGGGTCCGGATGGGGGTAAATCAATGGCACGACGCCAGCTGACGCCAGGTGAGGATCTGGCCCATGGATGCTCCTGGTTTGCACCGATGCGGGGCACGGGGTCATGAACGGTGGCTTTGACCTGGCCGTGTCTCAGAGAGTGACTGTGCCAGCTCCCGGGTGCTACCCCGGCAATCAGACTCCCTGCTGCTCGCAACGTTCTGGGGCCACCCCACTGGAAGACCCATGCTTGTCCGGTCCAGGGGATGCAGACAGCCTGGCAGCAGTCGGTGTGATTCCCACACCCACTGTGGTGTTCTGTCCCCCTCTAACGGCGGCTGGGTCTACTTACACATTGACCAGAGTCCCCATGTCCCTCTGTCTGCCCCCTCTAATCCATCCCTTGCTGCCCATCAAGCCAGAGACCCTTCTCCTAGACCTGTCAGTGGTGGAGAGATCATCTGCAAAGAGGCCGTTGTGTCCCCGCACAAGGGAAGGGGGAACCCCAGGATGCCTGGACATTGTTCCAGGCATGACCCTGTACTACGTCCATCACCTCTGGGGAATTCCAAACAAGACAAGACATTTTATCCTCATGGGTGTTTATTATGCTGGGCCCTGCTCTCACTTGGCATTTCCCACTGACTGCAGGGACGTATACCAGGGAGGAGAGCGGGAGTCCAGCAGGGGCAGGTAGCTGGATGCACAAGGAGGGCTGCTGTGTGGCTGCAGAGGGTTAAAAACACTGGGCATTTCTGTGGCACATTCCACCCACAGCTAGAGCCAGGCAGAGAACCAATTTTTCCATTCACTGGCAGTTTCGAAAAACTGGGGGAAAGGATCAGAAACCCCCCCTGAAATTTCAGGCACTTTTAACCTTTTTTATTAATAAAAGCCACACACACACACAAATGAAGAGCTAGATTCCCAAAAGCCAAGGAGGAGACGGTGCCAATGCTACGCAGTGCCCTCAGCGGGGCTTTGGGCAACGCGGTTCTAATTCCCCTTCCATAGCAGGGATTTGAACCCAGATCTCCCCCCACCCAGCCTTTAGCCAAAGCCCCGCTGGTTTCGTGTCTTGCTCGCTTTAACAGCAGCTAAAACAGCCTGCTGGTCAGGGCCAGTTAAAGGTGCTCTCCTTCAGCCTTAGGGGAGAAGGAGCCGCTGTGATGCCTAGCTTTGGACCCTGCTGATGGGTGGTAGGACATGTATGGCCCAGCTGGGAACAGAACCCAAGATCCTGAGAGTGATCCATGGTGATCCTCTTGGGGTTTTGCCCTCCCTTTAGGGGGAGGCAAATCCCTGTCACCCCATGGGAGCTGCACAGAGTTACTGTTCAGATCCTCAGCTCTGAGCCCCTACCCCACTGGGGCCAGTGGTGTTACAAGGGACCTTTGTCAAAAGTGCCAGGTCAGGATCCCCTTTGCACCTGAATTGGCCAGGCATGGAGCTCCCATAGGAGCAGAGAGCTCACAGGATCAGGCTCATGGGCTCCTCTATCTCCCCCAGAAGGGCTGGGAAGCATTGCCTTCCTGCTCTGGGCTCCATTCCCTGCTCTGCCACTGTGGCTTTGCGCAAGTCCCTGCGTTCCCCTGGCTGGGAATGATCTTCCCGTCCCCCACAGGCCCGTCGTGAAGGCTAAATATCTTCAAGTCTGTGAGGCGCTGGGATACTACAGGGAAGGGATGAGGTATCTAAGCTAGATCGTCTGCCCTGTCACCCCCGATTTCCACTCCACGCAGACGCAAGAGACTTCTCCTCAGCATCTGGGATGCAATCCATGCGAAAGATGTCCTCTGCCTCTGCACCCACTGGATTAATGTCCCGAGGGCAGCCACTCAAGGCCCACGACTGGCACTGTGCTGAACCCCGCAGCTGCTTGGATCTTCCCAGCAACGGCCGGGATCTCCCTAGTGCCTTTAAATAAATGGAGAATCCCTGTTTTAGCAGTCCGGGGGGCTGTGATGCACAGAGGCACGGCCGTGATTCTCTCCAGGGTGCTCTGGGCCGGCTCCTTGACATCATTAGAGGCGAAAGGCGCTGTCTAATAACAATAATAATATGCAAATTCAGATTATTCTATTACTCATTAAGCAAGGCATGGATTTTCCAGCCCTGTCCAATCTCAGTCACTGCATTTCCCCCTCGTGCTCAGATGCCGGCACTGCACAGCTCCCAGTCTCAGAGCTGGGGCGAGTGGAGGATGTCTGCTGCGGGGGGGGGGTAACAGGAAGGGTCCCTCCCTGCAGCCGGAGTGCAGAAGGGGCAGCTCCACCTGGAGCCGGAGGGGGCGGTGGCAGCGGAGGTGGGAAATGGACTCCGCGCACCCAGGCCAAAGACCTAATCTGGAGGCATTTTACAGCTCATAAATTGAAAGCAGCTCCGGTTCCCCAAGGGGGGGAGCGAGGGGCCGGGGGGTGACAGGGGGCAGGGGACACACACAGGCCTTCGGCAATTCACCAAAGTATTTGCAGCTCATAAATTGCAGGGTGCTGACGCTGGCTCTTTGGCGAGTGGCGTGATGTGCAGGGGGGAACCCCCAGCCCTCCCCCCGAGCCCCATCCCCCTCCCTCCTCCACAGCTTGTCTGCTTCACTCTGCTTCTCAATTCTTTTTAATGGAGTGGGAATCTGAGAAAACTAGAGGGATCCCATGTGGGAAGAGGCACCGGGGGAGAGGGGGGGCAGGGTTCAGCTCCCAAATGAGGGCTCTGAGTTTTGGAAAGCTTTGAAAAATAAAAATCAGCTTTCTTTCAGGGTTGCTTTTTGTCAAGCAACTGATGAGAAGAGAATTTGTCCCAACGTTTTTTGGTTTGCTTCGAAAGCTGGGGCGGGGGTTGGCCAAACCACATCTCAAAGGAAAGACATGCCACTTGGCTCCACTCAGCACCCAGTGGTGCCACCCAGTGACCCTAGCCCAGAGATGGCAACCTTGAGCCAGGGCATGCAAACGGGGACACGAAACTGATCGGAAACAGAAGTGAAATTGACCCCGCCGTAGCCCCAATCCAGAACCAAATGTGCTGCCCACAGATCACACCATCCACACCAGTTTGGGAGCCCTTCGCTGTCCCATCTGTGGGTGCCGGGCGAGGTGGGGGAGCAGGACCGGTTTGTTTTTAAACTGATGGTTTTTTAACTGATTGTGGCGGGGGGGGGGTGAGCCAGGGGGAGGCTCCTCGAGAAGAGGGGAGAGGCGACCCCGCCCTGTCTGTGCCTGACAGGGGGAACCCCAAGAACAGGCAGAGCTGGTGTCCAGGGATTGGGCCTCAGCTTCACTCGCTGCATCCAGCCTGTAACTCCCACCCAAACCATACACGTGTCCATGGACCTGAACTGCAGGTGGAGCTCAGGGTGGGTCCAGGGAAGATCAATCCCCAGCCACAACCAGCCCCTTGAATCCTCATTAGCCTTGCTCACAGCCCAGCTCCCCTGGGCCAATGGACTTTCTCCCTGGGGCATGTCCAGCTGTGAGTTGCTGTGTGGGGCACCAGGGGAGAGAGGGGGCTCTGAAGAAAGGGGGGACTTCCCCTTTAAAAGCAACTGAGTGGGAGGGGCTGGAGGATGAGACTGCAGGTGTGTCCCCTACCCACCCGGCTCACACTCCCCCCTGGCTGGAGGGAGCTGAGCAAAACACCTGGCCGTGGCTCACGGCTTCCAGCCTCCATCAGAGCATCTCTAGTCCCCGCCAAGGCCCTGGCTCCACAGTCATCCATCATCTCCCGTCACCGGGGGCGGGAGGGGGCTTTAACCCATGGCACGCCAAGGGCCTCAAGGTTGGGTTGGCTTTTTCTCATTCCTATTGTCTAACAGGGCAACGGAGGCACAAGACTGCACCGTGAGTCTGGCAGAGACCCCAAGGGTTCTGCACTCTCACCTCTAAACCAGGCTGTCTCCAGCCCTTCCCCTTCTACGGGAGACCCCGCTCCCTGATGAGATCCCACTCCGAGACAGCTAGGAGCCTTCGTCCACTCCCCTGGAGATTTACGCTCCCAGCACAGCCCCGGAGCCCCATCTCCAGACCCAGAGAAGACAGGCTCCTCCAATCAGTCCCCCTGGAGCTGGGACCAGATTCGCCCCAGCCAGCGGGGAAAGGACTTGGAGTCCATTCCAGGCCCCAGGCTGGAGCCAGCAGCTCCCTTTCCTGTCCCCTTCCCCAAGCCAGCCAGACCCCCCACCCCCAGTCGCTAGGAGGAAAGAGAGTTCAGGACTCATCTCCACCAAGGAGGCGACAGGCCCCTGGATCCCGGCGAGGCCCCTCTCTCTGGTTGGGGTTGGGGGGAGGCAGATGGAGGGGAAGTGGGTGGGGGAAGGGGTATCTCTCCAGCAAGCTTTGAAGAGCCACATGAAAGCCGCATCCTCGCAGCGCTTTGAACTGCAGCCAGGGCCCCCACAGTTCCCAGATTCAAACGCTCCAGCTGCACCGATCGCCAGGCGGCATTCGCTCACGGCTCAAGCATGCCAGGGCCCCAGGCTTTACAGGTCTGGGCGCAGCAGTCCCCCGCCCTCACACTCGGAGAGGGGGGCCCCTGGAGAGCCCCACAAACAAAGGAGGGCGCAGACAGGGGTAAATTCCAGCAGCAGCCCTCTGCATTTCCCTGTCAGCGGAGGGGTTCGACGCACTTAGCAAAGGTGGGAGAGAATCCATGGCCTGCTTTGTAGAGCTGGAATTGGAGGCCTGACGCCCAGCTCATCCCTCCCCTCCACTCTAACCACTAGACCCCACTTCTCTGCCAGAGCTGGGCACAGAACCCAGGACTCTGGCCTGGTTCCTAATTTTAGTCTGCCCCTGTGTGAAGTCTCCTTGTCAGTTCCGCCCCCAGGGTTCATTGACATGGCTCAATGGCTGGGAGTTACCCTGGGAGGCAGGTGAGCTGCCTTGGGGGGGATTTCTGGGGTCTTCAATCCCTCCCCCCATGTCCTGCCCCCCTTGCCAGGAGGGGGACATCTGCCACTCAAACACCCACACATGCTCACCATCCAGTTCCAACTGCCCTGTTCCCCAGTTAAAGGTTAGTGCCTGCTTTGCACTGGAGACGACACGGGGGGGGGGCCACTCCCACTGTGAGACACCCTCTGAGAGACTAGAGAAAGAGCCACCCCTGCACCCCCAGTGCTCTTGGTAAATGTCTGTTTCGAGTCCCTCCCGCACCTCAGTGCCCTCTGTTAATGCCTGTTTCGAGTCCCGTCCCCCCCTCCGATCCCCAGTGATGTGTGTGGATAGCAGTTTTGAGTGCCCCATGGGTCCACTTACCATAAGTCCCCCTTGCTGCCCACTGCCACCTCATTTTAACTGCTCCTCCCACCTGGGTGCTCTGTATAGGTGCTTGTTTCATGTCCCCTTTCCACCTGTAGCTCTTTTCTCCATGTTCTGCGTAGCTGCCCTGCCTGGGGCATGTGCGAGCTGTTTCCTGGCACTGGAGGCCTGGTCCCCAGGATGCCCATGGAGTTTCCACTGAGCATGGAAAGAGGTGGGTCAGGCACTGTCCAGGAGTGCCCCCTCTCCTGGTCTGGAGCGATGTGGACAAGGGAGCTCAGATTACACAGCCTCTCAGCTGGGACGGCTGGTGAAGAGAGGCGGGAACTTAGCTGAGGCCCAGCGAACTCAGTTCACAAGTGGGCTTCCAATGCATGCAGCCCCTGGCCCATCGCTGGCCTGGGGAGAGGGGGGTGTCTCAGTCGCAGGTGCTCCCCTCACCTGCGGTGTAAATTAGTGCGTGACATGCACACCCTTGCCCCTGTTGGACAGAGTGTTGGGGTTCCCCTGCATGAGTGTTGCTCTGTTGCCCCTTCGCTCCGGGTGGCTCTGGGATAATATCAGCCCCGGTGCTCACGTCCCGGGGTCCGAGAGCTGTGCTCTTGGCCCCAGGACTCCTGGGTTCGATCCCCCATGTTACAGGACTGTGGCAGGAGCTGGCTGCTTGGCCCATAAGGGACTGGCCAAGGGCACTCGCCGTGAGATCTAGACCTTGACGGCTTAACCTCCGCTGGTATCACCACTGCCCCCAAAATTGGGAGGGGGAAGCTTGCCCCATGGACCTGAGCTCCACCTGGAGTTAGAAAGGCTATAAACTGATCAACGAGGTATTGCGGGGCGTAGGACAGAGAGAGAGAGATGCATAGGGACAGATAGATGTGCATGGGGGTGGATAATGGATGGATAAACAGCGAGGCGTTTGCAGGCTCCGATCCTCCCCCCGCCACTCACCCCGTTTCCGGTTTCTAACTTGTGTGAGTAACACAGACGCCAAAACAAGGAAATGCAGCAAACAGCAGCCAGGCCTGTGGCGCTCCGAGCCGCCAGCCCTTGTGTCATATCTGCCTCCGTGCTGATTTACCGCCCTGCTCCCCTCCCTTCCCCCCGCGGGATGAGGCTCTCTGAGGTTTTACGTTCCATTATAACACCAATAAAACACTGCCGGGGCGGGGGCCGGGGAGCGACGAAGCCATGGGGCTCCCCCCTCCCCGCCCGCTGGAAAGGGTGCTGGGAGCGGCGGAATGGCTTTGAAGACAGCTTGAGGCTAACGCAGAGCTCCAGCGTGGGACACCTGCCAGGGGTAGGGAGCCGCAGGGGATGGGAGCGCGTCCGCCGTCACTGCCCCAGCACCTCAGGCTGAGCGCTTCTCTGATCTCTTCCACAGGGCGAGGTTGGGCCTGGGTCAGTGCTCGGAGCTCATCTGACGGAAGCAGGATGGGGTGCTCTCCCCTGGCCACCAGTGCGGGCGCCAGTACTTCAGCGCAGCACTAAGGGGTGCTGTGTTACTGGGATGAGGGTGGGGGGTTCAGCAGGGGGCACGCCTCCCTCCCAGCAGTGCTGCCCCCAATGCCCAGCGCGGTGCTAAGGGTGCACGTTGCTGCAGCATGAAATACCTTTTCTATGCGGTGAGGCTTTAGAGGGTCCGGCTTCCTTGCCAGGTGCTGAGCGAGTCTGAAAATCTCTCCCCAGGGGCTGATAATGGGCCGGAATTTGGCCCCTTCTTTTCTGAAAGCGCTGCCTGAGCCTGGAACTGGAGGGGGATCTCCATCCACCCTGGCGCTATAGGGCCCGTGACACACGGGGGTGTAGTTCTGAGTCCATCCTCGGAGGGCAGGCTGCACACGCACAGGTGAACCGTTTCCTTTTCAAAAGCACTTTGAAATCCACCCTCCACTGAAAGGTGCAGGAGGGGAGCCAAGAACTGATCACTGTTACTGAAAGCTTCTGTTTGCATAGACCCTCCCGAAAAGCTCAGCCCAGAGGGATGAGCCCAGATCCGAACAGGGTCTGGATCCAATCCCACTGGGCATTAAGCGTGGCCCATTACACACAGCAGGGCCGGTTTTGAATTCACTTCTGGATCTGCAGAACAGGATGGAAACCCCGAAGAACCCTGACATTTCATCGCTTCCAGGACCAGACAGGACCAGGAACCATGATCTTTGGGATCCAGCCTGACCCAAGTGGGTCCCAATTCTCCTGAAGCCCGGCATTGGCCGCCAGCCCAGCCTCTCCCCCCCATCCTCAGCCAGCCTGCTCCAGTAATTACTGCCTCAAGGCAGGGAGGGGGTGGGGCAGGATAGCTCAGGGCTCGAGGCGCCGAGAGTTCGAGTCCTGTTCACATCAGCTGCGACCGAGAGTCGGTTATTCCTCCGGGTGTGGTGAGTGTGTCAGGTCTCAGCCCAGGGTCCCAGCCTGGCAATAAACACCAAGAGGACCCCTCGCTGGCAGGCTCAGAGAGGGGGAACACAAATGGGCCACAGAGAACGAGCCTCCCCCGCCCAGAGGTGCCCATTAAAGGTGGGCACACTTATAGCACCTGCTCCAGAAGAGCCAGGCCCCAGGTCAGACAACCACCCTCCAGGGAATAGGTGAGCACCATCCACACATCCAGGGCCTTTATACTGCTCCTGGCTTCTGGGCACGGAGACGCCTTCCAGTGCCCCATCCTCAGCCCCCCAGGGGGAGGCTGCAGAAGACACACGTGCTATGCAGCCGCAGGGCTCTGGTTGGCACTGGAGCCCCAACACTCCAGGCCCTGGCTCCGGCGCCGGCCTCCCGCAGCAAGCAATTACCATCCAGCCGAGCGGTGAATTTCCCAGCGAGTGGCAGCGACTCCTTAGCAGCCAGCGAGCAATCAGTGCCCGATGGATGAGCCACTGCTCATTAGTGCTGAGAAATTAGCAGGGCAATCGCCTGCTGGGTCATCTCAGTCCATACCCCCCCCCGCCCTTCCTGGTTCAATCCCCACCCTCCCCTGGGTCCCTGCCTTAGTGCATGGATAAGCCAGGCTTTTCTTTTGGAACCCCCAAGACAGACTGGGGTGAATGGGGCAGGCAAGGCCTGGACTGAGGCAGGATCAAGGGGTATCTGTCACTCCCCAGATAGCCAGGAATCCCCCCCACCCCCCCGCCTTCATGACAGGGACTCCATATTGCTCTTGAGCTGGCATCTCTAGATAGATAGATAGATAGATAGATAGAAGATTTCCAGGCTATCTATCTATCTATCTATCTATCTATCTATCTATCTATCTATCTATCCCAGATAGTGCTTAGAACTCAAAAGCCCGCATTGTCCTTGGTGGTGGAGGGATTCTCCACTGATCTCGGGAGGCAGGTGCCTAAAACCAGTCCCATGTCTAACCAGCGCATCCTGATGCCCTTTCTCACCACTGACCACAACAGCACCCCTGGATCAGGACCCAGGTGAGTGAAAAGTGCCAAAAGTCCAGCAAAACCCATCACAAAAAGCTGCCTCATCCGTCTCTCACAGACCAGGCTGAAAGGCACCCAACAAAACCAAAGCCACCCACGCAGGGTGCTCTGCCACGAAGCATCGGTCACCCCAAAGATTGCTACAGCTGAACACGTCTTCCCCATCTAATTTCAGCCGCTCGCACGCCAAGCGCTCAGAATTCCTGCATCCAATCCAGCATTATGAGCCTGGTTAACAATCACGAGGGGTTTATTTTTTTAAAAAAAGAAAAAATAATTAAATTGGGCTTCTCCTCCGGCTCCTCTTCCATCTGCTCCTCACCCCCAACAATCTCCCTCCGTTTGTCATTTGCTTTCTGGCTGCTGAACACGCAGGGGGTCGTGTTTCCAAGTTCACAAGAACTAGGCACTTTTTCTTTCAATGAAAGCTGATAGTCTCCTGTGATCACCTGACTCCTGGAGCTGGGGCTTTTATTAAAGCACCAAATATTAGGGGAGCCACAATAAAAATCACAAGAGTTGGCAAATGCCCGTTTATTTCCTCTCACCCCAGGAAATGGAAACAGATTGGTCAGTTTCACTTTTGTTTCTAGTCCGTTTCCTTTTGAGTTTCCCTGTGGCCAGGCTAAAGCTCCAACAAGGCCTGAGATGAGGATGGCATCAGGGCAGATCTCCGCTTTACACACAGATTTTGTCCCACTACAATTGCCAGTTCGGGCAGTGATTTTTTTTAGCGATATACCAGGACACCTCCCAGTCTGGACACAGTTATAACACTATAAAGGTGCCTCAGACCAGAATAGATTATTCCCCTTCCAGTATGGTATGTGGCCTTGTTCTACTGGCTAAAGTCATGCCAGGTTTTTTGGTTACGTGGGGTTTTTTTGGTTTGTTTTTTGTTTTGCTTTGTTTGTTTCTTTTTAAACGATTTATTTACTTAGCGTGTTTTCACCCAGTTACAAATCTTTGCCACGTCACTACCAGAGACAAACCGATCATCATTGCCACCCGGCACTTTGGCTTGGAGACGCAGCCCACAGATCTCTGTCTTCACCATAGTACACAGTGAGCAACCCCACCCTGCTGTGCCCCATTTTAAAAAACGCAGAGCCCCCGGTGCTGGGGGGGGAACGCTTCTTCTGGTGAAAATCCAGCCACCACCACCCCCGCACCTACGAGTCTCTCTACAGCCCCTCTCACCCTGGCATCTGGGCGCCCTAAAGGCCAATGAAACAAACACACACAGTTGGGGGGGGGAAGGGGCTGGAATCTATTGGACTAATTTTAGGTTTTTTGGAACATCTCGGGGGGGTTCCCCCTAAAACAAAACATGCGGCCTAACCTGGCCTCTATCACCAAGGGTGCTGCCTATCTGGAGGGGATGAGGGATGCAGGGGATTGTATCTGGCCCTGCCATTCCCGGGGTCCATGGCTGCCATCATTACAATTGCAGGGCCAGGTAATAGCTGGTGAGGTGCGCGGGGGGGCGGGGGGGACCCACCTTGTGCTTCAGTAGCACAAGGGAGACCCCTTGTGGCCGAGCTGGGGATCGCAGGCCACATCCTGGCGATAAAGGCAAGGGGAGAAAAGATGGGCGCTTTGTGAATGCGGTGGGGAGGGGCTGGGCTGGGGGGAGGGCGATGGGAGGAAGGGGGTGATGGAATGGGGGGCTGAATAGTGGGCGGGGTGATGGGATGGGGGATGGAATTGGGGGAAGGTGCTGGGGTGGAACTGAGTCGGGGGAGGAGGAATGGAATTGGGGGATGGGTGATGAAACTGGGGGGGATGGGATGGGGGTTGATCTGGGGGAGGAGGGTGGAATTGGGGGGGTGATGAGATGGGGGGGTTGAGCTGGGGGAGCTGAAGTCATTTTTGTGGCAGGCAAAAATGGCAGGAGAGATGCAGGACAATCAACCCTTCCCTCCCTCTACCCACACGGTTCCCCAGCTGACAGGCCAGGGGCCAGCCCAGCGTAGGGGTCCCGTCAGGGACGGGGGGCCAGGGCAAGGCCATGATGCAAGCCAGTAAAGCAGCAGGGCCCAAGCGCTTAGCCCGCCAGCAAGAGACAGCTCATCACGGCCTGGATCTGCCACAGGGTATCAGGGAGGGGACAGGGCTGGGGGATTTCACCCGCTTCTGGGCCCTATGGGGAGATTGTTCCCCCCCGGATAAAGCTGAACAGATGTCATGGAGGTTTGGAGGCAGAGGGCTAGGGCAGGCAGTGGGATCTGGTGGTTAGAGCAGGGGGAGGGGAGGGAACCAGGGATCAGGACACCGAGGCTCTTTTCCCAGCTCTGGGATGGGAATGGGGTCTAGTGTTTAGAGTGAGGGGGTGGGGGCTGGTGCCAGGACGCCTGGGTTCTACTCCTAGCTCTATCACTTGCTGCATGACTTTGGGCCCGATTTTTGTTGGCGCTCAGCGGCTTGTATTCATGTCTGCTTGTTGGGGAGGCAGAGAACTCCCCTTTATTTGGGGGGGGGGGATTCTCGGTGACTCCTGCTCACCCTTTGTGTCAATCCTACCCACTCCCTTTCTCTGCCATCTACCCGTCCGCCCCCCAATAAAATGGGGCTGATCCTGTCTAGGAAGTGCTCCCTGGAGAAGCCATGTACAGGCAGGTCCCGGGGAAGGAAACGGGACCTTCTGCCCCTCTAGCCATCCCAAAGCCCCCCTCTGCATGGGGCATCATCCCAAAGCCCCCCTCTGCATGGGGCATCTCCATGGGGCAGCGGTCAGGGGCTGGGGGGGCATCTAAAGGACCTCGGGGGTGCGTTATGCCTCAGGGGGGAGCAGAGCTGCCTACATATTCCACCGGGAGGTAACGCCCTCCCCCCCATCAATTCTCAGCATCGCCCCCCTTCGCCATGGTAATGGGCATGAGCAGTCCCCGCTGTCTCAGAAGGTAGGTCGCCATGGCGATCCCAGGCCCCGATTCTCCATTACCTGGCAACGTGCATCAATTGACACCCACTTTGCACTGGGGCAGAGCATGCACATGGCGGGGAGGGGAACTGAAGTGCGAGCCCCATATCGTCCCTCCCAGATCTCATCTCTCTAGCCCCCTCCGCCCACCACCTACTCCCTAAAGTGGGGGTGCAAGAGCCTCCTCCCTCCAAGTCCCTACCCCTTGCAGCAGCGTCTGCCCCACACACCTCACTGGGCTCTTGGAATTAGCTGGGAGAGAAGCCGTGACCCCAATCCCCCCCCCCGGAACCGCTGACCATGGCTAATGCCCCCCCCCCAGTGCCTACTTCCTGAAGATCCCAAAGCACTTTACAAACATTATGGGGTTAAAACACCCAGCCAGGACTAGGAGGCTGGGTGGGGAAACTGAGGCACAGAGGGGGCGAGAGGCTCCACTGAGGTCACAGCCAAGGGAGACTGTGGAAGAGCCAAGAGCAGACCAATCTCCCACCGCCTAGCCTCCTGCTCTAACCACTAGACCCCACTCCCCAGGCAGGGAGCAGCGGCTGCTGTAACCCAGCACCGTGTGAATGCCCGGCAGTGAGGCTGGAGCAGCAGGACGTTCCTGTCCCAGCCAGGCAGAGGGATTCGGGGGGGGGGGCCCACTGAGCCAGTGACAGGTGCCAGGCCTAGACCCCCCACGGGGGCAGGTGGGGCTGTGGCTTTACCAAGAGCCAGCCCCAGCTGGGGCTCAGGAGTAATGTGACCCCCCCCCAGCTCATGTTACCTGCTGGGGAGGAGGGTCTGTGTGGAGCAACCCAGCACCCCCAGCCGTGTGGGATTAGGAACTTCAGCAGCTGCTGGAGGGGGCTGGCCCTTCGCGGTGGCCTGCTGCTGGGTGTGTGTCAGGGATGGGGGGCAGAGGGCCGTGGAGGGGTACATACAGGGGCTGCGTGTGTATGAGAAGGGCTGTGTGTACGGGGGGTCCACAGGTGCGTTGGAGGAAGGGCTGTTTTCGTGGCAGGGGCTCTGTGTGTGAGAGGAGCTGGGGGTGGGGCGGGGACCCCCAAGGGAAATTCAAGCCTTCCCCCTTCCCCCCCAAGATCCTACAATTGCTTTTGGTCTTCTCTCTGCCCTGGCTGTTCCCACGGGGCCCAACTCATTCTAGGTTCCCCCAGCCCCAGCTACACCCCGAGGGGATCAGGATTTGCATTGTGGGATGTGGGGTGCAAAATCCTGGGGGGCCCGGGATGAGCCTGAGCCCTTAATGCCGGCAGTGTGGACTGAGCCCCCCACTGCCCCCAGGAGAGAGCCCTAAAAAAGGGGGAATGCCACCACACCTGCCAGCGCTGCGCCCAGGTCTTCTGGGCCCTGGCATGGAGTGCACCCCCCACTGGGCCCTCGCCCCACTGCCTGCAGCACAGCGCCCCCCACTGGGCCCCCGCCCCACCACCTGCAGCACAGCGCCCCCCACTGGGCCCCCGCCCCACCGCCTGCAGCACAGCGCCCCCCACTGGGCCCCCGCCCCACCGCCTGCAGCACAGCGCCCCCTGCTAACCTCCCGCCCCGTTCCCTGCAGCGCATGGCTTTTGCGCTCTCCCCCATCCCAGCCACAGACCCTGGCTAGCCCCTGAGACGCCCTTAGCCGTGGCCAGGCTGCCAGCTGAGGGCACGCCCAAGCCAACGCCCACACGCTTGCCCACACACAGAGGAAGTCGTTGGCATCTTGCAAGTGACTTTAATCGCTTCCCTTAATGAGGTTCTTCTTCCTCCTGGCAGCATGTGCCTGGAGGGGGGGGAGGAGGGGGAAATCTCTGCCAATCATAAATCTAGAGCCTCCCTGAACCCCCATCACTGCACCTGCTTCATATTAATTACTGTGATTAGTGCTGCTCTTAATTACAAGACCAGCTTGTACATCGTTAATTGCAGGCCGGGGGGAGTAGCCTTTTCCCTGCCTTGTGGGAAGGATTTCGGGGGGGGGGATGCCCCTCCCCCAGGTGGGTCCCCTGCCCCCTTCTGATGCCAGGGCAGGTGGGAACGATGCCTCTTTGTCCCTGTGCCTCCCCAGCTCTCCCCCAGGCGGTGCGGCCGGATGAATATTAGTGGGGGAGCAAAACGCAGCCGGGAATGAATGATCTGCAGCAGGCAGAGAAGAAAAGGGGATGAAGGATTATATTGCGATAGCAGGGGGCTGAAGGCTCCATATGCCATGTGCAGCTCCAACGCCCATTGCTGCCTCGCTCTCTACATTCACCCCCTCTGTCATCATCCGTAGCCCCTGGCCAGCCAGCGCCACCCTTCCCGATCGGGGAGCAAGGAAGGAATTGAGGGGTGAGGAGTTCCTGTGGTGACCCTGTTCTGCCACCAGGGGACACTGTGATGATCCTGTCTGCCTACAGCCCCCGCCCCACACTGCTGGCAGGTGCCATGGCCCCAGATGGCCCTCTCTGGGGACAGGCAGGGGCCTCGGGGCAGAGCTGGGGATAGAAGCCAGGAGTCCTGGATCCCAGCCTCCCCCCCTCACACACACACACCTTGCTCTAACCACTTGACAATGCTGCCTCCTCCCCCCATCAGTTTTCGTGCGGGTCCCAGGAGACAGCAATTGGGAATCCCCCTCGGCAATGGGGATCTGTCCCACCTGCTCTGGGGTGGGGGCAGGGGCACCACAGGGGGGCAGCGAGACCCAGGTGGATGGGTCTCACTCCTTCTCTGCCCTGCCCACCCTGTGCTCTGGGCAGCAAGGGCAGCCCTCACCTGTGGAACTCCCTGCTGTTGGATGTTATTCAAGGGAACTGCTTTGTCCCTTTGTTGATTCAACCAGCAAATTGTCGCCTGGTCTCGCCCCCTCCATAAATCAACTTCTCTTTTGCACCCCCCCACCCGAGATCAGGGACTCATCACTGCACAGCCCCAGAATGAGCTAGTGGCCAAGCCCCAAAGAGCTCCAGTCTGAATAGCCAGAGTGTGGGAGGGGAAACTGAGGCACACAGGGGTGAAGAGACTTGCCCAAGGTCACCCAGCAGGTCAGTGGCAGAGTCCCACCTCAGTGTCCCTACCTATTAGGCCAAGCTGTCTTTTGCATCTGGTTCCTACACTGTGCCCATCACCTTGGTATCAGGACAGCTCTGCCCCCACAGGCCAAGCTGCGGATTTGACTTAACTTGGGGAGGGGGTTTCAGGTAAGACTAAATGGGGGGGGCATTGCTTCAGACAGAGGGTGGATTATTAAAAGAAGACGACAGAATCAGAACTTGAATTAGCAGACAGCGCCTCCTCCAGGCGCAGACGGCATGAAAGGACACCCCCCCCACACACATACCCCCGTGCTTAGCTGCAGATGGCTGCAGATGCTGTGCCTGGGCAGCCTGACGCCACATCTGTATGCGAGTCCCGCTCTGCAGCCAGGCGGCCGGCCCCGCTCGCAGCAAGCCGGCGGGCAGCTTTGCCCTTGATGAAGCATCAATCTCCCCCTCCTTCCTCCCCCCGGCTGTCCCTCTCATCCCTTCCATAGGTCACCGGGAGCCTGGCTGCGCTTGCGGCGCTGCGAGGGAAGCAGTTTAACCGCAGCACAAATCATCCAGCACAGGGGCTGGTAATTTACACTCGGCCTCGCGACTCGGGGACCAGGATTCTCTGCTTCAGCCGCCAGCCCTGGCTGCTGCCTCCAGCCCGAGCCTGGAGAAGGGACCATGGGCACCGAGGCGCGCTTGCAGCAAGAGGGGCTGGCAACGGGAGCAGGCCCTGCTCCCGGCCTGTGGCAGACTAGGTGGCCCAGGTAGCACCATGGGAAGAAAACCCAGCCCCACAACCCCCACCCCAGGGCTGCTGGGGAGCCTCCCTTGGGCCAGCAGCGCTGGGCCTGTGACAAACGGGGAGCAGCTCTGATCCCATCCAGCGGAAGGCAGTGGTGTTTGCACACGCACACCCCACATCTGCCACCAGCACGTCCCACCCCCAGTGTTTCACACCCACGCCCCCTCCAGACAGTATCACATGGCCCCCCCACCTCCAGTGTCAAACCCATGCCCCAAAACTCTCATCCCCCCCAGTGTCACACCCACGCCCCACAGCTCTCACCCCCCCACACCTCCAGTGTTACACCTGTTCCCACCGCCACCCCGCACACCTCCGCACTGTCAGTCCCACCCACGCCCCACAGCTCTGACCCTCCAGCGTGTCACACGCTGCAGCACTCACCCCCCACGCCTCCGCAGTGCCTCACGCCCACGCCCCACAGCTCTCTCTCGCTCACACGCAGCTCCATGGTTTGTGGCAGCCTGTGGTTTCATTTCACTCTGCTCCTGGAGCTACCAGAGGGGTCGCACTTGAGGGGGGGGTCTCCTATGACAGGGCAGGAGCTTTAACCAACCAAGCGCTAATGAGGAAACTGATCCCCAGCTGCTCCTTGGCCTGGCCCCCTCTGCTGGGGGGTGATTCCTCGGCACAGAGGCTGCCAACCCAGCTGGTTGCTGAGTGTCACTCACAGGGGACCGAACCTCAGGAACAGCCCCAATGAGGGATCCGTCCGCCCCAGGGATCGAACCAGCTTGGGTGGGGAGCAGGCTGGTGTCGTGGCTTGGACAGGCCACGAGAGGGAGACGTGCTCCCAGGCATTCAGCTGGCATATTACAGGCACAGAGGGAGAAGGGGGAACAGGGACCATCCCGCAACACCATCCTCCCTAGACGCCCCAGAGAGGGGGGTGGAAGGCGCCAGCCCCCAGCCCCTGCTCCACGAGGAGCCCCGCTGCAGAACCCACTGCTCCAAACAGCCGAGGGGTGAATCTGAATTCAGAAGGAGGCCGGATGGACCCCTTGGTCTCATCGGATGCTGCAATCAACGGCCCCTCCTGCAGGGATCAGAGCGCCTCCTCACAGCGCCTCGGCCACAGCAGAAGGCCGGACGCCGGGGCTGATGGGCCCGTTGACTTTCCAGCCATGGTGGAGCGCCCGGGTTCCCTAGCAACGGGCAGCACAAGGGCCCCATTGTGACAGCCCCCGAGAGCCAGCAGCCGGGGGGGGGGAGGGAGAATCGCCTGGGGGAAGGCTGTGACCGACCCCCCCCCCCCGAAGCCCGTGGCCCTCGCTGCTGCAGGAACCCCCACGCCTATGGCACCGAGCGGAGCGGGAGATGAAGGGCGAGTTGGTGCTCCAGCTCCTGCTGTACTGGCGCAGGGCCCTGAGGTGAGTGGTGTATGTTCGGGGACCAGACACCCCGAGCCAGCCCCGGATCCTGACCCCCGTTTGCCTGTGACCCACAGGGCCTCCATCAGCATCCTGCTGAGCCTGGCGGAGCGCGCCCTCCACCGAGCCCTTGGCTGCCGGCTCCCGCGTGTCCTCCACCCATGGGCCAGAGACAGTGATGGCGCCCCCACCAGGTCAGGGGACTCCACGGGGGAAGGCCCCTGGCTTGGGGCTGCAGCAGGGTGTGGGTCAGAGCTGGTTAGCATGTTAGATGGGCTGCGACGCCCCTTGTTAAACGCAAAGGCAACCTGTGTTGGGCGCTAGAAGGCACTGCGCTGGTGGGAGCAGGGTGGGGGTTCAGTGGGGGGCTCTCCCCTCCATTCAGGGCTGACCCCAGCATGGCACTAGGGGACGCTGTGCTGCACAGAGCAGGGTGGGGGCTCAGGAGGGGGAAGGCAGTGTCCCCGTGCACCAAGGAGCAGGGGCGCAGAGGTTTCCTGACCAGGAGGCACTAATCACACATGGCCCCCTCACAGCCGGGGCGTCGTGGCCGCGTGGCAGTGGGGCGCAGCGGGGACAGGGAGCTGCAGCGGGATCCAGGAGCAGCCACCCAGGAGACCCCCTGAGGGCATCTGCACCCGTGGGCCAGAATCCAAGCCCCCAGCAACCGGCTCTGTCCAGAGCCTCTTTGATGGGGCCGGTAGGCTGGACCTGGCTGGGCTGCGTAAGGTGGTCTATGAGACAGGTGGGTGTGGGGCTGGGGTGGCGGGAGAAGTCCTTGGATTTGACACCATTTGCCCCAGTCCCTGGCAGTGGGGCCAAGAGCCCTGAGTCCCCTGCAGGGCGGGGCCAGGAGCTGGCTCCATCGGCAGGGGAGCTGTCCTCCTTTACCCGAAAGATCAGCCAAAGAAGAGCTGGTTCTGTTCCCGGCTCTGCCTCTAGCCCTGCTGGGTGACAAGTCATTGCCCCTCCCTGTGCCTCAGCTTCCCCATCCCTACACTGGGCTCGTGGACCTCACCTCCTTGGTCAAGCACTTTGGGATCTGCTGCTGCGTAGTGGTTGGCACAGTGGGCTAGCAGCCGCATGCCACAGACAGACAGCGGAGCTGTACCTACGGACGGAACAGCTGCACGCTGGTTAGAGATCTCAAACGACGGAGCTCACTGCATTTCCCATCAGCCCCTAGGACAGGTTTCCAGCCCCGCACCCCCATCACTAGACACCCCTCCCCTCCCAGAGCCAGGGAGGGAACCCAGGAGTCCTGGCTCCCAGCCTCGAGTGGTCTAGACACCCCTCCCCTCCCCGAGCCTGGAAGGGAACCCAGGAGTCCTGGCTCCCTGCCCTTACATAGTCAGTGTTCTAGGAGTGTGTAGCCAGGTCCCCGTGGTCCAGTCCAATCCATCATATGCGCTGTGGGGGGGGCTGGGGGCCCAGGCACAGACGCCAGTGAGCGGAAGGTCACCTGGAAGTTCCTCTTCGGTGTGTACCCTGCTAACTCCACTGCTGAGGAGCGGCGCCGGCTGGATCAGCAGCTGGCTGCTTGCTACCAGAGCATGAAGAACGCCTGGAAGCGGCAGTTCCCCAGCGCCAGGCGCATGAAGGTGCAGTCAGACCGTAAGTGCCCTCCGCCCCCAGCTAAACCTCCAGCTCCCAGCACCCAGGACAGATCTGAATGGGGGGATGAGGGTTCAAAAGGGACCGAGGCTGAGAGGCTGAGAACCATCTGCTTCCCCCACATTTTAGAGACACAGCTTACTCTGCAAAGGTCGCTTTCCTACAACTGGGGCAGGGACAGGTCAGCTCTTCCTAACCACCCACTGATTGACAGACACAGAACACGTTTAATTTATAGCCCCACAGCTCCTCCCACCAACCAGCTCCTCCCACTAGGCGGAGCAACAGAGCTCCGCCTCCTTAAAGGGCCATGAGCCACGATGAGGGCATAAGGCTGACAGTGGCTAACGCCGCCCCACCCTCCTTGCAGTGGAGCTGTCCCTGGCCATTGAGAAATACGAGGAGCAGCAGGAGGTGGAGGCGGCCAAGATGCCCACGGAGGTAAGACGTCTGCGCCCGCTATGGCTGGGTAGGCTGGCGGGCTTGCTGCCTGGGGCAGAGGAAGGCAGGAGCCCCAGGGTTGCATGGAGCAGCCAGCAGCGATGGCCGGGGGGAAGCCAGCGTGCAGCCACGCAAGGGCAGACGTCCGCCCCATTGGCACTCCAAGCAGACGATGCCAGGATGGGGTGGCCCACGGGGGCTGCACTTCCTGCTCAATGGGCAGGGGAGGGAGAGGGGACGCTCCTTGAACCCAGGAGTCCTGGTCCCCAGCACCTGTCCCATGCCCGAATTCCCAGAGTACCCTGCTGTGCAATGCTGAGTACTAATGCAGCCCTCCTCCTCCCCCCGCCCCGCCCCCCAGCACGGCCTGTGGCTCCAGAGCATCAACGAGCCCCAGTTCCGGGCATCTCTGCGGGACATTGATGCCGATGTGCCCTGCACCGACCGGCACCACAGCTTCTTCCAGTGAGTGCACTCCACTGGGCACAGCCGCCCACGCTGTGGGCCCTGCCCATGGCCCCGCAGGCCCCCCCCCACGGCCACCCCCAGTGCCATGCACCCATCGGGCACAGCCCCCCAGTGCCACGCACCCGCCAGGCACAGCCCCCCAGTGCCACGCAGGCCCCCTCATAAGGCTACCCCAGTGCGACATTCCAACCAGCACAGCCACCCCTCCTCCAGTGCCCCACGCCCCGGAACATCCATCCGATGCCATGCAGGCTTCCCCATGAGACTCCCCCACGGCCACACACCCGCCGGGATCACGCCCCATCTGCGGCTCTCTGCAGGTGCCAGGGGCGGGTGAAGCTGCTGTACCTGAGGGAGATTCTGATCACGTTTGCTGCCTTCCACCAGGGTGGGTACTCTGCCCCCACAAGCATCTTCCAGTGCTCCCTGCCCCTGGCACTCCCCCCCACTGCTTCCTGCCCCCTCTACTTCTCCCTGCCTCCTGGCACCCTCCCACCGTCCCCTCCTCCAACCCTCTCACGGCTCCCTGATCCTTAGATCCCTCAGTGCTCTCCCCTGACCCCCCACTTCCATCTGGCCCCCCGATTCCTCTTGACCTCCCCTAACCCCCCTTACTGCCCCTTGACCCCCCCTCCGAATCCCTTTTTGCCCCCATCTGGCTCATTGCCTCCTGCTCCTATTCTCCCCCTCCCGTTGCCCCCACCATCCCCTGATGCCCCCCTCCTTGTCTCCCCAGACATCGGTTACTGCCAGGGCATGACCGACTTCGCCAGCCGCTTCCTAGAGACACTGGACTCGGAGTCAGATGCCTTCTGGTGCTTTGCAAACTGCATGCGGCGCTGGGCCCCCGGCCTGACGGCCCAGGGCGTGGCCTGCAAGATCCGTGAGCAGCGGGGCCCGGAGGGGAGGGGGGCACCCACACCCGGGCAGGGCTGAGCACAGCGGGTCAGCCCAGGGGGAGGCGGGTGGGGGGAGGGGGGCTGTATCATCCTGAGCAGAGCCTGCCTGGTCCACGGCAGGTGGGAGACCTCAAGAGTTGTTGTGTCAGGGCAGATAATAGGACCTAGTGGTTGGAGCAGAGGGGTCTGGGAGTCCGGACTCCTGGGTTCCATTCCTGGCTATGAGAGGGGAGTGGGATCTAGTGGTAAGAGTCGAAGTGGGGGGGTCTGGGAGTCAGGACTCCTGGGTTCCATTCCAGGCTCTGCCACTGGGTTGCTGGTTGTCTTGGGGCAAATAAGCTCATCTGTATAAGGAGGGAGCAATTCCCACCCCCGGCCCTTGGTAGGTTGGTTTGAGATCCTTGGACAGAAGGACGGGTAAAGGCAAAACATCGTTATGCAGTAGGGGGCGCTCATCCCCCTGCCCCAGTGCGGCACTAGGGGGCGCTGCGTTGCATGGAGCAGGGTGAGGCTCCGTAGGGGGCGCTCGCCCTTGCATTCAGCACTCACCTCAATGCCCCCTCTGTGGCGCTAGGGGGCGCTGTGCTGCAAGGTGCAGGGTGGGGGCTCCGTAGGGGGGCTCGCCCTTTGTAGTCAGGGCTGGCCCTGTGTGTGGCAGGGGCGCCCCCTTTTGGCTGGGATGTATAACGCCACTCCCAGTCACCAGCAGCCTTTGAAATTGCCCCGGCTCTCTTTAGCTGCCCAGAGACTAATGCCAATGCCCGGGGGCCAACTCCCCCCAGCCGCTGCCACTCAGTGCAATGTCCTCACCCTGCCCTGAGCTGCTGCATGGGTTAAACGGCAGCTGTGCCCCCACCCCAGAGGCACTGTGCTGGTGGGAAAGCTCTCCCCGCACCGGCCAGCTCCATGGGGCAGGGGACAGGGGCTGAGTCCAGGTGTGTGTCCGGCAGAGGCTGCCGAGGAGTTGCTGCGGCGCGTGGACCCCGAGCTGTACCAGCACATCGCCAGGACCTGCGAGGAGAAGCTGCTCTTCTGCATCAGGTGAGGAGCCCCCCCAATCCAGGCTTCCCCAGCTCCAACTGTACGGTCTGGACTGGTTGCTCCAACAGCAGCAGGAGCCAGGGATCGGGGGGCTGCAGGGGGCTGCTGAGGGGGAAGAAGGGCGGGGGGATCTAGAGGGAAAGGAGCTGCTTTTACCCCCCTGGGACCCATGCATGGCACCTCCCGCCCTCCTCCCGCTTCCCCCAGGTGGCTACTGCTGCGGTTCCAGAGGGAGCTGGGCCACGAGGATGCTCTGCGGGTGATGGAGATCGGGGCCCTGCAGGGGGACCCCGCTGACCTGGCGGCCGGGATGTTGCCAACTTGCAGGGAAGGTGAGGGGCCGCTGCCAGCCCTGCCCCCTCCGCACACCCTGCCACGTGGCAGCCTGGGGGACCCCCCCACACCTCGAGTTCTGCTGGTTGCCCCCAATCCCAAACCGCAGCCCCCTGCTGTCGCAGCCCTGGGCTTCCCCCCCCACTCTGCCAGAGCCCCTCAACCCTGGCCTGTAGCCCCTGCACCCCAGCCTTGCATCACCCCCCTGCTAGCCCTGGACTACTGTCTCCATGCAGCTCTGCCGGTGCCCCCATGCCCATCTCTCTCTAGGCTCTGCTGACTCTTGTTCTCGCTTGCCCCGTCCCTGCAGGGGAGGACGGGCCAGCCCCACGCTGGAAGGGGGTCCCCTTCGAGGTGCTGCTGTGTGTCGCTCTCCTGATCCAGCACCGCCAGCAGCTGCTCCAGTACCAGCAGGTCCACGACTTCTTCCTCTTCGCCCACAGGTGGGGGCCTTTCCCTAGGGGTGGGGAGAGCTGGGACTTCTTCCCTCCCCCCACGGGGCTCCTAGGCTGGGGGAGTGTGACAGCTGTTTGAGCTGACAAGGCAGCTTTGTCACGGGGGGGCCCATCCACCTGGGACCATGGCTCCAGGCCCAGCTCTTTCCCTCCAAGGGCGCCGGGAGCCCCAGGGGCGTGAAACTCTGCAGCCGCTCCAGCCAATCCACTTCAGGCCCCTGCCAGTGAGCCCGTGGGGAGACCCTTGGCACTGGGAGAACCGCCCCCCAGCCTGGGGCAGAGCTGTGACCACACGACCCTGGCCTCCAGTCCAACAGCCCCGGCCTTGAGGGTTGCTGGTGGAAATGGGTCCACTGGGGTGGTGGTTCACGGGTGGGTGGGCGTCAGGACCCCTAGATTCTAGTCCCAGCTCTGCTCCTGGCCTCCTGGGTGACCTACCCTTCTCTGTGCCTCAGTTTCCCGCCCACCCTGTTCTATTCAGATGGGGAGCTCTTTGGGGCAGGGACTGCCCCTCGGGACCCGTAAGGGGGCTGCTCCATGGTGCCATTGAGCTCCTCCAACATGGGCTGGGCACCGGCAGGGGATCCACTGAGTCCCCGAGGGTTTCCAGCTGTGCCTCAGCACACAGGGTGGGGCAAGGCCGGGCACTCCGAGAGAGGCCCAGCCGGGGGCGCTGTCTCTGAGCACATCTCCCATCACAGGCTGCAGGGGAAGCTGGCACTGGACACGCTGCGCGGGGCAGACGGGCCCCTCTAGGGCCAGGTGGCTGGAGGACGCCGGCTGCAGGAGCTGTCGCAATGAAGCTGGGTGTGTCGACCTGTCTGGCCAGGTCTCTCTTTCGGAGAACATGGCCCCTGCGCCAGGCCCCCGTGGGACGAGGGTCTGCAGCACCTACACTCAGCCAGGGGGACGTCCCCTGAGAATCAGCCACCGTGGGGTGGGGCCTGGGCGGAGAGGCCAGGGGCTCAGCTGGGCCTGGTCTTGGGCGCTGGGGAAAGGGTCCCAGAGTGGGGGACCAGCCCCAGAGCAGGTAGGGCAGCAGGGGAGCCTGCCCCAGAGGCGCACACATAGATGCACACACACACACCTGCACACGCCCAGAGACACACACGCCCAGAGACACACACCTGCACACACACGCCCAGAGACACTCATCTGCCCACACCTGGAAACACACACGCACAGACCAACACATGCGCGCACACTTACATGCACCCTGAGACGTGCACACCCACGCGCCGAGACACAGGCACACACATTTACATTCAGAAACACACGTGCAAACAGGCGTGCACCCGGAGACACACGCATGCCCACACCCAGAGACACACGCACGTGGGCACCCAGACGACACCCACGTGCGTACACCCAGAAACGCACATGCACGTGCACCCAGAGATGTGCACACGCACCTACAGATACCCACACAGAGAGGCCCACGTGTGGGCATGGTGCATGGACACCCACAGAGCATGTGCACACAATCTCCCTCAGACACATACCCCACACCCAGACCCTCCAAACACACCCACAAGGTCTCCTTCACACACAGTCTCTCCCCCTCCCAGGCCCTCGCTCCCCCCATACCATGTCCCTCTTCCCTGAGCCCATTCCTGCCCCCGCAGGGGCCCTGAGCTGGGAGCACTGTCTCTTTAACAGCAGAGGCGCCCGGAAGATGAACAGCTTCTCCAGTGGCTCCATTCATCTCATTTTAATTTTATGAGCAATATTTTGCATGGAGCGGCCTTTAGCCGAGAATGGCAGCATAATGTGGGCATCAATCACGCGCGCTGGCGGGATTGCTCTTTCAGCAAGGATAAGCCATGGGTTGATGAGCTGCCTCTCTCCCCCTCCCTCCCCCCCACCCCGATCGTGCCAGGCTCAACCGCCCCTTGTGCCCAGATTCACCCTCAGCCCCAGGAAGCAGCTAAGCTGGGAGGATCCAGGGGTCTCCCTGCCCCACTGGAATTGCTGTGTTGCTGCAAATCCCCAGCTGGGCTGGGAATGAGATGGGGACTCGGGGGGCAGCACGGAAATGCCCCCATGGCCTGGCATTGTGTTGTGAGCCAGGTTAGTGCAGGAACGGAGCTGTGTGTGTGTGTGTGGAAGGCATATGTGAGAGGCTCTTCGTCAGGCAGTGTTTGTGTAGCTGTGTGTGTGTCCTGGGGGGGGTGATGGAGGGAGAGGCTGGGCGCATTCACAGGAGATCAAAGTGCGTGAATGCGAGCCGGCGGGCGCGTCGCTGTTTCTGAGCGTGGCAGGGGGCACCTGGGGGGGCGTGTGAGACGGGGGGATAGGACGTAAACCCCACTGGATGTTAGCGCCAGACCCGGCAGCTTTCGCTTGGAGACACCCAAAGCAAAGCCACCTGCCGATCTGGACCTGAGCCAAGCCTGTCGCCCTAAGCCTGCGTTTGGGAGTGCAAAGAATTTGCTTAGACCTAGAGAGGGAAGGACCCCCCCAGAACCCCCAAACCTGGGCTTTCCTAGGGGCCTGACCCTGCTGGATTGCACTGGCCGACAGGACAAATCCCTGCCTTTCCACTAGCAACGTGTAGACCCGTCTGCCAGGCTTTGGGGCCTGGGCTGGGGTAGGCCCGGGCTGGCACAGGGCACCCAACCCACACCCTCTCCCCCCACCACCGCCCTGTCTGTGCCAGGCTGTTTCTTTTAACCTCCCAGTCACTGGGTTTCCCTGTGAAAAATCAAAGCCCCGGGAGGGTGTGGACTGGCTAAAGCACTGGGGCGGCTGATCCTGGCGGGCCAGACGCGCTGCAGCAGGACCCACACCGGCAGGGGGGAGCGCAGCGCCCCATGGGAGGCCCTACTTCTGCAGCAGGGGTCGCTCTTCCTCCAGATGAGTGCCAGGGCGCATTGCAGGGGGAGGGGCTATGCTGTGGGAGCCCCAGACGCTTCTTTGCAGAGCTGGGGGGGGGGGCGGCTAATCCCGGCTCCTGACTATTGGTGCTTTTGGCCTCCCCAAATCCAGCCGGTGCGGTTCCCCTAAATGCAGCAGCCTTCTTAGCTTCCTGGGCTGAGCTGTTGGGCTATGTAGGATTAACCCTGGGGGCTCACTGCCAGCAGGAATTACTGGGAGCAAAAGCTTAGGAGCATTACAGGGCAAGGGTTCAGGACAGATAGTGAGCGCCTCTTATCGCATTGCTGTATTCTCCCACCCCGACACACGCGCACGCACAGGGTCGAGTTCACAAAGCAACCCCCCGAAGCCCCGGCTGCCCCGTTCTTCCCCCTTCCAACCATCCCCGCTTGTGGTGGGCAGAGCCGCGGCCCCAGAACGGGTCCAGATGCCGTTTCGCTGCAAAGGGGCAGAGCCCGCCCAGGCAGGCACGGCCGCGGAACCAAGACCCAAGCTGTCCCCAGGGTCACGGTGTCCGGCTCAGCCCCTCTGGAAGCCGGCTGTGGGTCCGAACGCAGAGGGGAGGGCCTGGCTGTGGCCCTCTCTGCCGTCACAGCCCCTCTGTAGTGACCCAGCCCCCACACACACGTTCCTTGGCGATGAGCCACCGATGGGCCCCGGCAGCCCCACGTGGGCTGGAAAGGGCCTTTCTCTGCCACGCTGGCAGCGCCGGGGCTGCTGGCTTTGTGGGGCGGGGAGGCGATGGGAGGGGGCGGGGGGACTCTAACGCATCCAGGTGCTGCAGACAGCAGGCGTGACTTGCGGATCAATCCCACCCAGGGAACTCGGAGCTGAGCCTCATCTAAAGTCATCGCAGACATTGGGGGGGGTGTCTCCCGTCCCGTGGGAGGCGCTGAGGGGCTGCTAAGCCTATCCCTGAGTTCACATGCGTGCATGTGCACACACACAGGGTTACACGCACACACGCACTGATCTGATTTCCCCCCCCCTTTTCATGGTCTGCAGCACCTCGCTGACAAAGCAGCTTCCCCTCCCCACCCCGCCTCCGTCCACCCCACCGCCGGCCTCTGCCCAGTCCGCTCAGTCCCTGGCCCCTCTGCTCGGTGCTGGGTCCCCAGCAGCTCCCCTCGGGGTGAGCCAGCCCCAGCTTCCGTGCAGGAGCTAGTCCCGGGGCCTGGGAAGGGCTTTGCTGACGGCAGCTCCAGGGGGTCAGTGGGAGGTTACAGCGCTGGGGTGGCTCTGCCCAGAGAGACCGTCCCTTGTGTGTCCAGCACAGAGGGACCCGGGGCTTGCTGGGGACCCCGGCCGGGCTGGGAGATGCGGGTTGGGACTGAGGGGCTCTGGCAGGGAGAAACCCAGCACTATCGCAATGGCACCGTGGCCGTCGCCCCCAGCAATGCCGCAGTGACCGTGCAGCGATTGTCCCGGTGAGCGACACCACGGCAACCACCTCCTGCAACCCCAAGGCAATCGCCCCAGCAACACCCCAACGTTTGCCCAGGCCCTGCTGCAGTGACGCCATGGCGATCACCCCCGGCAACATTGCAGTGACACCAGCGCCATGGCGATCGCCCCGGTAACGCTGCAGTGACACCATCGCCATGGTGATCGCCCTGGCAACGCTGCAGTGTCACCATCTCCTTGGTGATCGTCCCGGTAACGCTGCAGTGACACTATCACCATGGCGATCGCCCCGGTAACACTGCAGCACAACCCGTCTGAGCAGCTTCGCTGGAGGCTAAGCCTCTGCAGGGTTCCCGCCGCCTGATTTATTCTAGCCGCAGAGAGAGGGAGACTCTCCCTAGGAAACCGAGTCCTTGGGTCGATGAGACCCTGACTCACCAAGCCAGGCGACCCGATGCCACTAGGGGGAGGGGGTCCGGCACAAGATCCCGACGCAGCCCCCACCCCAGCAGTGTGAACTCCCCACCCCAGACACTGAGCACCAAGCACAGGGCAGTAACTAGCCTCGCGGCTGCCCGAGCCCCTGGCCGTGTGCCTTAGCAGCAGTCCCGTGAAGGCTGGATGGCGGCTGTCAGCGGCAGGGGGAGGGGTTGTGATGCCAGGGGTGCCCCTACGTCACCCCTGGCAGATGGAGTAGGCCTGGCACAGGGAGGAGGAGGGGTGATTATCCGTTGACTGGCTGGGATACCCGCACGCAGTTAGTTTTCCCCCAGATCCAGGCCCATCCCTCCCACCCCGCCAACAAATCTAGCTGCCTCCAATCCAGGGCCCCGACAGATCCAGGGCGCGGCTCTTCAGATGCCCATAATATGCTGAGACCATCAGTAATAGCACCTCGGTCATTTGTAGCCTGCGTAGCCCATTGCTCCCCCCCTCTCTATTGTGAAGGTGCGGGAGGGAGATGCCATCACAGACCTAGGCTCCCTGCACGCTGAACAGGCAGATCTGGGCACCTAAGGGTGGGAGTCCCAAAAGCCAGACCACTGGGGGAGCCACAGAAGCCAGCCAATGGGAGATGCCAATGGGGAGTGGACACTGAGCCCTGCCCATCTCGCGGAGCTAGGTGCCTAAGACCAGGCTTTGGGGAGACATCTAGCGTCCCACACGATCTGCCCCCACACCCCATAGTAATCCATGCCAGCATCCCATAGCGATCCTCCCCAACGCTCCTTAGCGATCCGCCCCCACACCCCATAGTGATCTGCCCTTAGCACCCCATTGTGATCCGCCCCCATGTCCCACACAATCCGCCCCAGCACCCTTGAGTGACCTGCCCCAAACCCCCCTTAGTGATCTGCCCCAAGCGCCGCTTAGCAATTCAGCCTCGGGTCCCATAGCATCCCATAGCATCCCAAGTACCCCTTAGCAATCCGCCCCTAGAGTGCCATAGCGATCCGCCCCCACACCCCTTAGTGATCTGCCGCCATACCTCATAGCAATCCACTCCTGCACCCCATAGCAATCCAACCCCACACCCCATAGCGATCTGCCCCAGCACCCCTTAGCAATGTGCCCCTAGTGTGCCATAGTGATCC
>ML675652.1:6278615-6320850 GCA_007922155.1 Mesoclemmys tuberculata
CGATCCGCCCCAGCACCCCTTAGCAATGTGCCCCTAGTGTGCCATAGCGATCCGCCCCAGCACCCCTTAGCAATCCTCCCCAATGCCCCTTAGCAATCCACTCAGTGTCTCAGCGATCCACCCCAAGCGCCCCTTAGTGGTCTGCCCATTGCGCTCCTTAGCGATCCTCCCATAGGGCCCCTTGGCTATCTCCCCTTCGTGCCCCTCGGCAATCCACGGCCGGGAATCTGCTGCCTGGAGTCAGTGTGCCGGTGTGGCGTCATTAACATAAAACAGAAGCAATTAATGGCTGGCGTTCCCAGAACATTAAACCAGGGAAGGATGCCGAGTTCTTGGCTCTGACATTTAATACCTTTTAGCCAGTTAAATACCAACTGCTTATTAAAAACGCGTGCTGATGTTTAGTGCCTGTGCTGATGGATGGCTCGCCAGATGCAGCCAGGTGGTGCTTGGTTTTGGAAGGCGCTCGTGTTTCCATCCCCCGTTACGCCGTCAGTCTGAGATGCTCACCACCTTTACTGGGGCAACACCCCACCTCGTTAGGCCTGGGCTAGGGATCCTTTTGGGGAGCCACCCAGGAGGTGCCCCTGGTTCAAAGAGGTCTGGGGGAATCCTGGGGGTTGGGTGTGGGGTGGTTAGAAGGTCTGGCTGGGGATGGATAGGAGTTTGCCAAAGGGTTTGGGGGCTAGCCCCGATCCTCAAAAGGAATTTAGACTCCTTACGTTCATTGAAGTCAATGGATCTGGGTGCTGGAAGTGGGGGGGGGAATGGGTTGATACAGGGCTGGGGCCTCGAAGTTGAGGTTCCCGTCCAGCCTGAAGGGACTGGGGTTCGCAGTTGACCCCGCGGTTGGTGCTCACGTCCTGGCGTCACCGTGGGGAGAGTTACAAGGGTGCTGAGGAAAGCAGGTCAGACGGAAAGGGCAGCTGGGCCAGCTTCTCTAAGGCCTCATCTGCCCCATGGCAGCTTGCAGCCTAGTCTGTACCCAACGCCCCGGCTAGTGACGGTGGCTGCTAACAGCACGTGGCCCCTGGCAGAGACAAATCCCCAGGGGATCCCAGCTACCTCCATTGAGCCCAGGACACCTGGGTTCTAGTCCCAGCTCGGGGAGGGGAGCGGGGCCTTGTAAGTTAGATCAAGAGGGGCTGGAAGTCAGGACGTTTGGGCTCTGTGCTCAGCCCTTGGAGGGAGTAATAGCTAGTTGTTAGATCACTAGGGCTGGGAATCAGGACTCCTGGTCTTCAATCTCTGCCACTGACTCTCTGGGGGACGCTAGGGCAATCCCTTCCCCTCTCTCTGCCTCAGTTTCTCCTTGGTAGAATGGAAGTGTTGCTATTTCCCTGGTGCCCCGCAGGGGTTCAGGTAGACTCGTGAGTCAGCTTGTTACATGACCTCATTCCGGTGCTCTGGGACCCTTCGCTGAAAGGTGCCCAAGCAGGGGATGGGGGAGGGCGTGTTGTTTGGAGGGCCCATCTGAACAGCGCATCTCTCAGCACCCAGGATGACTAGGGACCCCACAGCCTGGCTCGGCGCTGGGGGACGGATCGGGGCTGCAACCGCCTGGAGGTTGTTCCCAGACACAGCAGCCTGGTGAGATGAGCTCGCTGGGCCTCAGCTCTCTTTGAGCATTATTATTCCCATGTGTGTTACAGCAGCCCTGAGAGCTGGGCCCCATCACGCCAGGTGCTGCACAGACCCGGAGTGACAGTCCCTGCCCAAAGAGCACAGCCTGAACAGACACAGGGTGGGAGGGGAAACTGAGGCAGCAGGCCCTGGCAGAGCCAGGAATAGAGCTCAGGACAGGACAGGACAGGAGCAACAGATGCACCCGCTCTCTGGCCAGCGATTCATCCGTGGCCTGATCCCCCATAACCATCCCCCCCCACACACACACACACCAGTCACCAAACACACATGGGCCTGCTGGGTGACCTTGGGCAACTTGTCCCCTCGCTGTGCCTCAGTTTCCCCTCTCAACCTGTGTCTATTCGGGCTGAACTTTTAAGGCAGGGGCTGTCATTCCGGTCAGCGCAGCACCTGATCGAATTTCTGTTTCAAAGAGCAGCAGAAGCACAACACACCTGACGGGCAGGCCACAGCCAATGGCTAATGACATGAACCTGGGGCCATAGCAGCAGAGCTGAGCCGGCATAACCCACCAGCCGTCCTTGCCAGGATGGGTTTCCCCCTTGCTGGAGGAAGGCCTCCCTGCCCGACGGTAGCTCTAGTGGGGGACACATTCTCCCCTCGACTTAGTCTATACTAGCCAGCGTAGTCTATCCCACACCCCTGCCCTACGTAGCTGCGCCAACCTTTTCTGTGTGGGCCGAGCCTTCCAGAGCAGCAGCTGGGATGGGTCCAAGCGATGGATCTAGGAGGGGGAAAGGGCAGTGGTAGAAATTCATCACTAATTAACGCATCACAGGTTGCAATTAGTAAAAGGCAGCGGGCGGACCTAGGCAGTGCCCAATGGGGCCAGCCTGTCGCCCCTTGGCCCAGACGCTGCCTCCCTGGTGGGGATGAGGGATGGATACATCTGTGGTGTTCCTCACGGCCGGCAGACAGACAGGGGCCCTGGCTGAGCCGCGGCGGGGTTTACAACATGCCTGGAAGGGTCATGTCTCATAAACCCACCCAGTGCTACAGATGTCTTCATAATATTTTATGAGGCCTCACGCTGCTTTCCATAATTCAAGAAGGTGAGCAGGAGGGGGCGAGGGAGTGGGCAACAGCGGCGAGAGAGGTGGAAGGAGAGGGAGAGGAAGAGGGAGCAGATGGATAAAAGGGGGAGAGATAGGGGGGAAAGGGAAAGATGTTGCTGTGTTCTGGGCGTCCAGGGCTGGAACAGCGGGGGGCTGTGCATGGCAATTGAGGGGCACTGACAGAGCTGGGGGGGAAGCCCAGGGCGGGCATAGCAGGGGGCTGTAAATCAGGACTGAGGAGCACTGGCAGAGCTGGGGGGGGAACCCAGGGCTGGGACAATGCGGGGGGCACATCTATGGCAGTCCCCAGCCCTCACCCCCACTGTTCCAGCCGGCTCTGCCACACACCGCTTTGCCAGCGCCCCTCAGTCCCGTTCGTGACTCCAGGGGCTTGGCTACTCCCCCAGGCGGGTCCGAGCAGCGCCTGGTTACACAGGCAGCTGGGCTAAAGCAACAGGCCCCGGAGATTTAATAACAGGATCGCCCAGCCTCTGGCAGGGACACGTGCCACCCCGTGGCCATTCTAGGCACTGCACCGCCCGGAAATGCACGGCTATGAAAGGTCAGAGCAAATGGATTAATTATAAGACAATCAGTAAATATAATCAATACAAATCCATGCGGAGCATGACAAGCGTTTAACGCTTGAAATGCCCTATCATTATAAATGGCACTAAAATATAATGTTCAGCAGGATGTGAGTGTGTGCACATGTGCCTAATTATTGCTATGCATTGATAGACCGTTATTTATTATGGCTAAATACGTACATTGCAGGGAGCCTAAAAGCTACAGCCACTTGGGCAGTGTCCTGCTAGGCCCTGTAGGATCACAGGCAGTCCTAAGAACCGTAGCTCTGATCTAATAAGAAATATAAAATGCCAATAATAAAAGAGGCGCTAAGAAATGACTGAAAGAATCCAATAATGCATGAATAGTAAGGGCATTTTATATTCTGATTTTGTGATGTTTCATATTGGACGTATTTTCCCTGGGCATATTGTGGTGTACTTGATTATTTTCATGGGGTTATTTTACTATGTAATAAAACACCTCATGTACTCTGAGCATCCAGGCTACAGGGCCTTTTGATGGTTTCTGGCTGAGAAAAGGAACAGATGCAGGGTTCTTAGTTCAATGAAACTGTTTCAAAATTCATTCAATCGTCAGTAAAACAACATTCAGCAATAACAACAGATCAGGGCGACCGGGCCGCAGCTCCTCCCCTCAGAAGACCCCCCACAGCTGCTCAGCAGTTTGGTCCCTTTCTTTTTTCACAGCCTCCGAAGTAGATTAAGGCCTATTTTGAAGACGGGGAAACTGAAGCACAAAAAGAGGACGGGACTTGTCCATAGTCACACAGCACAAGTCCTCGGCCCAGCTGAGGGTAGAACCCAGGTATCCTGACACCGCCCACCCTGCTTTGATCCACCAGACCAGTGGTTTAAGGACCCCTGGGGGTCCATAGACTATTTCTGCGATTCCCAAAAGGAGTCCACACCTCCATTCCGATTTTGTTTTTAGGGATACGAACATGAAAAAAGGTTGAACACCACAGCACTAGACCCCACTCCCTTCCCAGGGCTGGGGATAGAACCCAGGCGTCCTGCCTTGTCCCAGTGTTTGAACAAGGTCCTTGGGTGCCCCTGGGGGGACAGTGAACCCCCTGGGCACTGCCCTTGGCCAGCCCCCTCCGTTTCCATTCTGACTCCCAGGGCAGCACGTTTGGCTTGGCACATGCTGGGCAGACACGCAGGGCCCAGATTGGCCACCAGGTGTCTCTGGAGGAAAGGCTCAGGGGAGCCGCCTGGCCTGCCGGCCGCACAAGGCTCTGGGCGTGGACCCTGTGTGCAGGGAAGGGGGGTGGCGAGGAGCCTCCTGCAGGAACCGAGCAAGTGGGGCTGGACCCGGAGGGATGATGTGAGGTGAGGACAAAGTCTCAAACAGCTAGGAAAGAACCCAGGAGTCCTGGCTCCCCGGAACTGGGGATAGGACCCCGGAGTCCTGGCTCCCAGACCTGTCCCCATTTGCTTTTCACTCCACAGCCAATGACCCCCCCACACATCCTTCCCTGGCGTCTCTGCCCCTTTCTCCCACCCCATGATCTGTTGCCCCATCTACTGCCCTGGCTTTGTAGCCTGGTCTTCCCCCTCCCTCCAAGCAGCCCCCCGACAAAACCACAGATCTGAGCTCCCTTGGGCAGCCCTCCACGTTCTGCCAGCCCTTCTCATGGCACCTGCCTCTCCCTGGTGCCAGGCTCTGCCAACGGGGCAGGGCAGCAGCAGGACGACGTGTCAGAGCCCCTGGACAAGTCCTCACCAAAGCCACTGCAGCCACAGGCCACGCCTGCAGACAGGCTCTCAGGTTGGTGCTCCAGGCTGGGAGTCGAGGCTCCCCCATTCTCTCCCCAACTCTGGGAGGGGAGTGAGGTCCAATGCCCAGAGCCGGTGGGGAACGGGGGTCAGGACTCCTGGGTCCCGCTGCAAATCGAGCAAGCCAGCCATAGCCCACAGGTTCAGTGCCCTCCTGGGGCAGGGCGTGACAGGCAGAGGTGCCGGGACCTGTGGCCCATGGGGTTTGGGTGCAGGAGCAATTGGGCCATACAGGATACCCCGCAACCGGGTAGCCCCAGCAGAAACCACTTGTGAAAGCTGCAGCTTTGGCCCCTTGGTGACTCCATTCCCCCCGCAGCAGAGCCAATATGGACTCACCTGTGCAAAGCCGAGCGCTGCCAACGCAACAAGCTCCCAGCTCCGCCCTTGGCACGCTGGGCACAGGAGCAAGAACGGAACCCAGGAGTCCTGGCTTTCAGGTCCCCTGCTCTAACCACTAGAGACCACTCCTAGCCAGCCAGGGCCAGGGCTGTTACGGCAGGGTACCCTGCGAGATGCCCCGTGGCAGGAAGAGTTGCATCAGGTTAGCACCAGTGGGACGAGTGATTTTACGAAGGGCTGGACCTGCGTTGGGGGGGGAGGTCAGATGGGTGCCTCGAGGAAATCACCTCCCCCCCCGAAGAATTTAAGCTTAGGGAACTCTCATCCTTTCTGGTTGCGCAGGGAACCATCAATCTGCCCCAGTTGACACGACAAGCTTGCTGTGCTGCTGTAGTGCTGGTGAAATGGCTCTAAGCCGCTGGGAGAACGCTCTGCCCACAGCGTAATAGCTCCACCTCTCTGAGAGGCGGTAGCTAAGTTGGTGGGAGCAGCCCTCTGACCAACCTAATGCTCTTTGCCTGGGGGGTTAGGTTGGTCTAATTGGATCACTCAGATTTTTCACACCCCCCAGGAACATACTTACAGTGAGGAGGGTAGTGTAGAGTGGGCTCAGGGGCTGCCCCTTACACACAGCTGGTGCGTTGACTCTGGAACCTAGCGACAACACATTTTGAAGCGTCGAGTCTGCCACTGCTGCCCATTTTAGCAGTCACACCAGCCAGCCGGGCCAGGATTATGGGGACAGCATGGGCAGAGGGGGAGTGACTTGTGAAATCTCAATCGTAAGCCCCCAATGTGCACAAAAGAGATCAGGCCAGAACAGGACATGGGAAAAAGGGACGGTCCCTTCCTAGGGCAGGACTGAGGCATGTAAGAGGGAGGCAGGTGTGCAGCTCACCCCATAACTGCCTGTCCTTTCTATCTCCACCAGGCACTCGGCTGCAGAGCTGAGAAACAGCAGCTTGTCACTGCAAGGAAGAATTTCCTGCCTAGCCTGCGCACGAAAGGATGAGGTCAATGCTGGGCCACGTGCTCAGCTGGTTAAATCAGTGCAGCTGCACTGGCTTCCAAGGCTTAGAGCACTTTGCACTAGCTAAGAATCTGGTCTGACATGCCTGTTCTGCCCAGGGGACTGAGTGATGCAGCAAGAGTGGGGTGGGTCAGGATGTGTGTGAGAGAGAGAGAGAGCGCGCGAGCGCGCAGGACAATTATATCCACACACACAGACGAGCTGGGGAGGGAAAAAACACACAGGATCCTGTACTGAAAAGTAACCATTTATTAGAACCAATACAAGAGTATGAAAGAGTGCGAAGGGGTAAGGGGGCCTTCGTAACATGTCAGTCTCATGACAGGAAAAAAAAATCCCTATTTTAAAAACATCTACATTTTAAAAAAGCGTAACATACATTAGCAGAGAGACGGGCTACGCTACCGAACATCACATGATAGAGGGGAGAGCTCGGACAGACATTTCGCTCCACACAGTGGTGCTTGGGTAAGGCCTGGAGGACGGAGTCCCAATCTTTCCTGGCAAGCCAGGAAGATGGGTTCAAGCGCTGCCCAGGGCCCTCACACCAACAGTGCTCTGCCAGCTTGTGCCTAGACATTGCAGTGGCGGCACAGACACCGTCTAGCACATGGCGGGAGCAGCCATGGGACCTTCTCAAGTATCTTTCAACTATGCTTGATTCTGCAGCCCTTACTCCCGCCACACAGCCTCATTTGATGCTGATCAGATGGCTGGTGGGAGCGAGGGGTTGGGCCTGTATTTTAAAACAACGCTGTCAAATCATTTAGAGCTAAAATGTGACATACCTTGAAATGACACAGCCAGCTGAGCACGGGCTTCTGAACTTTCGGGGGGGAAGATAGTCATTTTGTCAGAGATATTCTTTGGTTTTTTTGTTGTTGTTGTTTTTTTTTTTTTAAAGGGTTCCCCCTCCTCCCCCGGTTAAAAACCTGAACCCCTAAAAGTTCAGATTGGCTAGGAAGGAAAGATGCCCCCAAACATAATGGCAAGGCCTAGCCCCCTGGAACACTAGCAAATGAGTAGAAAGTAGCCGTATTCTGCCAAGGAATGATTCACCTTTGAAAGAGCATCAATTTTAGTCGATCAGAAGGATGCGTGTATGCTACAACAAAACAACTGTGCTGGGACACTCAACACTAGGCTGGCCCAGCAGTCGAAATAAGCTCTCTGTATGTGGGATCAGAGTAAGTTTTAATCGTTAGAAAATCATGCTTCTCCAATGGATTTTTAAGTGGGGGGGAGGGGAGGAGAGTCCAATTTATAGGAGGAAGACAATGATCATGTTCCAGCCTAGAGAGAGCTCAGCAGTAATCCCAGATAAAATTAGAACATCTGTGACAAAGATTCATGTGTTTAATTAAAACATAATTAATTTCCCCTCTTCACTAGCAAGTTACGAATCTTTGCAAGCAGCAGCCTCCACGTAACAACGGGAGGATAGCCTGGAACTAGATTCTCTAGAAGTTAACAGTTTCCAGCGTTGCCTTTAAACGCAGGCCGGATCCAACCGTTAGCACAAAAGACTTGAAATCGTTGGCAACTGGTTTTGACAACTGACAGCCTAAAAAGTGTCCACACAGAAGTGCTCAGTATATAAAAGAAATATTGTTTAAAAAACACACACTAGTTACAAAGCTGGCCAGAGACCATGTCCGGATCTCAGAAGGACCCTCCCCACATCCAGTCTATGTGACGCCGACAAAAGGAATTTGACAAAATGTTAGCGTTCCACTTTGCCATAAAAAACACCGTCAACACCAGGAACAGCAGGACAGGGATTGGCCAAGGGGACAGGTTTCCATGAAGGGGAGCATGGATAAAATAAGTGTCCGAGGACTGCCCCGTGCAGCGAGGCTGGAGCTCATTGAGTTGGCACAGGTTCTAGCTGCCTTGACTGCACAGGGTTACAGTCCCTTACATGCGATTAAAACAAAGAGCATGACCTGAAAAGCATTTTGCCCACCCACACCCAGCGTTTCTCCTTGGGAGAGGCCAGCCACTGCCCTGTCCTGGTTTGAGATAAAGTCACCCTCCAAATGCGGTGTTGAATTAGGTGCAACAGCTGTCGCCTATCCCCAGCTTTACTGAAAGCCAGGTTTTCTGCAGCCCCACGTGAATGTATTTGGATGTGGGTCTTTGGTCAGTGACAACTGAGCATCAGCGGATCAGGATCCCCAACCTTGCTCTTGGGAGGTACGGAAGAGCGATTTCCATCTGCAGAGCAGGTTCCTTAAAGTGATGTGGGAGTCCCTCACCTCCGGTCCTTCCTTCCTCAGAGGCTCCGTCCTTTGCATTTAGTCAGGTTTGAGTCTCTGAGCAATGGGAAGACAATTTAGGATCCAACAAGAAACGCTTTTCAGTTCCCCTCCTGCATGCTAGACGCCCTGTCAGCACTGATCCTAGTTTGGGTTTGAAAATCACCCGGGTCCCCCCAACACTAAAAACCAAGTGCTGAAATGAGAGTTGGCTGAGCAATCGCTTTGACCTCCCTAGCTGGCATCAGACATGGCCAGTGCCTCAAACTGACACATGCAGGGTAACCAAGAGTCTGATCCTGGCATCCATCCCCCCACCCCAAACAAGGAGAAAGCAGACTGCATGTAAGAATGGGAGGCATGTAGTCTGTACTGTATCTTCTGGGCTTCCCTCAGCTTTGGCTTAGTCTTCCAGCTTCTCTCCCCCACAAGCCATCTAGTCATATGACGGGTTAAAGAAAGAGCAGCTACCAATAAGAGAGATGAGCAACATGCAGGATTGTGGAGAGAGAAAAAACAGGAACACTGTACTTTAAAAATCTATCTGTGGATGGCAAATATTTGGTTATGCCACAGCTGGCTAAGTAGTCACTGCCGTTATCCTTTCGTCTGATGCCCCAATGCTTTCTGCCAGCAGGCAGCTGTCTATACAGATCTAGTCAGAAGCAGCCCCATTAGCAGCAGTCATCATAGAAAAAGGTAGAGAGAACAGGGCCTATACAGCAAAAGGACAGAGTAACAGACATGTGCGGGGTAGATTCTTGAGGGGCGATGGCTCGGCACTCCCAGCCCAGTCTTTCTCTTCACCCTGAATTCCTTACAGAAAGGGACTTGGAGCTTATCTACGTGAACTGATTTTGCAGAACCACTGTGAACACTTGTGTGGAAATCATTTCTGTCTGGCTTAAGCCAATTCCTAACAGGTTAACTAAGCGCATCCACACAGCCTTTCGCACTAATCTAATGAGGTTCATTTGAAACCATGCTGTAACAGGCGGCTTTCTCACAGACACGAGCGATTTTCTTGAGCGAGGGACACAATTTGAGAGGGCTGTTTGCGATAAGTGGGGCCAAGGAAAAGGGTGGAGTTTTGGTTCCTGATAGAGGCCACAAGCAAAATGTTTCCTCTTTCAGATGGTACACACAATTCCAGGAACTTAGTTTGGCACATAACCTCCCGCCCCAAATGCCCTGTGAGAAGAGGATTAGGGCCAGGATAGAGCTCACAATAGACATGCAGATTGGGACACAAAGCAAATAATGCCTGGAGAGCTTTTCAGCCGAGCATTTACTGGTAACTCATCCATCTATAAGGTTCTGCAGTATTTTGTTTTGGCCACAAACACTATAACACTCCCTACCCAAGCACCCCCACATCACCTACTCACAGTTCTGACACCACCTCTTTACCCATCCCCTTTCTCCCATGCCAGCTGCTGCATCCACTTTCCAAGCAATATGGACACTGGAAATCAGCAAAACAAAGTCTAGCCAGAGGAGAAGATGGCTGGCCAGCTGCAGAGAACCTTCCTTTCCCCCAACGGGAAAAGCAGCAAGATTGACACTAGCACTCAAGAGCAGTTAAAAGGGAGTGACTGGGTCTTCCTACCAAGGGGAGGGATCTGGGGCAGGCTCGAAAGGCACAAGTCTGTCTGGCGCACAAGCTTGCTGGTTGGCCAGAGCAGCCCTGGCAAGAGGTGACCCTACATGCTACGCTGCCGGAGGCAGCGACTAACAATCTATTATTCTGTCCACAAGCCACTTGGAACGTTGAAGCTTAAGAACCATTTTGCATCTCCCAAAAGGGGTGTAACTCAGGCTGACCTTCAAGACTGACTGGTAAACAGAGACCTGAAACAGCAAACCTGTTAAGCCACGTAGTTCTAATCTGATTCATATCAGGCCTTTTATCCAGAGCTGATTTGCTGCTTCTAAGTCCAGGAGGCTCATGTGGAGTGTTCACAACCAGCTCTGGTCACAACACAATCGACCGTAGATTATGCTTAGATGGGCTTCCAGAGAGCAAAAAGGCCCCCTCTTTCCCATGGGAAACAGTCTGTACGGGAGGAAGGGGCCTGTCTGCTGCTAATGGTGCCTGTCCTCGGCGTGCTGAGATCAAGCTCCATGGTCTATAGCATTTCATGCTGTCTCAGATATCACCAGCGTGCTTCTCCACTCCCACGCAGAAGACGCCCATCTGCAGCAGAGAGTGAGGCACAAAAAGAGCATTAATCCATCTTCACTTGCAACTCCTGTAGAGCGGCTGCCTTGCTTCCTCTCAGTTTGGGGGGCAGGCTTATAAGAGGCTAGGAGTGGAGGGAGAGGAAGAGGAGAACAGAGTTGGCAAAAATCAAGACTCTAGCAAAGCACAGGTGGCTAGCAGACTGCCTTTGGAGAAAAGAAACTGACGCAGAGGCAGGGATACAGCAACAGCAGTGGGTCTGTTGGCTGGAGGGGGAAGGGAAGAATGATGGGGCCAGAAAAGGAGGGGCAGCCGCCGATTTAGAGGCCTGATGACATTCCAGCAGCTTTTTCGGGACCTGACGAATACTTGAAATCAGCATCCCAAGGGGTACAGACTGCAGCCAGCACTGTAAAAAGCTTCCTTCGATGTCCCCACCTCCCCCCCCACTGTAGGAGGGGAAGCTCCTAAACGAAGGCAGTCTGAAGGTAGCCAGCTGCTGCCATTACCTATTGCACCAACTGCCTCCTAGAGCAATTCACCACGTACTAGCATCCAATTTGACAGCACATACACAGCAACGAATGGGCCCATGCCCCCCAGCTCAGACCCAATCACTGATGCGTCAGGCTCTGCCCTCAACCTACGCAAATCCTAACCAAGTCAGAATGATGGGGACTCCCCAATCTCCTGTTAAAGCATCACCACATGTTGTGCCTGGCTCGGGGAGCTCTCTGACCAGTGTCTAAGGTCACTCAAACCAAATTAAAAAAAAAAAAAAACAACAACAAAAATCTCACAACCCTATAAAAACCCACCCACCTAATCTCTGTGGATGGTGCTGGTGCCAGAGGTACTTGTGCAAGCCCCAGTTATTGGAACAAGAGGCTGTAAAACTTTAGGCGCTTAATGATGAGCAAAGCCAGCAAGATGCCAGGGGTCGGATTTCACGAGTCAAGGAATGCTGCTAAGCAGAGGCCTTGAAAGGATCCCGGGGCCAAGGGTACTTCCCAGCACACATAAAAAAAAAAGGGCACAGTGTTAGGCGCATCAGCATTTCTGAACAGTGCGCTGGGAGCTCCAGCTTGGCTGACCTGTTTGGCAGTGTGGCTCAGAAGGCAAATTTTTATTTATTTCAATCACTCTCAACACCATCATGGACGATGCAACTAGAAACACTGGCCCTGCCGATGGGAACTTTCTGAAGGAATGTTATATGCTCTAAGCAATGGCCATGCTAACTTCTGCCTCCACACACCTCCAAACGGCGCAGCGGACGATGCAGGGACTCAGTGAAGCGGGACTGCTGCATAGCGTTATGTACTCGACTAGCAGTCATGTTTAAGGCAGAGTGAAATCCCCTGCAGTACTCAATGAGAGCTTTGCCATCGATGTCTAGGGAGCCACAATTTCCCATATAGCATCTGAACCACTTGCAAGCAGAACTCAACCAACGCTGCGAACACTACTCTGAACAAGCCTGTGCTCAGAAGAGATAGAGAGACGAAGAGGGTGCGAACAAACTGCGTCATGTGCTTTAGAAAAAGAGAACAAGCAAAACCCTCTGTGCCCGTGACACAGAACTAACTGATCCCAGGGCCAGAGAGGGAGTCACTGCTGATAAAGCTTCCTTTGCACCCAGAGAAAATATCCTGAATGGCAGTCTGCAGACATGTCCTGATGCCACTCAGGATTCCCCAAGCTTACTGTAAAGGAAGAGAATCACAATAGCAAAGGGGTGGGAATGAGGGGAGATAAATGGGAATAGGGCCACGCCGTGGACTGAGGAAAGTCAGGATGCAACCCTGATATTTTCATTCCAGAGAATAAAATCACAACTCCCAATTCATCCACTTGCAGGTCCTCACTTTAAGCGATAAGCCTTTCCAAGCCACAGCTAAGGCCACAAAACCAACTAGCTCTCATTCTTGCAGGAGCTTTGCAAGCGGAACAAGCTAGCTAGAAACCAACATCGATACCACACCACCATAATTTTATTACTTCTAGTCACGGCTCAAGGAGGACTCTGTTTGCAATATGGGGATGGGGGGACCCATCAGTTCCTGAATGCAAGGAGACCACCACAGGAAAGAGCTGAAGTCCAGCTGAACTATGAGGCATGCAGTGCTTAATTTGTAATGAAAGAAGTGCTGGGGCTCACACAAATTTTTTACTTTAATAACTGATGCGGCAAGCTCAGAGATAGGGACTACGAACTGCCAAGCCTAGAGGTGCTGGGGCTCGGCCCTGGCACAAATTTTAAGCACTGACAGTACTTAGGATCAGCATGAAAAGCATATGTGATGCTGGAAAGCAAAAGGGGCCTGTGCCGAGACGCGAAGGAGCAGACCTCGCAACCTGCCCTAGGTCAGTTCTCCACTCCGGCCTCACCGTACTCAGGGAGGCAAAGGAAAAGGAACCCCTGAAAACAGTGCCTAATGCTGCAGCTGTTCGGGGTGCTGCACCATTCTGCTATTGCATTGCCATGTTTCTTGGGCAGCAGAGCAGCTGTACCAGACAGCCACGCCCTGCAAAATGAGCACTCATCCCCCTGGGGAACAGCAATGCCCTCTCTGCTCCACTGGCAGGTCCTGGAGCCTAGCATGTGCTGTGCACACCAGACCAGATCAGCTGCCCACGCTTCCAAGCCAGCGCTCATGGAGAGGGGGGAGGAGAGGCCCTCCAAGGGGAAGCCACTTTGGTAACACAATGCTGGTGGCCTTTGAAGCAACAGCCAATGACAGAGATGGATCAGGGGCATTGGCACAAAGCCAGGACAGCCGATAGGCTCACACCTACGGAAATATACAGCCCAAATGAGAAACGAATATATACATACATACTGCATAAGATCGTACAAAAGCAGTGGCAGGCCTCCATCTGTGCCCAACATCAGGAGAAACAATCGCATTTCAAGTTAAGGTGCCTCTGCTTCTCCCACCTCCCCACAAATTAGACTCCTCCTGGAAGGAAAGGGGGCTTGCTCTGGGTCTGAGAACAAATACTAAAGCAAGCTGGGCTTGCCAAGAGAATGCACCTCTCCTGGAAATCAGCCTAGATATGAGACAGGCTGGAAGGCAGCACAACCCAGGACACCAGCTGGTGCCCCCCAGGAGTCTAGAGGCACAGTCTCAAGAAGACTTTGCCAGCTATGTAACAACACACAGCCCCAGCGCACCAGGGCCACACTGGTCATCTCAGGACCTTGCACTGTGTGGCACTAGCAGGAGGGACGGGAGGGATTCCCCAAATGCAGACAGCTCCTATCACTTTCCCAGCTCGTGGCTGTTTGTGCACCTGGCTGGGTTAACCACATTTAGTTCTGTTTCGAAAGGGCACTGCTGCCACTTTTGGCATTTAAAGTGGCAAAAAGGGGCAGAACGAAAGGGAGCCAACAACTCGATAAAACACTGGAGGCTCTAAGAGAATGTGAGAAATTAAAACCGTTTTCTGGAGGGCGAGGGGAGGAGAGAGGAGGAGACACAGCACATAAATCTTGTGGGTTTCACTAGAGATGAAGCTGGACATGAAGCAAACCATTTATGTTATGACCAAACCAATAACAAGGTTTCTCCTGGGAGCACAGTAATAAGCACATTTCAATGGATGTGGTCGGAGCGGGTGGATGTGTATGTACAGCTAAGAATGGCCCAGGCCGGCGCTTTAGCTTTTCGCTGCTTCTCTCTCTTTGTTTTCCGTGTCCTCTGGATACGCGTGCCAGGTCAGTCTCTCCTCATAAAACGCTATCACAATCTGCGGGCATTTCACATTGGCTTCCTTTGCTAGGACCAGGTCTGCCTCATCGGTGTCTTTCCTGAGGATTCAAAAGACAGAGGATTACTATCTCTGTTAGCTCTGGGTTCCCACTGTCCAGATTTCAACACGAACAGGACGATTGCATTCTTCTGTGAGCGACTGCATGCACGCACCCAGACACCTCCCTCCTTCACAGGATAAATGTCTGTCTCTAAGTATATAGCTGGCCCTTCTTACCACAATCCCTGAACAGTTTCCAGCCATTAATGGGGGTTACCTGCAGAGCAGCCTTGGAAGGAAGGGAAACATCATCCCCATTTTACAGATGGGATCCCAAGGGGCAGGGAGCCTAAGTGAGTTGCCCAAGGACACACATTAACTGCACCATTAACTGAACCCAGATCTTCCAAGTTCCTGTCTACTAGACCATTCTCACTTGGTGTGCAGATGAGTTTTGGACAGAGCTTTGAAAGCACACAGCACTGTGTACACAGCTGTAATCCCTTGCTAGAGGGAGAAAAGGGAAGCCATAGAAGCAACATTCGTCAGGTGTCAATGCTAGATTATTAAGCAGCTTCTATTCTAGGGAATGCTTTCCATTCCCAAAACCACTTTAGAGTGTGACTACTTCCAGAGCACCCCAACTACCATTGGTGTTAGTGAATTATAATGAATCCTTCATAGTCCTTCACTGGTTTGGAGACCAATACAGTGCTCTTTCAATTTCTAGCTTTTACACAACACAGTGCAGCCACCTCTGGGGTAGAACGCCGTGGCTGTTGAACAGCCCAACATAATACTACCCACATACGTAAGGCAGGAAGTGAAGAATGCCGCTTCCTATTAAACTTCCCCAGTACTACCATCAAGTAAAACTGCCAGATAAACTCACTTCATGCACTGGCTTATAAGAAACTTCATTTTCTGCTCCCTACAACCACCTCTCCCTCCACCCATGAGAAAGTAATTTTGTCCACTTTGGTAATGTCAAGAACAACATGAGTTTAGTATCTGCCCTTCATCAGGGAGTTCTATACAGGAAAGGCCAAACTCTGCCCCTTCCCCCCCATTCTAGGTTGGAGAGCTCAGAGCTTCTGCCCTGTGGGAGGGCGGTGGGTCTAGCGGATTCTGTCCTGCGGAGACGGTCAGTAAATTTGGCCACTCCTGCTGTATATTATCTGCCTCCCTCATCTACCAAGATTTTGCCATCTTCATCTTGTAAGATCACTTGCAGTCTCCATCTCTGGTCCATAAACAGTTCATTTACATAGGAAACTTTGATACACAACTTCTTCCCCAAGTATCACCATTCCGACACTGGGTTTAATCTATGCTGTGCAATTGAGGCGACAGGATGAGACCTGTCAATCACCACGTCAGGGGCTGGCTTCACCTTAAGGAAGGCAACCCAGTGAGAAGGCGTCCAAACCTGAAAGCCTGCTTCATTATTAACTTCCCCAATTAAAACCATCTGCAGAACACACCAGCGTGACTCTTCTACTGAACTGACCCAAAATGTAGAAGGACGCCGATGAGTTCGAAGGACATGACTGAACATTCAAAGAGAACTCATCAGATATTATCCTGGCTCAAATCCCGATGCAGAAATGGCAGCAGCAAAACTCCCTGGCTGGGCTCAGAGTGAATATATACAGGCAAAACTTTTGCTTTCCGATTGTAAAGCCATGCTGTAGGACCACAGACCTCAGCAGATGCTGCCTTCACTCCTTGCTTGTAGCCTCTGGTGAAAGCCTGACAAGATGACTGAATTGCTGCCTTACACATTTCTTCATACAGCGCATGAATTTTCAGTTAACAATGTAGAAGTGTGCTCACTCTTTATAAGCTTTGATCTTTACATTCCTCTAATACACCACCTTCAGCCACCTGGTAACGTAGGTGTTAGGTGCTTTTTCACCTTTAACTTGTGAGTCCATAACAAACAGAACTGTAGGGTTTCTAGATGCACGAGTGCTTGCCAGTCGATGAGCTCTATTAACAGCTGTAAGAACAACTCCCAGTGTGCATCAGTTTGTCCTGACACTGTTTAGGTTTGGTGCCCAGTGAGGGCAGAGGATCCTGAGACCTGTGGAACACAGCCATGCTTTTGGTGTGAAAGCTGAGAGAGTTACAGTGGGACGTACACGACTCTCTGCCTGCTGATGTGAGAGCCACCGGGAATGCCACTCTGAACAGCGCAAGTGAAGGCTACAAAATAGTGCTGTGAGAATTGAATCAAGGACCAAATTTACACCCAGACTTTCCCAGTGATTTATGAGGCACTGCATTACACAAAACCCACTTGGGTTTGTTTATTCCTGTTGTTGGCAAGATGGCAGACAAATTATTTGCTGCGTAGACATGCAGCAAAACTGTGCCTGGGGAGCCTATCTGAGTTAGCCTGAATCCAGCTAGTGCTAGTAACAGCAGCAGTAAGCTCACCTTGCCCTAGGTGGGCTATTGCCACTGGAGACCAATCTGAGCCAAGGAGGTGCTTCAATGGATGGCCTGGCGGCAGGCCTGAGAATACCAGCAAGCAAGCCGGCTCAACCAGATGTGCTGGGCAGCTGTGCCTAGCAGGGGAGTGGTAAGGAGCCCAATTATCCACCCCCAGAGCACACAGTTCATGTGAGGCACCAAGCCAAAGTTGTAACCCATGAAGGGAGGGAAGAGTCATTTCTCCACCCCTAGGAGAGACGCAGCTGGACTCTGCCAACCTGCACTGCTAGCAGCTGTTTCTGTCCTACTGGGTTTCAGGCTCACCCTTCGCTTCACTCTAGGCCAAGGAGGACGGGTGCCCCTTACGGCAGGGCTGGGCACTGGAGAAGGCAGGCAGAGTCTGCTCCTCAGAGCAAAGCTGCCGCACTCTCCTTTTGCAGGAGAGAGCAAAGCTGCAGGGCTGCTCCGCACGAAGCACCCAGCTCTTTGTCTGTGCGGGGGGAGGGGCCACTGGCTGCACACCAGCGAGACACCCAACTCGACTGAGAAAAGCAAAGGAACCAACAAAGCCAAATGGGAATCTCTTACAAAGGATTTCCTGTGCACTGTGGCCAGGCTGGGGGTGGGGAGGAGAGGAGCAGAGCTTCCAGCAGGCAGCTTGAAATCAGTTGTGTTCCTAGAGAGGGGAGTGAGCCCCTGAAACAGTGAATGCCAGGTCAGGGGCATAGCAGAGGTGAAACCCAAGGCAGGAACGGCAAGCCTGATGAAGCCACACAAAACAAAGCAGAGCTGCCCTAGTCCTGCTTACTATAATGTTTCACCTGGAACCATTCCTTCCCTGGGGTGTGAGATGAGAAATCAGACCAGAAAACCACCCAAGCTACTAAACTGGGGGGAGGGGAACGCACCCCAGACTTACCATTTCATTAGGAACATTAAATCTCCACAGGAGTCTGTGGCACCGATGATCTTTTCTGGCTCTAATCCTCTTTCAAAGCCCCTGGCAATATCGTTGCTCTAGTAAGGAGAAAATGGGTTGGGGAAAAAAAATGTGTAACGATTATATTATCTTTGGCCATTTCTTTACATCCTGACAATTTAGAATGAAGCAGACTTCAAAGGGCACCGGCAACTGACTGATATGTAGAAATATGGTGGGGTTATAAAGAGCTGGCTGGACTCCTTAACTTTGCCAAATCATTGTTTGGAATCTACAATTCATAAGTCAACATAGTCCATAATAATGACCAAGGAGAGAGGGAAAACAAGGGAATCCATAAAACCCAGCCCCTACTTTAGTGCAGTCAGTTTAAATTTACAGCTGGTGAGAGACGCTGAATTGATTATACACACCCCCAGAGATCGAAGGCTTCTTTCCCCAGAAGAGGTACAGCTCTGCCTGCACTGATGCTAGCTTCTCAAGCCTACCACCAACTCCAGAGGAGAGTTTGATTTTGTCCATGAGGTCTCTGGGCTGAGGCTATCAACAATGGGACAATCTGTGCAGTTTTACTGATTGTTTGAGATGGGGCTTGTGAGTGGGGGGAAGAGGGGACGCAGCTCCTTGCACATACCATCTGACAGCTGTTAGTGGCATGACAGCTTTCAGTCACCACAGGCCATAGGTTTGGGACGAGGTTTCTCTCTTTCATTGCAGCAGTGCACAGTATTCTCAGATACGCACGTTTGCTGCTTGCCATGCTGTTCAATAGATGCTGCTACGCAGATCAAGAGGCAAACAAAGAGGCAGCCAGCTTGGCCTTGGATGCACTAAAAACATTTGCCAAATGAAAAAACGTTCAGAGGATGATGAGAGAATATAGACCCAAGCAAAATCTGACTACTTCATTAGCGACTGGGAGACCCACTGGGAATGAATGAATTTCGTGAATCAGTAAACAAATAAAATACAAAAAAAATCGAAGCAACTGCATCACAATTTGTGCTGCAATTCGGAGACAACTGGTGTTTAGTTTTTATATTCAAAATAGGTCTAAAACTACAGACCTAAACATTCTATAACTTTAGGAGAGTTTGGGTCTGGATGAGAACTTTGTGGATGGAACTCATCACTATCTTCTAATGCAATATTACAGTGTTGAGGCCAAATTTTTCAACGTGCTCGACACCCAAACAACTGCCTTTGAGAACAATGGGAACTGAGTGTTTTTGAAAGTCTCTCCACTTTATTTAGGTGCCTAAACAGGAGTTGCGTACATTAAAAAAATATATATATGTTTGATGCCACTCTGGGGGGTGCTCAACACTTTCTAAAAATCTAACCCTAAACATTCTGTGGTATATTTGGTTAAAACATGGAAGTCTTATCAATGACAGCTCGGCTACTAGATCTAGCTGAGATATGGAGGGAAAAGAAGCATTTTGGGGTAAGTAAAGGGGTGTACCTCCAGGATGTTTTACTGCAGGCACCACACAAGACATCACATGGTGTAAGGGACAGAGCTTAAAAAACAGATCATATTTCTGTTTGAAATAGTGGCCTTATTATTGTTATTTGCAATAACTGAGATTACTACCACCGAAAGATTAGAGGGAGAAAAAGTTTCCCAGGCGTTTAATTTGTGCATTTAATAACCCTTTGTGTATCCTCAGTTTCACGGTTTCCCCTACAATTACCCAGCTTCTCTTTTGTCTTTTACACAAGAAAGGAGAGAAAAAACATTTTTTTAGAAAGTGTGATTAAACCACAGAAATTGGCAGGGGGCTCAAACAGGTGCATTATCTCAAAGTACTTCCTTTTTTAAAATTATCTAGATTTCAAAACAATGTCCCTTGTGACGACGATTATGAAATATCTGCTTTTACTTCTCCCCCCCGCGAAGATGTATGCAAGTCTCCAGCTTTATAATGTTCATTCACGGTGTATCATGGCTGCTATAACACAGCAGGGTGGACTCCAGTTTCAGATACATGGCAATCACCATGAAAAAGTACTGAAAGCATGGCATGGATTTTTAAGACCTATACCAGTATATGCTGAGATTTGCATCGTATCTATGGGAAATTGTGCCAAGCTAGAACATTGGGATCAGGAGACAAGATGCTTCAGCTAAGCTGCAGAAATCAAACTGCTCATTACTGGTGGACAGCTTTAGTTCCAAAACTTTAAATAGGATAAATAATTGGTTATAAAACTGTAATCCCTACACACGAAGGGTAACCTTCTGGATACAAAATATATGACCTTATTACCCCTTATGATTTCATTACAGGCAGACAGTAGCAATGCAGTTTTGAATCTCCAATGACTGTACAAAGTTATGGCTGACACAGCTGTAAAGAGCAGGACATTTCTTCAAATAAGGTTGTAAAAAAAAAAAAAAAAAAGCATCGAGAGAACAGATCTGCAGGAGATTTTCTTTAGGAAAGGAAAAGCTGAGACCTAAAATGCTGCTCAATGGTTCCTCATTTATATAGCATTCTACATATTAGTGCTCTTCCACAAAGATGGGCTTTAATAACCCATCTTCTCATGCTTTGTGCATTGGATAATGAAATCTGTACAGCTGGGAAACTTTTTTTTTTTTTTTTTTTTAAAGGGAGCCAATGTTTTTTTTTTATACTTCAACCAACAAGGCCTCCTGGCCCTCATCATAATTGAGTATCAAGGTGCTTGCAGTACCAGTAATTTAACTAACAGGCATCATAACCTCCAGCATCCTGTCTGAATTTCCTACATTTTCACAGCCATGTCTGGGGATTTACTTTCAATGCCCCATTGGCTTTTAATGGTGGTTAAAAGTCTGAGCAGTGCTTGGAAACACAGAGCTCCTGTTCCAGGGGAAAGCACCATGTTTCTGCAGCTCTGCTGTATTCCTTGATTTCCCTTCCTCTCTTGACCATGAAAAGCTGATTCCACAACCTCTGCAGTCTGGGTAAAACAGACTACGTGACACTCCCTCGAGAGCTGCATGAATTTCCCCCATTTCTTTGGCACTACTGTCCATCAGACTATATGGTAGTTCGGACTTCCAGAGTTTGAAAATTAAATAGCTGGGTTTCATTAAATATTTGCTATCAGATTAGAAAGGCCTGTCAGACTTTCACAGCTGTGAAGAGTGCTTTGTTTCAACAAGGCTAAGGCCCCAACCTCCATAAAACCTTCTCTGATTTCCCATTCACTGCCAGATCTGCTTTAAAGATACAAGGTCCTGGCATGACACCCTGGCCCCACTGAAATCACTGGGAATTTTGCCACTGATTGCGTTGAGGCCAGGATTTCACTCCTGACCTTTTAAACCCTTACTAGCTATACACATCTTGGAAAACTTCTCTCTCAGTGACATGTCATTGCAGCTAGAGGGTGGTACAGCTGACAAAGTCCATGGCTAAACTCTCTGGAGCAAGAGCTGTCACAATGGAGATCTGTGGGTGTCAGGAGGAGATAGTGTCTTGCCAACTGCACCAAGAGATGCATCTTTCAGGGGATGCTACAAGGACTCTACAAACAAAGGAGAAGTGCCCAGCAGTGTTCAAATGGAAGACGGCAATCAATAGCAAATTCAAGGGAAGGCAGAGGAGCTGAGTCCTACATTGCACAGAAGGCACTGGGATCCTAACTATACTGTTCTAGGGAAGCTTTCCTGCAGGTGGTACAAAGCTAGCAGACTGAAGCCAAGCCCAGCCCGAGATGTTGCTTGAAGGCGGTTTGCCTGGCAGAACCCACCCTCTTGACTCTCTAGTTTTTAAAGCTCTCCCACATAATTTTTAGGAGGTTGCAGGTAGGAGACGGTTTCCACCAGCCCAGCTCAACATAGTCTGTATTTATTTATTTAAAATTATTATATTAATTGATCTTGTATATTAATTATATATATTGTTATATAAATATATTTTATATTTATTTTAGAACTGTGCAGAACAGGGCTCGCTGCTTTGCTAGACGCTGGTGGCAGGATGGGGTGAGGGAAAAGCCAGCAAGCTTACCTCCCTCTTCTTTTTTGTTTTGATGTCCTCGGTGCTGTTGGAGAGGCTTGATTTCCTCTTTGTGCTTTCGGATTTCTCTCTGGATTTGTTGTTCTCGCCCTCCTTCATTTTTTTATATTTTTTCATAAACTCAGAAATCAGCTCGGGGCAGTCCAGGTTCTTCTCAGGTTCCCAAGTGTTGTGTTCCCTGCCGTGGAAAAGAAGGCCAACATTCATCAAACCAGAGGCGGGTAAGTTTTAATGCTGCCATCCAAGGGTCATAGACACTGACCTACTCTAGGGCAAAGAAAGTTAGTTGTTAGCAAAGGTTCTGGACTGGGGTCCCCATTTCCTTTGGGAACCCAGACACCTGCGGTCCCAGTACTTTAGACCCCTTGCAGTTCATGAAGACAGATTGCCATGTTGCTAAGTGACTAGTAAGGTGAAAGTTTCAAAATGAAGCAAAACCTCAGGCTAACAGGAGACGTGGAATGCATTTGATTATTCTAGAATCATCTGGGAGCCTACAGAGCTATGAAATCACCTCTCCCCCGCAGTGGTAATGGAGGTCATTACCTTGAGTGAAGACATACTGATAAACTGGGTTTGACTAAACAAGGTACTACCAGATTTTCTATGCAAAGAAACTTCCCAACCTCTCCCCCCAGTACTTTCCTTCCTGAACATCTGTGTTAAATATCCTGCCCTCCCAGGATAAAGCAGTGTGCATCCATTTAAACATCCCATGACAAGATATAAACCTTGCACATTTTCAGCCATGTCTGTGCTTCATGGTAGACCACTAGATTCCCCAATGGTCTGGCCAAAAGCCATGACAAATACAGAGGACGCACAACCTGCAAAAAGCTTCCCCAGTGGGGCAGACTAAAAGGAAGTTAAGGGGGATTTTTTTTTCCAAGGCACTTGAAGTATCTCCCTTCTAAGCAGCCATTTACCCAAGCTGCAGCTTCTAGCATCTCCACAGTAGGTTTAGACAAAAACTGCTCAGGTGCATCTTCACCCACGAGTCAGTCACTGGTGCTCACGTGAGGAGGAAGACTATAGACGAGAGTGCTGGTGAACAACTCAAGTGGAACTACCAACTCCATGAAGTGAGAGAGGGAACGCAGACGCCAAAGGGAAAGCAGCTTTTGCCAGTGTTTCACAACCCACTTGTGGTCCCAGGCCCTCTCCTCGTGACCCACTCATTTAAATGGATGCACGCCACTCTTATCTGGAGTGAAGAAGGCAAGCTCCCACCCATGAAGGTGTTTAGGAAAGCTTGAATGAGGGCAGCGAAGGTCAAATTTGAAGCACTGCCTGGAGCGCTGGTAAAGAAGATAGCCCAAGTCAGAAGGAAAGTTGGACTTACTCAGAGAATCCTTTCCACTTGAGAAGATACTCCACTTGACCCTTCACAACACGCCTGTCTAGCACCTTCTCCACAACATACTCCTCCTCATCTTCAGAGGACGAACTATCTGCTGTCCTCTTGGTTTTCTTTCCCATAGCGCAGGAAGTTCCACCTAATGCACCAAGGCCACCCAATTCCTGCAAATCGGAAGTGAAATGTTGTTAATTGTTGGCACTGATGCAGGCTTCAGCACTGCTCCCAGCCAAGGTATTGCCCACCCATTTGGGGCCCTCCAAGCTTTCTCCAACTCTTCTCACTAAAGTACTGATACTGGAGAGATCCACGGGCAGAGCTCACTGCAGGATCAGGCCTTAAAAGGCCACTCTAAACCGAAGGGGAAGAATGAGCATGAACAAGGCTACAGGCCTGTCATTTAAGGACCTGACAAAGTTACTTTGCCCAGAGTTGCAAGATTCTTGAGCAAGTTCATATTTCCAGTGGAGCTGTTGATCCACTGTTAAACTGGTCAATTTTTTTCTGGGGAAGGCCTGTCTACACAGGCTGGACTAGCAGGAATGCCCCCATCTAGAACTACCAATACAGCCACATCTGGGGACCCAGTTACAACAGGACCTCCCTATGCCTGGGACATTTTTATACAAATTCTGACCACCACAAGGATTAACAATGTTGGGAGCCATTGCACAGATGACCCAGGGTTATCAAATCTTGTTAAATTCCAGTGGCCTGTCTAAGTCAGGGCTTCCAGCAGCAGTGAAGCTGAATGTTAGCAATGGTGGGATTTTTTTTTAAACCAGTTTCCTCAGCGTAGAAATGGCCTCGCTGTTCTTGAACCAATGCTACAACCACTGCCTTTACACATACCAATGGATTTAACCACCCTAGCCTCCTAGCAAAGTAAATATTCTCCCTGTTTTACAGAGGAGAAAAAACAAGGCTCAGAGTTTAAAATCATGACTATATTACAAGATTAGACCTATATGGCAAGATCCAGCTGCGATTTAACTAGGTTACATCCTGACATAAGAGAGACAATTAGACTGAAGTAATGGAGCTTGAGGTCCTGTATCTGAGCATCAGTTTCTCCCCTCTGTAAGCCAGGGATAATATTTAGCTATGTCCCAAGACAGTAATGGGGTTAAATTAATCAGTGTTTGAGATCTTGAAATGAAAGCAGCTATGCAAGTATTATTAAAAGAGCTGAACAAAAGATACACGGGACAGAAACAAGGGATAGTTCAGCCCCAAAATAGAATTCAAGTGACTGCGAAATAAAACAGGTTCTTTCAACCTTGGCTATCATGTCATTACTGTGATACTATTGGGCTATAGCCATTAAAGGCAGGTATTCATGGGGCAATTGTTCTGCCAGTTTTAGTTATAAAACAGCATTTTTCCAGGGATTTTTTAAATTGGCTATAAAAACGATTCCAGGCTGAAAAACAAGCTTAGGAGGTTTCAGTCCCAGAGTGAAGTTTTAGACAAAAATTAAAAGGTTGGAGGGAGAGGGGGAAATCAATTACACCATTTGAGGTACAAAAGTGGAAAAAGTTGTTATAGGAGATTTGTGCTCCTATAACTTACTCTTGCTTCCAGTTTAACAAGTCTAGCAAATTATTAGTCCATAAACCTTGTGTGGTCCAACTGCACTAGGTATTAAGTTTTATTTTATTTTTCAATTACGGATCCCCTCTAGTATAAAACTCTGCCATTGTGCAGAGAGCACTGCCTGAACAGCCATTGCTGCACGTGGCATAAGCAATTAGAAAAAGCACCCAGTTTAGCTTGAGGGAAAACATGTTGACTTTTCAACAGTGTTTCTTCGTACACATGCTTACCAAACTGGGAACCTTCCCAAGCTCCCAGGTAAATACATATTTTTATAACCACATTAGTTGTTTTATTTTTTTTAAAAAAGAGGAATTAAACAACCCACCCCCACATCCTCTGAACAGGCAGCGTGTGACTTAGACAGAAACCAAGAAATTCCAAATTAAAGCAGACTCCCAGTTCTTAGCTTGGAATTTCCTGGCTTGTGTCAATTTAGGCCACACAGCTAACGTTCTTTAAACAGTTATGCATTTAGTCCTTGTAAGACACTAATATCCTTGTGGCCCAGGAGTTGATGAGCAGCTGTCTGAGGGCAGAGCGACAGAGCCTAAAACAAGCCAATTACCAGCAGACCCACTTTAATTGCACTATTTCTGTGAACCTGAGAGCACGAACAGGGATTCTAATCTGGTTTGTGCAGCAACAGAACTGCAAACTAAACTAACAAATGCAGAATCGTTATCCATGGTGACCCATGATCCACAATGAACCTAATTTTCTTCTCAGACCTCAAGGGGAGTTTGCTGAGCCTTTTTACTTGTGCAACTGAGCATATCAGATCATGCATCAGACACACAAAACCAAACATGGAGTCCCATGATGTATTTCTACTGACTTTCTTCAGAGTAGAATCACACCGATGTAAGTTTGTAGCGTAGACCTGACCTCAGTCTGGCCAGGTGGTGACTATATGTGGCTTCAACCCAATCCCCACCTTAACTATCTTCTCCCCTGTAGCCTATAGTCATGTATAACATCTGTCTTTCTCTCATGTTATTGTTTGGCTGGGAGCATGTTAGCAAGCTGGTAAGCAGCCTGCTGCTCACACCATCCTCCCAGCGTTAGCACAAGCTGCAGTCTGACGGCTCAATTTTGCAAAGTACCAAACTCCAGAGTTGAAGGCGCTCTCAGCTCCTTGCAGGATAAGGTTTGGAAGAGACTGTATATAGTAACTTCCTGAAAGAGATTACAGCTCTAGGGTTAGCTGCCTGGAACCACCCCAGAAAGTTGGGGATTACACGTTTTCAACTGTTTATTTTAACCCAGAATGTAACTGGCCGCAAAACCAGCAGACTCGGCATAGTCTGATTTTAAAACAAGTCACTTGCTAAGCTAGTTTAAGATGTGCTTTGCTATTTTATTACAAAACTAGGCTATAAAAAAACCATACGCTAGAGTTTTAACAGAGGAAATGAATCTGCGCTTCAGAAGACGTTCGTTAGTCCTGAATACTTTAAAAGAACAAAGAGGAAGAGGGGGTAAAACTAGCCATAAATTGTCGTTTGTTGTGCTGTGCTACCATGGTGAGGGGTATCCTATGCATATCTAAGAGTGGGAATTTATTAAGTTAATAACTTTAGGAAATCACATGTACATGACCACCCACTGAGGGCCCCCCCACTGAAGTGCACTCGTCCATGTTTCCAAAACTGCTCCACACCCAGCATCTACCCAATGTGCTGAGCTCTTTTGAAAATCTAGCCATTTATTTTCATGCCTTAATGGGAGCTCTGAGCTCTTTTCAACATCAGGCTTAATTTCTCATAAACATTATAAAACAGGAACGGCGGCTGCAGCAACTCAAGACACAAATGTCAACTCCTGATGCAATCCAGATCCAGAGAGGGAGAGAGAGAGAACTAATGGAGTTTTCCCTTGTATATGTCTACAGCAGCGGGACATATTGTGAACTAGTACAACCACCTTTCAATTTTGGAGTCGTAAGTACTGCTACTACAGAATCCATTGACAGTCTTTTTCTAAAGGCAGACATCTCTAGTCTTCCTGGAAGGAAGGAAGGAAGATGGACAAAATTAAACAGTAGGAAATCTGTAGGAGTTTTATGGAAGCCTACATGGCATCTGTTATTACAGGCAATACAGGGATGGTATTTACATTACTCTAGTAATACTGTAAAAGAACCTAGTAATACAAAGCTAAAGGTTGAAAGTATCCTAAACAAGATATGCATTTCCTAAGCCACTGCTACCTATCAAGTTTGGTTAATTTGTTTCTGGCAGTACCCAAAAAGTGCTAGATGCAGCACAAACACAAAACATGATATGGTCCCTGTAAGGCTCTCAAAGTACTTAATAATCTTTACGAATTCCAATACCTTCAAGATGAAAGTGGTAATTGTCCTGATAAATCACCCAATCTCCAGGAAACGCTACATTTCCCACTTGTAGAAGAACAAAAATCTATTATTTGTCTCTCTCTACACACAACAGATGATCATGCTGGAAATGGCTTTCAAAACCTTGATCTGACAGTCCTGTTCAGCAAGCACAGATCAGACCTCCCCGTGTAATTAAGGTAGAATTTGGTTAAGAAATCCAGTCAAGACTAGATCATTGCAGAGCCTCAAACGATTTTCAAAAGAGACTGTATTAACATGTTAAAATCTAGTGAAGACAACGCAGCTGTAGTTTTAAAAGGTAAGCTGATCAAGGCAATCCTTAGACATCAGAGCTAACACGTGTCTAGACAAGACCTATGTTATTTGTGCACACTGTAAACTCTAGGGGCAGAGACCCATCTTCTTAGAGGTATATAAAGCACATAGTATATTTTGTACATAACAAAGGAATCTTTGCAAACTTGCTTTTTCAAACTGCAGCGTTAAATACCACATAGTCCTTAACCCATGATCATTTCAAAGTAGCATGTTTAGAGAACTGGGACTTTTCATAATCATTCAGATTCCAAAGCCAGAAGGGACCATTATGATCATCTAGTCTGACCTCCTGTATAACACAGGCTATAACATTTCCCCAAAATAATAATAATAATTTAGAAAAACATCCAGTCTGGTTTTAAAAATTATCCAGCTGTCTTGAGTGTATCACTATAGGGCATGTTTTCTAATACTTTAATCATGCTTTTGGCTCTTCCCTGAACCCTCTCCAATTTTATCAACGTCTTTCTTGAATAGTGGAAACCAGAACTGGACAGACACTGTTCTCCAGAAGCAGTCACACAAAAGCCAAATATAGAGGTACTATAACCTAACCACTTCTACTTGAGATTGCCATTTATACATCCAAATACTACATTAGCCATTCTGGTATCACACTGGGTGCTCATGTTCAGCTGCTTATCCACCTCCCACCCCCAAGTCTTTTTCAGCATCACTGCTTGCCGGTATACATTCCCTCATTGTATAATTACGGCCTACATTCTTTGTTCAAAGATTTACATTTAGCCATATTAACACACATATTGTTTGCTTGCACCCAACTTACCAAGTGACCCAGATCGCTGTGTATCAGTGCCCTGTCCTCTGCAAGCTCTCCCCCCCACACTTACCCACTGCACAGCACCCCCCTCTCCCACTGCAGCCCTGTAGCTTGGTGCTGGCTCGGACGGGGTGACCACATCCCCGGCCTGGGGTGGGGGGCTGGGCCGGCCCTTCATGATTCGTGGGGAGGAGGTGCTGAGGGACGCCCCTCAGAGTCTCGTGCACCCCCCACACATTGTGAATGGCTGCCCCCCAGAGCATCCTGTGTCCCCCGCCTCCTGCATGTTGTGAAGGGCCAGGCCAGCACCCTCCCAGACTGCGCCCCACCGCAGGCCGGTGCCCGGAGTCCTGCGCCCCCCCCCCACCATGGCCCTGCTCAAATCTACATAATAGTTAATCAAAGGGTGTCAACTCAGTTCTCTGCTGAGAGCCTGTAGCCCAGTGGTCATCATAATTGCTGTGAAATGTATGTGCGGATATGATTCAAGAAGTTATAGATCTACACTGAAAGCAATGTTCTTAAGATATATAAGACAAGACAGGTCACCAGAAGGTAATAAACAGGTTCTGGTCAGGCAGGTGGTAGTAGACATTTATCTCTCTGGTGGGTCATTGTGAATCTTACATTGTACATCTATTTGCATATGGAACCACCAACTAACCAAGACTGTGAAGTTGACAAGAGATCACAAAAGTCTGCAGGAGGGAACACACAGCAGGAGGGTGTCCTGTTGATGACTAACATTAAAGAATTCGTATGGCGCAACAGGAAAATGCAAGGAGACACACTAAATCCTTCTCTAAGACGACAAGTTGAGAGCATGGCTTGTTTCAAGAAAAAAGGGATCAGGGCCTACTTGCCTGAAAAAACACTTCAGCAGTACTGTAGGACATGACCGTGATACCAGAGAAATTCCAGGCTCCATTTTGTACACTTGGAATACAAATCGTTTCTGTATTATTTGTGCTATTAGTGTGTTGTTGGACTAAGAAAATGTTAAATTACAATTACTTCAAAAAAGGTTGGAAATGGTAATGGGCTTCTTAAAAGAAATTTAAAATGAACTTGTAAAACATGTATTAAATTTAACATGAGCAATTTTCAGTCAACCAATTGTTTACCTAAATGTAAATCATAAACAACAAACAGTTGCTGTAACTGAAAACTATACCCATTCATGTAACAGTTTTACCCTAGTTTTGGTTAAACAATTGTTAAATTACATATACATACATACGCATGCACACACAATTTGCAAGAACTAGTTATAAAAATCAAAGCGAATACGCAGAGTTGTGACCACTATATGCCACTTTACAAATTAAGTTAAAATAAACAGGAATGCAAGCAGGTATGCATCTGACATAGTGATCTTAAAGCTTCAGATATTGGTAGTGATTAAGATGTTTACTTTAATAAGTTGAATCAAAAAGGGGTTTAAGCAGTTGGAGAGAGCCGAAATGATGACATCATCCTAGCAAGGCCAAAACTGGCAGGAAGATATTGTGACAAGAAGAAGAAACATATGCTCAGTCTCAAAAAGAGAGCCTTGAGCCAGCGTTGGACAAAACCAAACACCCATTCAACTCACTAATAGGTGACGGTTATATATAAATATTTTCAAACCATCAAGGAGGGGACTGGTACCAGAGAAATTCCCCAGACTCCATTTTGAATCCTTGCCGTTTTAAATAAGCAAGAATTACTCCATTAGAAGCTGCAGGTCACCTAACACTAAAAAGAGAATTGGCAGGAAAACCAAAGGAGGGGAAAAAGGTCAGTAGATCAGAAATCTGACATAAACAATGGTTGCAAGCTAAAAATTGAACTGGCGGTTTGGAATATGGGCAGTTTGTCGTGTGCAAGAAAAATCTAACTGGAAGATGTTAGCAAAAGTGTCTAGAAAGTTCTGACAGGACAGTATAAAAGTCAGTGTGTCAGTGGGCAGACGAAGGGTTAGGAATCCTGCCCTGCCGCTGAAACACAGAGACTCAGACTAGGAAACAGGCAGGAAAGGCAGAAACCTGAGGAGACATCAAAGTCCACAGACAGAGTAAGCCTGCCAGTCATAATTATGTATAGTATAGTATAGCAGAGGTGTGTATACAGGTGTGCTTGGGTTAATAAAGATGTATGAATGTGTCTTAACTGTAAAGGGAATGTATATATAAGATTTAAGAAACATTTAAGAGCTGCTGTCAGCATCCTGTGGAAGATTGGCCATCTAAAGCATGGCTCAGCTGCTTAGTATCATCTCAAACTGTATGTTACTATGGTTTGGGGTGCTCTTTAACTTGCAAGGGATTTGTGTTTTAGATTATTATTCTATTAGGGGTTGTTATTTGCACCAATAAAAAGGTGCCTTGTTTTGGAACGAATACTGTTTTGTGTCAATCATTTATTCAGTGGAAGGCTGTATCTGTGTCCCCTGGGAAATTGCTAAGCCACCCCGGAGACCCATATCTGAAGAGAACAGGTGGGCAGTTCTAAGGTAAAAGCTTTTAGGGGAAATTTAATTTTTTCCCACCCAAGGAAAACTTTGCTAGGGGATATTTAAATTCACCTGTTTGGAGGGAACCCTTGATAAACCTGAGAGGGAGTAATAGGTAAGCTATTCTGGGGGTACCCTAAATCTGCTTTCAGGGTAATAACAGTAAGTAGGTGAGTAAGTTTAGGTTCTAAAATGCATGTTATGATTTTATTTTACATGCAACCATTTGTTTCTAATATTTCTACTTGCTATCATTTCAATCCCTACTCTTTGTTAAATAAAGTTTTACTCCCCCCCCCCACTATAAACATATTTAAGAGCTGTGTGTTAAATGGAGTGATGATCCTGAGATGCAATTTGTAAGCTGATGCATGCTGCTCCTTTAGGAGCAACAGCTCTGTGAATTCTGTGAGTGCCCAGTGGATTAGGGGATGGTCACTCCAGATCCAGGGGGATGCTCAGAAGGCTTGAAGATTGGAGCATGCCTATAGCTAATCTAGAGCGAGAAGGGCCTGCTTGGGCTGGGAAGGGAGTACTTGTGTTGCTCAGGCCAGGGGGGTTGGGGAGCTGCTGACCCCCAGCAGACACCCATAACAGGCTTCCTCATGCTATGGGCAGGTGGTAGCAAGGTATCTTACAAGCCCTGGAAAGCATCGCACCTCACATTCAATGACAATTTGCCATTTACAGTTACATTTTGAGACCTATCAGTTAGCCAACTTTTGATCCATTTAATGTGTGCTGTGTTCATTTTACATCTTTCTAGGGGTTTTTTTTTTTAATAAAAATATCCAAGTTAAATGCCTTACAGAAGTCTATTACAGCAACACTGTTACTTTTACCAATACAACTTGTAATCTCATAAAAAACTATCAAGTTAGTTTGACAAGATCTATCTTCCATAAACCCATGTGGATTGGCATTATTTACATTACCCTCTTTTAATTCTTTAGTAATCGAGTCATGTATTAGCCACTCTATTATCTTGCCTGGGATCAACATCAGACTGACAGGCCTAGAATTACCAGTGTCATCCTGTTTATCCTTTTTAAATATTGGCATAACATTAGCTTTCTTGCAATCTTCTGGAAATTTCCTATGTTCCAAGACATATTGAATATCAGCATTATCAGTCGAGCAGGCTCCACAGGATACTCTTTTAAAACTCTTGGCTGCAAGTTACCTGGACCTGCTGATGTTCAAGTATCTAACTTTAGTAGATGGTGTTAACAGGCTCCTGAGAAAACTAACATGTCTTTATTAGATCGACAAGCCACAAGAATAATCAAAATCCAACAACCCCTAAACCTTTGCCTAAATTCATGATATATTCTCAGACCTGTTGCTAGCCTCTGCAGAATGAGACAATCCCTAACATTTTCTTTAAAATTGTATTCAATTTCTCTCAGAATAGTAATTCTCCAGGATCTGCAGCATGGAAGCTACCCATATTTGTGCACATAAACATATGTCAAGAATTTGTAATTCCCAAGGTTTCCATCACTCTAAGATGGACTCTTCACCTTTAAAAAAAAAAAAAAAAAAAGCCACATGAAATCACTAGATGTTAATTTAGAGATTAATACAATTCCCTATGAAGTTAATGAAACATATTACATGGACTTTACTAGGAGTTGGATCAAGCCTCTCAAGAGTTTCTTATTATTATTATCAAAAAGAAGCTGCATGCATACAGTGTACAGGGATAATATTCAAATTCAGAACTCTGCAACCTGAGTAGCTTGTTCATCTATCAGTGCAGGGATGTTTATTAGTGTGGGATTCACAACAACTGGTGAGAGCTCAAACATCTATGATATTTGCTAAAGCTTAATCTTCTCTAAGGAAAGGCTTCAAAATGTTTATGAAGCCCTTGACAACGTCCCTTGACTGCACAGTATAATTTTGTGCCCTGCTAGGACTTCACTGTATTTGTGATACAAATTATACTTAAGCTATATTGCCTAGAACTTAGATAAATAAAACCAAAATAGCATTGAACTGTTTCTGCCCCATACAACAAAGTATTCTTGGCAGCTTCTTAACCATCCATTACAATACAAAGCAATTTCTCTCTCTGTAGCAATTTAAGAGCTTGTAAAAAATATAATGGCCAATGATAGGCAAAACAAACCACACAATTATTGAACCTTGCAGGTCCTCTCAGGTATCTCTGTTGATGTTGAGGCATGAGTTATTGTGCCACAATATCATAAAAGTGTGCTCAGTGCTACAGATATATTGTTATTTAAATGGCACCAAAAGATGCCAGTTCAATACAAGAGAAGGCTACTTTTACAGAAATGGGAAATTCCCATTTCAGATTTGCCAGGTTATAGAAGCATTCCATATAGTTCACTTAGAGAAGTGTAATACGCTTTGTTTTTCCTACATCATCTACCGCACTTAATCACCAACACTAAATCAGCATACATATGTGGTTATTTCCCAGGGGTACTTTAGGCCCAATATTAGGTTCTAGATAAAAAACATTTTACAAACTCCACTAATAGAAATATTTAACATATAAACATTATCTCACAGTGTTTGCAACCTAAAAATCAACAGCACCGCGCTAGGGCAGGAGAACCAGAAAATAAAACCAATTTGTCTATTTTAATTGTCCAAACTAAATGAAAGGCAAAATCTGCATCAATGGACAGATGTTAAGACAATGCCTACAAAAAGGTGTACTTTTAATATCAAGATAAAAAACTGTTGTTCCTTAGCTCCACTAGGATTTTAGCTAGCTTGATATAAACACACACCCTTTTTTGCAGAGAAGGCATAGCTTTCGAAAATTCTTTCAGTGCTAATGTTCTAAGGTGTTCTCAGCAACACAGGTAAAATCTGATGAACATAAACAAACAAAGCCAGGTTAAGTATTAGACACAGTAGGCCTCATCTTGCAAGGTGCTGAACCCTAATGGAGTTCAAGCACCTAATATAGTCCAGCCCTAAATCCTTGTCTGCCTTAAGAAAAAAGGTGTATTTAACATGTTAGCCAACATGATAAAAAAATGCTTTTTCCCCCAGTGTAGATGGGGCCTCTGACAAGAACCTACAGATACAGCCTGCTTCTCATGGCCAGAGTAGTGCAGGAAACACAGCATCATTACGACAGCAGCCACCCTCACCTGTATCTAAAAATCTTAATATTTTGAGTTAAACAGACATTTCCAAGTTTTAAAAGTTCACAGTGATGTGTACATTACATGAGATACAGCCCAATTTTAGTGACTCACGAGGTGTGACTCTTCTATGAGATTAGCTTCTAAATGGGAACAACCAGGCCTTGCCATTTCCCCTAAATTGAGATAAAGAAGGTGAATTCACACTCCTGGTGCTGTTCCAGTGCTTGTGGCTATGAAAACCAGGCCCTGTCTACATACACCAATTATACCACTGCAGCTGAAGTGTTACAGCCCCCCTAATGTAGATGCAGTTATACCGGTATATATATTCTTGTTTGGCAGCATGTGGCACCTTTACACAAGGACCTGTACTGAGCTAATTATTTCAGAAGGAGAATTACACTCCTGGACAAAACAGTTGAAACTGGTTCAAGAATTATGTGTAGCTCAGGCCCAAGTCCCACTGTTTATACTGGTCTTCCCCCACCAAAATATCTTCCTACCATTGCTCAAATGCCAGGTCAGCTCCCCAGGCTGGAGCAACTGTGGGAGCACCAGTGCAAAGCAGCCGTCTGCATTTTAGCTACTAAAAAGAACAAGACTGGCTCGACAACATGCTGGGTAAAATGCAACAGTTGACAGCATCTTTTCTACATCCGCATTGTTGCTATTGCTTCCACTTCCACATGTGGAGTTCTGCCAACAGAGCAATGATGGGAAGCCAGAGAGAAGAGTTGTAGTTACTCTAACTGGGACTGGCACACTATAATTATCAATGCTGCAAAACATTTTCCATTACAAACTCCCTTTTTCACAGATTTACAACTTTATAAAATATTCCTGGGAGTTTTCTGTGTCTGGTCTCTGCCCCAAAGTGACCAGAGCCCCTTCAGCAGTTTAAGATACAGGAGACACAAAAATCATTTTTCCCATTGTAACACGACTGTAATGTAATAAAGCTACAGAATTTCAGAAAGCCTTTGATATGGTCTCTCACCAAAGGGGCTTAAGCAAACTAAGCTGTGATGGGATAAGGCAGAAGGTACTCTTGTGGATCAGTAACTGGTTAAAAAAGAGGAGACAAAGAGGGGGAATAAATGGTCAGTTTTCAGAAAGGAGAGAGGTAAATAACCATGTCCCCTAAGGATCTATACTGGGACCAGTGCTGTTCAACATACTCATAAATGAAGAGACTCAACAGTAGCTGCAGCTACGTGTTCCACTAACAAAAATGTTTTCACTTGCCACAGATACAGCTAGGGAGCCAAATTCAGCTTCAGCATACGTTGGTGCAACAGAGTTGCACCTTCTTACATCAGGGTCAGAATTTAAGCCCCCAATAACCTTTGTCAACTCTTGATCATACCTTTATTTGTATCGCTGTAGTGCCTCGAAACCACAGTCAAGGATCAATACTGGGCCAGGCCCTATACGCACAGACTAGGATTTGACAGTGTTACTGGACACATGCTAAGAGCCTAGTGTACAAGGTAGTGTACCTCTAATACATGTCAACCTGTTTGAGTTAAAGCCTGAGCCGATGAAGGCCCCTACACTTTAGCTCAACTCTGCCTTGTCTACAACGGAGTGTTAGAACATGTCAAGTGAACACTCTCTAACAGTCCTTTAAAGCCTAGGCAAGACCAATCCCAAATCATTTAAAACTTACTTTGTGCAGGATTAGACAGCAGTACTTAAGGCCACGTCTATCCTACAAGCACTGCTGCAACACAGCTGCAGTTATGCTGTTGTACGGCTGCAGTGCAGACACTTGCTCCAGCGACAGAAGGGTTTTTTTCTGTTGCTGTAGTAAATCCAGCCCCTTAACAGGAGGTAGCTAGGTCAACAGAAGAATTCTTCCACTCATTTAGCAGTATCTATACCAAGGCTTAGGTCAGCTTAACTATGCCTCTCAGGAGTGTGAATTTTTCATACCCAAGTGATGTAGCAAGGTGGTCGACCTAAGTTTTAGATGTAGGCCAGGGTTAAGTTTTGCTGGCATAGCTATGTTGGCTAGAAGTGAGGGGAGGAGGAGAGGGAATCACATCACTAATCAACATAGCTATGCCAGTAAAATCCTCCATGTGCATACCACTAAAGACTTCAAAGAGAAACTGCAGAGCTAGAACTGATCTGCAAACTTGACATAATCAGACTGGGTCTAAATAGGGACTTGGAATGGTTCTCTCATTACAAGAAGTAATTGTCATTGTCCACACATTCTCACCTTCTAATCAATTATTGTGAATAGGCTTCAGCTACTCTAACTGTATGGACTTCGTTATTACCTATCCCACTCGTTCTCGTTGTTTTTGCAGTATAGCTAATGTCATTCAAGGAGGTGGCTTCTGGGTGCTCCAGTAAAAAAATAATAAATAAAAGAAAACTCCTTTTGTCAGTGTAAGATGCGTTTTCTCAACTAGGATTAGATACTTTGTCTGTACAACTATACTGGCAAAGCTTTTGTTGCATAGATTACCTTAAGTATATAATAGCATACCAACATTGGCAAGTATTATAGGGAAAGAGGCTAGCATAAAGACAACTTAAGGTCTCCATGCAGATAGAAGTTTCCCAAAACATGCTACAGCTGTGGTTCCCAAACCATGGCCCTCAGGATCTTTCACAGTAGCCCGCAGCTCCCCTCCCCCTGGCTGCAGAAGGGAGCCACTGCTTAGGGACCCAGTTGGAGCAGAGTCTCCAGGGGAATGGGAGATCCTCCTTGCTGAATTCCTTCCCTCTGATTGCTGGGGGGGAGACGACTGCTGACGGAGACTGGTGGCCTTCAGGGTTGTAAAAATTATATTTGTGGCCCTCAAGCCAAAAAGGTTGGGAACCACTGTGCTACAGCACTTCAACTTGATTTAATTAAAAAGTGGCAGTTACGTTTCCTAGCCTTTCTGGTTGTTAAAATACTTCTAAATGTAACTCAACGCAATGATCTCGATAAAGCATATAATAACTTTGTGGCATGAATGCCCCACCACACTGGGTCAGACCAATGGCCCATCTAGCCCAGTACTCTATCTTCTGACAGTGGCTGCTGCCCCACGCTTCAGAAGAAATGAACAGAACAAGGCAATTTATTGACTGATCATTCTCATTGTCCTGTCCCAGTTTCTGGCAGTCAAAGGTTTAGGGACACTCAGCACAGGGTTGTGTCCCTCACCATCCTGGCTAAGAGCCACTGATGGCCCTAACCTCCAGGAACTTCGTTAATTGTTTTTTGAAGCCAATTATACTTTTGGCTCCTGCTTAGTTTGGTTTTTAGATTTGGTTTAATAAGGTTGCCAGTTTAAAAGACCTGGCTGTCTGGTTCGTGGTTTTTTTTGTTTTTGGTTTTTTTTTTAAGTAAACGGGATGGCAAAGACTAGAGTCCATATTTTCAAGTGAATAGAACAGAGGAATAGTAAGGGCCTACCTTTCCTGCTCCTCCTGTTTTGTTGAAGCATTTTCAGCCAGCATCGATCTACTCTGGGTTGACATTTACACAGAAAGCCTCAATGATATGATGCACAGCTGGAGAAACCATGCAATGTACCTCTGCCATCTCTATGTTCTGGGGCAATGAGTTTAAATACACTGGGGCCAGAGCACAAGAGAACTGTTCTATTCCTACTTCCACAGATCCAAAGGCTCAAAATGCTCTTGTTGGGGAAGCCAAGGGGCATGGCTTGCTCTTCCACCCAAAGCTTTTAATGGAGGAAATACACTCAGCCATATTGCCCTGGCTTAGGAAGAACTCTTTTCGTCCCAAGCCCCCTCCCTGCCCAATTTGCTATAATAAAAACACAGTGAACAGGCTTTATACTAAAAGGTCTGTCTACCCCAGGATAATCATGTCAGGACATCCAGGTAGAACAGGGGGTCAAATTTTGTACTTAGGACCAGAACACTGAGTCCCCAAAGCATGCTAAATCTTTGACTGGGACACTATTAAAGTCCCATCTGCATAACAAATGAAATGGTGGTCCATTGTGTCATGCAAACTTGGCTGCATCTGCAGTATTAGAGATCCCCTAATGTAAATTTAACATTGCAATGATGTAGATTTTGTGAGTGGCTGATACAAGATAATGCATATAGCTTTATTACTATCATAATTTCTCCACTCATGGAGACTGCTAGTTTTGCCCTTTAGTTACAAGTAATGAAAAACATGCAAGAGTGTATCCGGTAAAGAAACATTTGCTGCACATAGTAACCCCACTTCTCTATATCTATATAGAGATGAGTGAATTTTGTTGCAATATCCGTTATAGTACCCTTTGGACAAACAGCATGCTAAATATAAAAGTCAGAATTAACTACCAGTTTCTAAAGCAGTTGCTTTGTCCTAAGGAGGATCACTGGAGCTCTAATGCACAGAAGTAACCCCACTTCCAACATGCTGAAGCTAAAATGTAACTGAATACTCCATGAAGCTACTGTCCCATTTTACCTGAACAGTAATTACATGCAAACAAATGCTGCTATTAGGAGATCAATTAGAGAAGTATGCCTCCTTTCTGATTTCAAAGGTCAGAGCCCCTTGCCCCAAATCACTGCTGACTGATCGTTAACTGGATTTAAATCTGAAATAAAAATTGACATTTCTGAATTTCAAGCTGGTGGCAGCCATCTTGCTCAGAAGTGACTGACATAGAAGCCTTATAGAAGATGGCTAAACCAATATTAAGAGGAGGATGAAAACTAGCTACAGAGCAAACGGAAACAAGCAAGTGGCTTAACATTTGGAACAACACCACATTTAGTCTTGTCATTATACTAAATGGACTATTAAATAAAACCATCACTACCAATCTGTAACTCAGGGGTGTTAAATTACAAGGGCTGTCTCTGCTTTAGGATACACAACTAAAAAAGGCCTTTATATAGAACACACAGTACAGGCATACAAATATATTTAGTATCATGTTTTAAAATAGCATTGGAGAGTTATTAAAACAAGCAAATCTGGCTGTTATTGTATTAGGAAGCGCTCAGACACCAGGGTGATGAAAGCCATACGAGTATATAGGCAGACAGAAATTAAAGTTACACAAATGTAAATTCTGAAATTGGTTACCTGGTCTAATTTAATATTCTTTCAAATGTATTTTTATTTCATTTATGTGCATGTGTCTATAACTTGGTTTCCAAACATCATGGTGACTGATTAGACAGTGGGGGTAAGAAATAAACCCTATATTTCAGTAAGGAATACCCACTCCTACCATTAAATTCCCATTGCCCTTATTCTGAAGTAGGTGGGCAGAATATAGTCTCCACAAAGGAAACACTCAACCATAGGATTTGCTTAACAAGTGCAGGTAACTGGCTCATCAAGTTCTGAAATCGTGCCTTCTTTCAGAGGAAGGAATAGACTCTCTGATCTTTATGAGACACCTAGGCAATTTTGCCACACAGACCAATCTCGGGGGCAAGGGAAAGGAAGAGTTAATAAGAATTCAGACAATCAGCATGAAATTAGATTACCTTTGCTTTATTATACAGTTACAAGAGTGGTAAAAATCAGTCAGACATCCAGATGCTTTTTCTTTACCTACAGGGTTAAAGCTTGTTTCTATCTTGCTGTGTATAGAACAGCAACTCGTATCTGAGTGCCCCAGCATGGTAATTGCCATAGTAGTGGTTTTCAACCTGTGGTCCACAGATCCCTGGGGATTCCCAGACTATGTCTAAATTTCCAAAGGGGTTTACACCTCCATTTGGAATTTTTTAGGGGTCCACAAATGAAGAGGTTGAAAAACCACTGTGCTATAGCATACAACACACAAAAGTCCATATTCCATCTCCCCCTTGTGTTGCTCCTAATTTTGTATCTACACATGAAAGTTAATCCGCAATAAGGTAGAGTGTTTATGAATTTAAACTGGATTATCTATTTCTGATAGCATGCCAGAATAAGCATGCCTTTTAAAACTAATTTGGAACAAGGCACGCTTATTCTGGAATAAATGTATTCACACATGGAGGTGGTCAGGAATAGTTAACCCACGTCAAATTGCAGTGTTGTAGCTATATTGATCCAAGGACATTAGAGAGGCAAGAGGGTAAGGTAGTATCTTTTATTGGATCAACTTCTGCTGATGAAAGAGACAACCTTTCAAATTTACCCAGCTCTTCTTCCAGAAAGGTAGGCAGTGTTAGAGCTAAATACAAGGGTGGAACAGATAAGAAATGAACACGCTGCAAGAGACTATTGAAGGTGAAGTGGGCAGTTACCACCATTACAATCATAGGACAAAGGAGAATTAGTGGGTTACAGATAGTTGTAATAAGCCACTGTAAATTCACATCCTACCTTATTCTGGATTGTCACATGTGTAAACAAATGTAAATACCATAACAGCGTACGAGACCCTGTCCCAGGAGACTTTAGTACATTGTAGAGTTATACTTTCTACAAAACCAAAAATGTTGTGAACACACCTGCAAACTACTATTCCTGAGAATGTAGATGGGCCAATAGTGGGGCAAACAGTATTGAATCTGGAGTTTCGGCAGGGGTAAAGCCCTTGGACAGGACGAACCCTGAATGAACGTGGCAGAGTTAGGAGCCCAGACTCTGCCACACCGAAGACAGGATCACTGATCTGAAGACTTTACAACAAACTGGATCTGGATGTGAAATGAAGCCAGTTCTCCAGAAGGCATGAAACCCACATGGGGGACGGAACTACAGAGACCACTGGGAGCAGGGGGTGTTGACAGGGATTTGCAGGGCTGGGAGAATGAATAGGCAGAAGAGAAGGTGCAGAAGGATATGCAAGGCTGGGAGCAGCATGGGACTTGCAGGTGAAAATCAGGGAGCATCAGGGTTTTGATGTGAAAAATGGGAGTGGGGGAGATGTTCACAAAGGATCCCAAGCAGGGCTACAGAGGAATTTGCAGAGCTGGAAGCAGGGCTACTGTGAGGGATCCAAAGATAGAGGGTATGTTGTGGGGTTTCAGGGCTAGGAACACGCATGATGAAGTTTGCAAAGAATAGTGGGGAGAGCCAAAAAACTAAGTGAGGTTTGCAGGGGGCTGCAGCAGAGCAGACTCAGAGTGAAGTCTGTAATAACTCCTCACCCACCCAAGGCTGTGGGTGGGCAATCACAGGGGATCCTCCTGAGGGGAGACAAAGAGGGCTGCAGCTGCGGAGAGTTATGGGAGATCCTGTGGGGGGAGGAGGGCTGCAGAGAGGGTGTTTTTACAGGAGATGGGGAGGAATGCTGTGGGGAATGGACAGAGCACTAGGGGAGATGGGATTGCAGGAGTTCTTGGGCAGAAGGTTGCACGGGATCCTGTGGGGGGGGGGAGGGAGCAACGAGCATAAGGTGTGTAGCAGGGGACTGGGAGGGGATACAGGATATCTGTGGTGGGCATCTGGTGGGGGGAGTTGTAGAGGATCTTGTGAAAGAGAACTGTATCAGGATTGTGGGAGGGGGAGACCGGGGATATGGGGGGGGCAGAGGAGGTAGCAGGAATCTAAGAGTGGGGGATTTACAGGGGTTCTAGGAGGGACTGAGCCGTAGGAAGGAGGATGTTGCAGAGGATCCAGTGGGGGGGAGCCTGAAGAGGATTTGGGAAAGTTGCAGGGGGATTTTTAGGGGCTTTAAGGGAGTTGCAAGGATCCCAAGGAGGTTGCAGAACTGGGTGGCACAGGGAATCCAGGGGCTGTTGTAAGGGATCTGGAGGGATAGTGGGGGAAGAAGGTGGAGAGAATCCCAGATGACAGGCTGCAGAATAGAGCAATGGAGGGGATCCTAGAGGACAGCAGCAAGGGAAGGGTTGAGGGGGAGGACAGTATCTAGCAGAAGCGCGGGGGGGGGGGGTGCTGTACAGGATGGGGGGGATGTTTGCTAGACTAGGGCAGTGTAGGAGATCCAAGGGGGAGGAGCACCAAGGTCGAGGGTTCCAGGGGGGAGCAATGGGAGGTGTTGCAAGACTGGGCAGTGCAGGCGATAGCGAGGAAGCAGTGAGGGCATTCCAAGGAATTGCAGGGGGGAGGGTTGGAAGACAGGGTGATACAGGGGATCCAAGAACGGGTAGTGGGGGAGGTTTCCAGGAGGTGCAGGAGGATGTTGCAGAGGATTGGGATTGGGGTGGCGGACGGAGGATAAGGCGGTGCAGGGATCCGGAGTTGGGGGGAGGGGGGTTTACACGAC
>ML675652.1:6320860-6363213 GCA_007922155.1 Mesoclemmys tuberculata
GGGGGGGGGTTACGGCCCCTCCCCACCCTCAGCCCGCCGGGGCCGGACGGCGACCCCAGCGACGCGGGGCCCCGATTGGCCCGCGGCCCCGCCCATCAGGCCGAAGCACCGCCCTCCTGAGTTCCAGCCGCGCTCCGCGAGCCACCGCGCGACCGTTGGCCAGCCGCGCCATCAATCATGAGAACAGGCCGCCGCCCAGCCCCAGGCGGCTGCCTCCTTGGCGGAGAAGGCTGTCGCTCACAAAGCGCCCGCCCTCTTCCGCACGGCTAGCACCGGCGCATCGCGCCGCCAATCATGCCACCTCAGCCCCGCCCTACCCATCCATTGGCCGGCCGGCCTGTCAATCAGACGCCTCGGGCCCGCCCCCTCCCTTTCATTTCATACAATGAGTCCCTGTCTCCCTTCGGGTCCCTCCGCGCGAGCACACCGATGCCCCCGCCCGCCAGGTCTTCCGCCCCCCGGGTACCTGGGGACGAACCGGGTCCGGCACGGCACCGACTCCCCCTTCTCGCTGGCCCTCAGCGCCGAGGCCGCTCCTGCGCAACGCCCGCCGCCCGCCAAAATAGCCCCCCCCCCAGCGCGCAGGCGCCTGGCTCCCCGCACTGCGCATGCGCGGATAGTCCGCGCTGCCCCCGTTCGTGCGCACAGGGAAGCTCCTCTGGGGTTACCCCAGCGCATGCGCAGAAGAGCCCTTGCTCTGCTAGCTCGTTGCGGTGTGCGTCTTCATTTCCCCTTTCGCCCAGGGTCGGCCCGGGCTGTTTCACGGGGTTAAGAGCTTAAGCGCGACACAAACCGGGTCATTTAATTCCCCTCCTCCTCCGCCCCCGCGCAGTGGGTGACAGCCCCGCCTCACCCTAGTGATTGACGAAGCAGCCCACCAGTCAAACTCGGCCTTTGGCAGAGACAGCCAACCATTGGGCAGTGTAGGGCGTGACGCTCCATGAGCGAACCAATCAGAGGTGAGCAACAGTCTCTCGCGAGAGGAGGCGCTGGAAAGATGGGACGGAGGGCTTAGGCGGCCTTCGCCAGTAAGCTAGCGCAGTGGGCAAGACCCGGTCCACCTCCACCAATGAGAAGTAGCTCCCTCTCGAGTCTATCCAATCGGACGGCAGGGCGTGGCGCGGCCCAATAGGAGCGCGCGGCGGGCGGGGCCGCACGCGGGGGCGGTGGGGTGAGGTGGCGACGCTCTGGCCGTGCAGCCCCTTTCTGTGTCGGCGCCTGGCGGAGGACGCATCGCGTGCCCAGTTGTCGGACTGAGACCGAGGCCCGCACCTCCCCCCCGCCCGCCGCCATGTCCAAGTCCGAGGTAAGCCAGGACCCCGGCCGCCATCTTCTTCCCGCCGCTGTCGGGCCCGTCCCCTGGTCCCCGCGACTCCGGAGCCATCTTCCCCCCCCCCCCCCTTGCCGTCGACGGCTTCTTAGCCTTCGCTTTTCCCTGTGAGGCCTGCGCTCGGCCTTCACTGCGCATGTGCGGCCGCCGGCGTCCCCCCCTCGCTGCGCGTGCGCGTCGCAGCGCGCCCCCCCGTCTCCTTTTGTCGCTCGCCCCTTTCGCGCATGCGTGGCGGAGCTCGGGCGTTGGGTGGGGCCGCCCCGCGCGCGCGCTGCCTCTTTGTGCTGCCGAGCCCAACCGACGTGCGCCATGGCGGCCGGCCGAGCGCGTGGCGGGCGTCGCGTGCGTGTGCGTGGCTGCTCGCCCCGCTTCCGCAATGGGCGCCTGGCCCGTGCACGGGGCTAGGCCCGCGGGGGGGGGGCTGGTCCCCCCCTCTTCAAAGCTCAGGGCCCTGTGGGGCAGGAGCCATGCGGAGCCTGGTGCAATGGGGGGAGGGGTGCAATGGGGGGCTGGGAGGAAGGGGGGGTCCCTGCTCCCTAAGCTGGATCTGGGGTGGGTGAGACGGGATCTTGTTCGCCCCCGGAGGCCGTTTGCCTGGTTCCCAACTCACGGCTTGCTTCTTTTTCTCCCCCAGTCCCCCAAGGAACCCGAGCAGCTGCGCAAGCTTTTCATCGGCGGCCTGAGCTTCGAGACCACAGACGAGAGCCTCCGCGGCCACTTCGAGCAATGGGGCGCCCTCACCGATTGCGTGGTGAGCATCCCGGTCCCAGAGCCGGCTCTGAAGAGCTCGAAGGCTTTCTTTTTTTTTTTTTTGTCCTTGGGCGGGACGCATTGAAACCACTCAGCAGCTTTCTAAATGCTTCCTTGCCCGACTGAGTAAAAAAATTTCCGAGAGGGCGAGTAGGGGAGCGTGTATTTGATCTTAAAACTCAGTTAAAGGAACCTCATTTTATAGAGCAGCGTTTGTCTTTATGCAGTGGGGAGAGATGATTAATTTAATTTTACTCAATTGTTAGTTTTTAAATTTTTTCCTCAATTTAATACTGTAAATCTGCAGTTATGTTGGCGCAGGCACATATCTACTGCAGGTCTACAGTTTACATTGCTGCAGCTGCACTACCTAGAGCTTGGTCTACAGGGGTTGTGTGGTGTTAAGGTCGGCATAAGTACGTTGCATTTTTCATACCCCTGAGCAACATCGTTCTACCAAAGTAAGGATGTAGCCCCAGATCGGCAGTTCTCAAACTGGGTTGTGACCCCGAGTGGGGTCACTTCGTCAGCAGATGGGGTCGATCCTGACCATGCAGAGGATGCCATTTTCCTCTACAAAATGGTGCCGTCCATGCAGGATGACCCTCGCACACCATGTGTGCGTGAGGTCATGCAGTCCAGAGGATGCCGTTTTGTAAAGGAAAATGGTATCCCCTTGTGGCGTGACCTTTCATGTATGATGCTCATGAGGTCACTCTGCATGGGGGACACCATTTTTAAATGGCAACTTCCATGTTGTCTGGGATAGTGGGAAACAACAAATCTAAAAATGGGGTCATGCAGGGAAAATGTTTGCGGACTGCTGCCCTAGATAGTGTAACTATAAATGTAACAACCTTGGTGGAGTATTATGTAATTGATTTAGTTACATATTTAGTGCTGCTTTGAAGGGTTCACTGTACAGAGAATTGCCAGACGGGGTCAGACCAGTGGTGTCTCTAGCCCAGTATCCTGTTCTCTGACAGAGAATAACCGTAGATGTTCCTTTGTTCTCATCTGTGTGCTTTTTATTTCATGTTGTTTATTTTGGTCACTAATGGAGATGTCATTTCTAGGTAATGAGAGATCCAAACACCAAGCGTTCCAGGGGCTTTGGGTTTGTTACATACTCTACGGTTGAAGAGGTTGATGCCGCTATGAATGCTAGACCGCACAAAGTTGATGGCAGAGTTGTTGAACCAAAGAGGGCCGTATCCAGAGAGGTAAATGGCCCCATGTGCTTGTGTATGGAGTGGGGTGAGGCTAATATGAATTTAGCTTGGTTTGGCTATAACCAAGGGTTTAAACGGAGAGGGAGTAGTCCCCGTCCTCTTCATGACTTGGGAGAGGAGCACTCCCCACACGCAGTTCCAGTACGTTCCATGCTGGCTGTAACTGCCAATACAAAGTTTCTTTGCTGCACTGATGCCTGCTAGAACACATGCAAAAAAGGACATTAGTAAGGGGTATGGTGTAGATGGTACTGACACTCTTAAAGCAGAACCATGCTATAAGTGATTGTGGAGCGGGACAAAATTTCATCTGTGCAATAGCCTGTAACTTCTATTCCCAGTTGTAGTGTACGATCACCACAATGTTGCATATCGGCTTGATGATGATTCATATTGCTCTATCCTATCTTCCATAGGATTCACAGAGGCCTGGTGCTCACCTGACAGTGAAGAAAATCTTTGTTGGTGGGATTAAGGAAGACACAGAGGAACACCACCTGAGGGACTATTTTGAACAGTATGGCAAAATCGAAGTGATTGAGATCATGACAGACCGTGGCAGTGGCAAAAAGAGAGGCTTTGCGTTCGTCACTTTTGATGACCATGACTCTGTGGACAAGATTGTTAGTAAGTATCCCAGCAAGCCTATTGCGCAAAGCTCTATAAACCAGTGAAGCATTGAATGGTATTTGAAGGAGAATTGTCTTTGGCTTAAAATCAGGATGTGGATGTAACAATGGCAACCTAGTAATGTCTGATTCTTCCCTTTCAGTTCAGAAGTACCACACTGTGAATGGCCACAACTGCGAAGTGAGAAAAGCATTGTCAAAGCAAGAAATGGCCAGCGCTTCATCCAGCCAAAGAGGTGAGTGCTAGTTTCTATAAATCAGATTGGAAGAAATCCATATTTGACACTTGACAGTTATCTGTGCAATTCACAAACACTGCTCTCTGCTTCTAGGTCGCAGTAGCTCTGGGAACTTCAGTGGTGGCCGTGGAGGTGGATTTGGTGGAAATGACAACTTTAGCCGAGGCAGCAACTTCAGTGGTCGTGGTAAGTGACTGGAGGGGTCATTCTGATAAGTTAAAAGGCTTCTTCTGCCAGCCTAACAAAACGAAAGTTTTAGCCCCTAGGTTAACACAAATGCTGCTGCAGTTTTGATTATTGATGACTTTTACTTTGGACGCTTGACTAAGTATAACTCTCCTTTTTTTGGCTCTTGCATTCTAACAAGTAGTACAAGGGCTCGTTCAGGTACTGCTTGGAATCCCTGATTCCCTGCAACAACCTCCGTCAAGTTGTACAGCCACTTCGTTTTGTAAAACTAGCTTACAAAACATGTGCCCTGGGCGCCAGCACCTGACAGTGTCCCTTCCTGGATAGACTGAACACAAAGGTTTGTTCTTTTCAGGTGGGTTTGGTGGCAGCCGCGGTGGTGGCTATGGAGGCAGTGGAGACGGCTATAATGGATTTGGCAATGAGGGTAAGGCCAAAGCATAACTTTACTGACATGTCAGCGGCCAGGTTGCCTTGTTTCCAGACTCAAAGGTGCTAAGCCCATGAAGAAGCCCTGGTGACATGAGGAAAACATCTAATCTCCAATCCCTTGGCCTGGTGGATGACTGATCTAAATTGACTACAGCATGAACCCAACTGGATCCAGCCAGATAGAACAATTGATTGTGTTAAGCATGTGTCACATGGATTGATCACAGAGGTGCTGCACAGATGTATTGATCTACCCATATGCATGCTGTGGTCAGCTCTTACGGGAGTTTCTGATTCCATCAGTGAACTGTGGCTGTGAAATGCTTGAATTCAGCAGTCTTGTATTTTTCTTTCATAGGTTATGGTGGTGGCGGCAGCAGTGGCCCTAGCTACTCCGGAGGAAGCAGAGGCTATGGTGGCGGTGGTAGCTATGATGGCTATAACAATGGAGGTGGTGGCTTCGGTGGTGGCAGTGGAGGTAATTCCCCATCTCGTCGGTGTTGTCGTCCCCCACCCTTCCCCTGCTTAGAAGTTGACTATTTAGCTGTCAAACGGCAGCTCTGATTTTTTCTGCTAATAATTTTATGGTAAAAGCCTTCACTATTAGTAAACTGACATGGGCCATAATTTCCTAAGCTTACCGAGCCTCCCCATTACCACGTTGTGTGTTTCATTTACTGTTTTCCAAAATTCCATACTGTCTCATCTCCAGTCCTGGGGTCCCCTCTCTCCCTCCCCTACAACGTTGCACGGGCCAGAGAATGTCCTCACTCTGAAGACTGCCCTTGAGTTCTCAAAACCTTTCTGGAAAAACTTGATCTGAAGTCTAATTCACTGCAAAGTGTACTGTTAGTTTGCATGACTGATGCTACAGATAAATCACCACGAGGGCATTCTGATAAAGGCATTAAAAATCATAGCATGCTCATTGCTTCTTCCACTTCTCAGGAAGCAACTTTGGAGGTGGCGGAAATTACAATGACTTTGGCAGTTACAACAACCAATCTTCAAACTTTGGCCCCATGAAAGGAGGGAACTTTGGAGGCAGGAGCTCTGGTCCATATGGCAGTGGTGGTGAGTATCAAAAAAAGGTATCAGACCTTGTAAAGGCGGGGGTAGGCACAAGGGAAGCCAAAACCAATTCCACAGATGCCACTCTTGTGCTACAGACTTGAAAATTATCTTCCTAGCTTTAACCAAAGGAGCCGTCAGTAGCCCACAGTTAAAGCGTTTCTCCTGTCATGAAAACGTCCTTGTCCGTTTAACCTGATCCAAACCTAATTATATCACTTTCAAAGACGTCAACTTCTTGTGATGGTGGTAAATGTCATTTTAGCTGAATGTCATAACTTGAATGTCTAACAGCAGATGTTCAAACATACAGTTGGGATCAAATGCAGTCCTTTGCAATTGTGGCTTAGTTGAATCTAATCAACTTCCCCACCTTATTGTCAGTTTTTCCAAGCCCTCAATCTTCCAGTGTGTCCTATAACACCATCTCCAATTGCTCTCTCCTCAGGTGGCTATGGTGGCTCAAGCAGTGGCAGTAGTTATGGCGGTGGGAGAAGGTTTTAACTACCAGGTAAGAATCTGGATGTTTAGCATCTGGACGTTACACCCCTCAGTCAAACGTACCATACAAGTGAATCTGTAATAGTAACTGAGCAAGTACACAATAGTTAAAAGACTTAATTGCAGTAAAATATGGATGTTTAAGATAATATTCAGATCAGCAATCTGTGGGAACGAACTTTGCTATTGGATTATAGCCTTGAGTATCAATGTGTTTAGATTAACAACTTTATTCCATATTATTCAACAGGAAACAAAGCTTAGCAGGAGAGGAGAGCCAGAGAAGGGACAGGGAAGCTACAGGTTACAACAGTTGTGAACTCAGCCAAACACAGTTGTGGCAGGGTGTAGCTGCTACATGAAGACATGTGTTAGACAAACTCTCCTTTGCAAACATAAGGACTGTATTTGTGACTAATTGTATAACAGGTTATTTTAGTTTCTGTTCTGTGGAAAGTGCAAAGCATTCCAACAAGGGTTTTTATGTAGAATTTATTTTATTTTTTTTCCGCACCCATGCTGTTGATTGCTAATTGTAATAGACTGATCATGACGCTGAATAAATGTGTCTTTTTTTTTAAATGTGCTGTGTAAGTTAGTCTGATATAAGTCAATCAAATGTATGTAACTAGACCAGATATAGCTCAGCAATAGTTCACTGTGATGTCACTGGGCAGGAACAGCCTTTTGTGGGCCATGTCAGGACTCCGGAGCTGGGTCCTGCATACTAATGCCACAGGCTGTGTGCAGACTTCACAGCTGTAACTAACCACCGGTGTTGGCAACAATGGTGTAGATTTAGTTGTGCTGCCTAATGTAAATTTTGTAAACAGGACTTGTGTATCCTGGACTCCAGCTGCAATTCCTGCAGCTGTTGGTGAATTACAGCTGCATTTCTGCCAGTGTAGATGGGTCCAGAGACTTAATTTTACAGCAACCAAAAGGGGCTATTGCCTTGTATGGTGCACGTGCCCATGTAAACAGTCATTTTCTCACCAAACAAGATTAACTTGAATGAACAAAGTATCAGGATCCTGCTCTACACAAGAACTAAGAACAAAAGTCAGTTGAAGTTGAGTAGCGAGGGCTGTGAACTAAAGTGATATTCACTAGTCCCTGCCAGCCAAAACTTCCCATAAGAGACGGTCCCTGGGTTAGCTCACAAAATATGGGGGATTAATTTCTGTTGGCATGGGCCCTACTAGCCAGTTAACCAAACCCTAATGGTTGGCAGAGGTCAAAACTTAAACTGCTGTTTTGGAAAAGGAGCAGCAAGCTCTAGCAGTGAGGGGGGTGGGGTTTGCTTCTGCCAAGAAGTACACCCCATATTTACAGCAAGCAGCAGAAGATTCTGATGGAGGCCAGTCTAGGCCATGAAATTTTACATGTGTAAATGATAAAGGAAAACTGAGCACATCCCAGATTACTTTAAAAGAAAGCTGCACCTTTGTTTCTCAAAGTAAACTGCAAATCTATCCAACACAGATGCCTATGCTAAGTGTTTGCACCAGCTAGACAGTGGCATCGTGACTGTAAGTAGACTAAGTGGTAGATGCGTGACACTGGATCAGCTTGGACCTCATGTTGGGAAAGTTGCACTGCATTTTTCTTTTAACAAGTGCTCAGCAAAGGGGTAGATTCTCAAAATACAGCTCCCAGCTTTGAGAAAGTTGCTATTTCTCAAAGACTGTGCTGAAATCAAATTCATGTCTGCCTCTTCTAAGCACTGAGTGGGTTCTGCAGAAGTCTGGATGGTGGCCTCTTGAGATCTGAGGCATTTTCTGACTGACATAGTGAGATTCCGTTACAATTATTTTTAAACCTGTGTATAAACAGACATCCAACTGCTGTAACTGATTCTCCCCTTTTTTTAAAACCGGTTGGTAACTAACCATGCCTCAGCCTGTTTTAAAGGGAACTGCAGAGGAACAATGTGGCCTTAGAGATGGCCCCAAAATGTAATCAAGCTTCTGCTGCTCATTAGGAATATCAGATCTCTGCTGGCATGTGTAAGAGGGCTGGAGATCAGGTGAGACGAACAAGCTCCCCTAGGACAGCCCTGTAGTTTGAAGAACATTATGATCTTACTGTCGGTGTAAAAGGTTTAAATTCCACCTGCTGAAGTAGTTGGGATAAAAACTCTGAACCTGGCACCCCATCCCTCTGATCGAAGCCTCCAACACAGTGAAGACCTGAAATTTCTAATGTAAGAGCATAAAATCTTTCTTCTGCAGTTGCCCTCTAATACAGATTGTAGATGGGGGGTGCTGCTTTCTACAGCTGCCTCAAAAGCGTAGATTTAGTTTCCTTCTGTACACAGGAGTCCTTGGTATTTCAAATCAGAAGGCATTCACTTGTGATCTCAATAAACAACTTAGCCCCGTGATAACCGCTTGAAGCAGGCCTGTCTATAAATGATGTTGGCTTATTTCTAACAGATCTTTTCAGTTGAATGATTGCGAAGTGTGTTAATGTGGAATGCATAAAAAGTTTTAGTCCCATTTGGGTTTTATGTGGCTGAGTTTGCAATAGCAGGTGGATCCTAAACTATAGAGGGAGACGAGACCTCAGGATTCATGGAGTATACTCTTGGCATGGCTTGATAACGTTGAGGACATGGTAGCATACCACAACAGAGGAAGGCACTCCAGGAGCCAAGAACTAAGTAGCTTAAAGATCCAGGAGACATGCAGATGTTGAGCTACTAGGAGCTGCTAGCAAGCATAGCACCAATGGCTTCGAGTTCAGACGCTCCTACAGCTGAGAGAGAGTAGACACTTGTGTGTGGAGTCCAGTGTACACAGATAAGCCAGGTGCAGGCTCTGCACGCTAGGAGGGAGTGGAGTATCAGTGACCATCGAAGGAGGCAGACAAGAGTAAAGATCCTTGCTCTTAGGACTAGCAGTCAGATCCAGAAGGCAAGGTTTTATTACTGTGCTGGTAGGTAAGAACAGATTTTACTTATGTCCATATGGTTTTGCCTGAAATTAATTTGTCAAGTACTTTGCTAACGCTCTGTGTAATGCACCCAAGTAGTCAGGCTAGCTGTCTTGAAATCGACAAGATGGACTACTTTTTAAACTCGCCCAGTGCTGTAAGTGGAAGCACCAGGTGGCTAGAATATAGTGACTTTAAAATCAGTCACGTTCACCAATCTATTTATGGCACGTTCATTCTGATGTCACATTGTCTCTCATTCTGTTGCCATTACTGGAACTGCTTAATGTTTACCCACTTGCTTGGCACCAAAGTCCAGATTCTGTAAATTGCCTTAGTGTATTGTCTGTGCCTTTTAGAGGGCCCTCAAATTGGCCAACAGTTAATTGCTTAAATTGCAAAGGGGTGGTCATGTAGGGTAGCTTTTAAATGTCACGGGGAGCAGCTGTGCTAAGAATCTAACGTGTGCCTTCACTTTTGTAGGAGGAAATGCCCAGTGCTAAGCCTGCCTTCTGCTAAGCCTGCCCTCTAAACTAGAGGACTCATGTACATCTGCAGTGGCTGCTTTAAAAGGTGAGATCGGGGTTTTTTCCTCATGTTAAGCCAAGCTCTGTTCATGACTGCTGTTAATGCCTGGTATCTTCTGTTCATGGCTCTAGTGTGCTTTGTTGGAAAATTACATCTTAGTCCGGAGGTAGATTTCAGTACTCAGACAGGAATAAGGGATGTGGTTGTCTAGTGTGAAGGAAATTAGAGGCCCACACAAGAAGCAGACCAGCTAGCAATCCCAAATGAGTTGCAGTTGTGAAGTCGGTGCTCTCAACTCATGTGCTCTCATTTCCCCGCAATGCTTTCTTTTATCCAGCAGGAAGCCCAGCTGATGTCTCCATGGAGAGTCACAGAGCTGCTGTGTAGCTGTGTTCACTCGTTCATATTTGAACTCATCTTTTTTTAATAAAGTGTTTTTTTACAGTAAAGCTGTTGTGGTTGAAAGTTTTATTGTATTGCAGTAGCACCCCCAAGCCTCAGGCTTGAGCCAAGACTCCATTGTGCTAGGTGCTGTACAGACACAACAAAGAACGTCCCTGTCCCAGTGCTTGGCTGAAATTCTAACCAATGGGAGGTGAAAGGTTGCTATGATTAGGCCATCAGAGGTGAGAGTTGATATCTTGGCAGTGTATGAGATGATGGGTAGGGTGCGAGGGGACGTGGAAGTGAAGGCAAGTCGTTTCTGTTTGATGTGAAGGAGAAAAGAGAACCAGTGGAAGGATGCAGAGGTGACATGGTCCTAGCAACAAGCTAGGACCATGATCTTTATAGCAGCATTTTGAATGAATGGGAGCAGGGCAAGATAACATCTGTCAAGGCTAGTGAAGAGGATGTTGCAGTCATCGAGGAGAACCTGGATGAAAACGTTAGATGAGTGGATGAAGAGGAAAGCACTTAAGAATGTGAGACTCTAGAGATGGGTTGAGGTGAAGATGACACCCAGGTAATAGGCGTGAGTGACAAACAGAGGTAGCCATAGTGATGGGGGAGACTGGGAGGTCTATCTTGCTGACGCTGAGCTCAAATAATGCTGGACACACATAAGATCTTGGGCACAGGCCAAGACACATTAGACATAGTATTGCAGCTGAGGCCTAACCAACGCCCAGTAGAGCAGGACTATGACTTGCATGCTATGCCTCTGTTAATGCCACCCCAGAACTGCCTTTTTTTGCAGCAGCATCGCATTGCTGACTCGTGTTGAGGTTGTGATCCACCACAACTCCTGGATCCTTCTCAGTGGTGCTCCAGCCAAGCCAGTTACCCCCCATTCTGTATTTGTGCATTTGGTTTTTCTTCTCTTAAGTGTAGCACCTTAGTTATCTTTATTGAATTTCATTTGGTTGCCTATAGCCCAGTTTGCCAGTTTATCAAGAACCCTTTGAATTTTAGCACTATCCTCCTAAGTGTTTGTAACCTCCCCTAGCTCTGTGTCCTGTAAGTGCGATCGGCAGGCCATCTATTCCTGCACTCCGCTCATTAATAAAGTTGTTAAATAACACTGGCTCTAAAACAGATCCCTGTGGAACTGTCCAATCTGACTATCCATGTTCAAAGAGGGAGGGTGCTGTAAAGAGCTGGCTGCACTTTGACCTTCAATCCAAGTTGCATTTGGCTTCCCAGGCGATGCAGCTCTCCCGCCCCCCCGATCCCTCCTTGTCATCTGCTTACGCTATAGAGATCCTGTACTCCATGCCGTCATCCTGTCTCCTCTCGCCCCTGCCCTGGGCTCGCTGTTCCAGTGTGAATTGCGGTGGGCCTGGTGTGTTGCTCCATGTCAGCTATCCTACTTATACCATGCTGTAGCAGCAGTCAGGTCCCAGGCCTGCTTGTGGCTGTATGGCTGCAGTATGGGACGGTTTCTACCCCAGCCCAGACAAAGGGAATGTGCAACACATACTGTATAACACGCCTGTACCATGCAATGCACACTGCACATCTGCACACAATACGTACACCACACACTCATTCTGGGGCCATCAGTAATTGTGATCTTCCTTAATTATACACCCAGAACCAAAGCCCAACATCCAGGGCTGGGGAGGGGGCGTAAGGGGTGAGCAGCAGAGGCATAAATAAATGGAGGAGCAGAGCTGACCCTGAAAGTTGCTCCAACCTGTGGCCTGTTCAAACTGCCCCCATTACTTTGCCCGCCCTCCCCTCCCCTCCCGGCCTGTCCCAGCAGCACTGCCCCAAGTCCCACTTCTTCCAGCTCTGATCCATTTTCCTATGTGGGGGGGCTTGCAAGCAGTCCTTTCCCATCCTCCCCAATGCCTGGGGGCAGCGCTGCCTGGCCCTGGAGGCTACTGTGCTGCAAGGATGCCAAGAGGCTGCAGGCCATGGACCAGGGGAGCCAGGATCAGCTACAGTTTGGGGATGGGGGGCAGGACTGGGGTCTGCCTGCTGCCCCTTAGCCAGGCCCCAGATGCACACAGACCTCCCCTCCCCCCCCACCAAAGCAGGTGCTGACTGGGTCTCACACACAAAACAAACCCCTCCACTGTCCTTACACACAAACGCACGCATGCGAACCCCTCCGCTGCTGACACGTACACACGCACCTCCAGTGACCCCCCCACACACACACACAAACCCCTCCACTGCCCACACCCCTCCCCATCTCACTCAGGCTGTGGCCTGTCCCGTGGGTCGCACCCCCCATGCATCGGTGAGTGACCCCCAATACCGGACCCCGAGACATGGGCTCCCAGCAGGTCCCTCTGGGCACAGTTTATTGCTGAACAGTCGGCAGCCGCGGGTTGGGTCTCTATTTACAATGATCCAAACGGGGGAAACGCCACCCAGGGTGCCTTGTGCCAGGGCAGTTTGGGGGCCGTGGCTCCCTACGTTTAACCCTCTAAGCCCTGGTGTCCTCTCGCTGGCCAGCCTCCGGGCCACAGGCCCTAAGCTGCTGTGCTCAGCACGTGCTCCCATGGCCCATCACGAAGATGGATTGGCCCCTGTTCCCAGCCACACAGGTTCAGCACCACAGCCCCTGGGCCAGTCAGCCTCTCCCTGCCCCACAACGCCAGGAAGACAGGCTCTGCTGCTCACACTGTGCCCTCAGGGACCCCTTCCTGTCCCCATCCCTGCCCCCTTGCTCCCCATAGCCCTGCCGTCTGAAGCTCTGACTGGAGTTTGGGAAACGCCTATTGATGCACAGGAAGGAAGAGACTCTGGCTTTGTGGGGCTCATGGGGCAGAACCTGGCTCCCCCCATTGGCCGGGCTGGCTCATGGGGCAGAAACCTTCTCCCTCTCTCCAGGCTGGGCCAGCTCCGTGGGGCAAGCAGGCATAAGAAGCGGCCTTCTCAGTCAGCAGACGGTAGCACCACCCCGAACGTCCTCGAGGAGCAGAGATTGGAGGGGGTGGGGGCAAGGGACGCGGCAGGGCCAGGATCTGCAGTCGCTACAAGAGATCACCCTGTGCTAGAACCCAGAGGGGCTCGTCTCTGGGCCAGAGCGAAGGGGGAGGGGGCAATCGTTACAAAAACAGGGCCAAATCTGGGACGTGACCGTGTAACGCACTGACAGGCCCCCCCATCCCCAGATGACACCTCCAGTGCATGGGCGTGTAACACAGTGACAGGCCACCCCAACCCCAGATGCCTAGTCCAGGGCTCAGGTGTGTAACACACTAAAGGCCCCCCCCCACAAGGATGTGTAGTTGCTGGGAAAGAACACAGCCCCCCCCGCAGTGCGCACACACAGGCAGGGCCTGGCCGTGGTGCCCCAGGGCTGCCCCGCTCAGTCCCCGCTGTCCAGCTTCTTGCTGCGCGGCACCAGGAAGATGCCGCCGTCGGCGGTGAGCTGCAGGGAGAACTCGTCGGGCGAGTACGGGTTCCCCGCGTCGTCCCGCAGCATGAGGAAGACCTCGCGGTACAGCTGGCCCAGCTTCTGCTTCATGAGGCCCAGCGTCTTGTCCACCTCGCCGCGGTCCCGCAGCAGCTGCTGCCGCTCGCGCCCCAGCTGCTCCAGCTCCTGCTCCAGCTGCACGATGTTCTCCAGTTTGCGCTTGCGGCAGTTCTGGGCCGCCACCTTGTTCTTGCCGCGGCGCCGGATGTCCCGGATCAGGGCCAGCTGCGGCTCCGTCAGCTGGTACTTGGACACCAGCTCGTTGAAGTCGTCCACCGGCAGGTTGACGATCTTCTCGGTGGGGAAAGGGATCTTCATGGCCAGGGCGCGGCGCTCATCCCGGCTGCAGGCCAGCTCGGCCCGCGGGGGCACCCGGCCCTTCTCCGGGTGGGGCTTGAACGGCTGGGGGGGCTGCATGGCGAAGGGTGACGCCTCCTGCAAGGCGGGGAGCAAGGGGTAGTGTGGGCCATAGTCCACGGGGTACATTTCTGTGTAACTGGGCTGGACCCTGCTGGAATCCAGCCCCTCTGTCTCCATGGAGTCAGCATCGCTGTAGTTGAGCGAGAGACCCGAGTCTGACTCCAAGTCCTCCTGGGCACTGCAGGGCTGTGGGGGGCCGTAGCCCTCAGCCCGGCCCCCCTCGGCCCGGCCCCTGGCCTCTCCCAGGGATTCGCTTAGCGGCCCAGACGGAGTCTTGTTGGGGCCCATCTGGCCCACAGCAGTGGTTCCCGGCCCCGGGTCAAGGGTGGATGAGATCAGCATCCCGGTGTAGCCATACGGGGAGTCCATAGCGGGTACGGGGCCCATCCCCAGCCGGGGGCATGGGGCTGCCATGATATCCAGGTAGTGGTGGTCATAGACTGGGGCAGACTGGCTGCAGCTGGGCACCGGGCTGTCCCCCAGCGCTGGGCAGTGCCCGTAGTTGGCAGCCGGTGCCATTTGGTGCATGAGGGTGTACAGCGCAGGGTCGTAGGGGGTCTCATTCGGCACATCCAAGCCCTACAGATTTAAGAGAAGCAGGCTGGTTAGTGGCTTCTAGGTGCTTCCCCTGAGGCGTTGCTGGGCCAGGCCTCCCAACCCAAGGGGTCTGGGGTATTAACCCCATAGTACAGGTGGGGAAACTGAGGCACGGGAAGGGTAAGTGGCTTGCTTGGATCAGAGTTGGTCAGTGGCAGAGTCAGGAATAGAACCCAGGAGTCCTGACTTCCCGTTTCCTCCTGTAGCCCCATGGCCATGCTCCCCACCATTCCCTAAGTCCTAAATATTGGTGCAAAAGCAACACAGGAGTCAGACTGGACCAATGTCCCCTCCCCCAACTCATGCTCCCCCAACCCACTTCCTCCACTCCCTCCTCTGAACCTTTTCCAATTCCACTGTGTCCTTTTAAAGAGGTTAACAACCAACTGCAGGCACCATGCAAAGGGTGGGCGTACCAGGGATTTCTATAGAGGCATTACGATATTTTCTGTCTTATCTATCCTTTTCCTAAGGGTTTCCAACAGCTTGTTAGCTTTTTTGACTGCTGCTGCACACTGAGCTGAAATTTTCCATGATGACACCAAGAGCACTTCCTTGAGCAGCGACAGCCAATTTAGACCCGTCATTATATACGTGTAGTTGGGATTGTATTTTCCAATGTGCGTTACTTTGCATTTGTCTACACTGAATTTCATCTGCCATTTTGTTGCCCAGTCACCTAGTTCTGAGAGCTCCCTTCATAACCCTTCATAGTCAGTTTTGGACTTAACTATCTCGGGTAATTTTGTAACCGCTGCAAACTTTGCCACCTCACTGCTTACCCCTTTTTCCAGATCATTTATAAATGCGTTGAACAGCCCTGGTCCCAATTCACATCCTTGGGGGACCCTGCTATTTACCTCTCTCCACTGTGAAAACTGACCATTTATTCCTACCCTTTGTTTCCTAATTTCTAACCGGTTACTGATCCATGAGAGGACCTTCCCTCTTATCCCATGCTGGCCTACTTTGCTGAAGAGCCTTTGGTGAGGGCCCTCATATCCAGTGGCTCAACCTGTCCCCAAGTTTGCTGAAACCCTCAAAGAATTCTAATAGATTGGTGAGGCATGATTTCCTTTTACAAAAGCCATATCGACTCTTTCCCAACAAATCGTGTTTATCGGTGTGTCTCATAAATCTGTTCTTTGCTATAGTTTCTACCATTCTGCCCAGCACTGAAGTCAGGTTTACCGGCCTGTAATTGCCAGGATCGCCTCTGGAGCCCTTTTTGAAAACTGGCATCATGTTAGCTACCATCCAGTCAGCTGTACAGAGGCTTGTCTCAGCAAGAGGTTACATACCACAGTTAGTAGTTGTACAATTGCATTTCTGAGTTCCTTCAGCACCCTTGGGTGAATCCCATCTGGTCCTGGTGACTTATTACTGCTTAATTTTTCAGTTTGTTCCGAAACCTCTTCTACTGACAGCTCAATCTGGGACAGTACCTCTGATCCGTCACTAAAAAAGAACGGCTCAGGTGTGGGAATCTCCCTCACATCCTCTGCAGCAAAGATTTCATTCAGCTTCTCTGCAGTGGTCGTCTTCTTTCACTACTCCTTTAGCACCTCGGTCGTCCAGCGCCCCTACTGACTGTTTGTCTGGTTTCCTGCTTCTGATGTGTTTTACAAAATTCTTACTGTTCGTTTTGGTGTCCCTAACAACTAGCTTCTCGAATTCTTTCTTGACCTGCCTTATTGTAGTTTTACACTTAATCTGCTGGAGTCTGTGTGTCTTCCTGCTATCCGCACTGGGACCTCACTTCCACAATTTGAAGAATGCCTTTTTCTCTGCTGTTTAGCCCTGGTGGCGGACTTTTGGTCCTCTTATTGTCTCTCCTGATTTGGGATATACATTCAGTCTTTATTATGGTGGTTTTAAATAGTCCCCACACTGCTTGCCGGCCTTTCAGCCTTGTGACAGCTCCATCTAATTTAATTTCCATCTAACGAGCATCCTGATTTTTTTTTTTCGTTTCCCTTTTAAAGTTAAATATTACTGTGGTGGGTTTTTTGTGTTATCCCCCAACAGGGATATTAAATTGAATTACATTACGGTCGCTGTTCCCGAACAGTTCAGCTAGATTCACCTCTCGGAGCAGACCCTGTGCACCACTTAGGAGTAAATCAAGAATTGCTTCTCCCCTTGTGGACCAGCTCCCAGCACTAGCTGCTCCAAGAAGCAGTCGTTGTGGTGCCTAGGAATTTTATCTCTGCATCGCGCCCTGAGGTGACCCAATATGGGGAGAGTTGAAATCCCCCATTATTATTGTGTTTTCTGCTTTTATAGCCTCTCGGAGCATTTCACAGTAAGAGTCGCCAGGCTGGCCAGATGGTTGGTGGGATGCTCCATCATTCCCTTCCCCTCCACCCACATGCCACAGCGCCACCAGCCCTAGAAAGGGGGTCAGCGAGGCCTACGGCTATGGGGGTGGGGGAATGCAGGATGCTGGGAACTCAACACCCCTTGGGGTAGAATGGGGGGCCCAGAGCACGCTGGGAAGGTGCCACTCTTTGGGGTGGGATGGGGGGCCCACGGTATGCTGGGAATATGGAATTCCTGGGGGCGGGGGGGAATGGAGCATGCTGGGATCACCTTCAGCCTCGGGGGGGCGGAGGGGGTGAGGGCCCAGAGCATGCTGGGAAGGCGCCCAGCCCTACAACAGGTGCCTGCCCTGCAGAGATGGACAGCGCGATACTGTCCCTGCCAGAACAATGGAGCTGATTCATCCCGTCAGACAGATCCCCATTGTGCGCCCGCCCCGCCCCCACCTGCCGAACACCACAGCCAGGGCCCTGCAGTGAATGGGGCAGTGTTGGCGCTCCACCCCACTGGGAAGATTAAAGAGCCGGCTGCCTGTAATGAATACCTGCAGCTCCGCCCGGGCCTGGGGAGGACAGGGTGCTGGGGGGCTGTGTGCCCCCAGAGCCCAGGCTCCCTCCCCACACTGACCAGGTGGCTCGTCCCTGGTGGGATGGATCCAGCAGCTGCAAAGAATTCAGGGAGCCAGGGCTAGAACTCGGCAACAGGAGGAGCGCTCCCCTGGCGTGCGCAGCTAGTAGCTCCCTTATTCCCTTGGTGGGCCCAGCCACTAGGGGGCAGCCTTGCTCCTTCACTCAGGTGTCCCTGCTAGGGGCAGGGGGAGTCAGTCGGTCCTGGGGGCCACCACTGGGAACTGGGGCCAAAGGAAGGGGAGGAGTTTGGAGAAATTTGATCTAAATTTGGGGCCTGGGGTGAGCTCTGCGTTTCCAGCCAGGGCCAGAATGGCTGGGGCGGCCGGCCCACCACAGGAGCACCCCGCTAGTCCAGCCTGGCCTTATTAAGGCCAGACCAGAGCCATCCAATGCACTCCCCTTCTTGAGCCAGCAGTGCACGTGCCAAGGTGGGGCGGGGGCCTGGGCCGTAAGTCCCTCCCAGTGCCAGGCTCCAGGGAGCCCGTGTTCCTTTCGATCCGGATCAGAAATGCCTCTCGCTCGGGGCTGGGAGCACGTCACCCGCAGGGGTCGGGGCTCTGCGCCTGGCCAAACTCATGTCACTTGTGTGAGCCTATGGCGGGCGGCCGCCCAGGAAGGGGAAGTGACTTGCCTGGCGCAGTAACGATGGTTCTTCGGGATGGGTGTACCTATGCGTGCCCCTACCTCCCTTCAAGACGTGTGTCCCTCTGTCCACTGCAGGTGTGTCTGTACCCCCGCGCTGCTAATGGGAGAAGCTTGGAAGCAGTCCGTCCCGCCCACGCATGTGGTGCTCCCTGCCTGCCACAAGGCCAGCCAGCGTGTGCAGCCGTTCCCTCCTCCGTTCCTTCTCTACTGCAGTCAACCACTACCACGCCGAAGCAAGGGGGAGCAGGGCGGGTGGTGGAGCACCCATGGGAACACGCATCTCAAAGAACCATCGTTACTGCACAAGGTGAGTAACTTCCTCTTCTTCGAGAAATGCCCCTCGGGGTGCTCCACTGTAGACGACTCCGGAGCCGTACCCACCTCTGGAGGCTGGGATTTCGGAGTCGAATCAACTACAGAGGATAGTCCCGCGGCACCGAATTTGGCAGCCACCGCTGAATCCCCCAGGATGGCATAGTGTTCTGCAAAGGGACGCGCAGACGCCCAGGTAGCTGCTCTGCAGATTTCTGGCATACCCTTGGAGAAGGTGACGGACGAGGAGACCGACCTCGTAGAAGGCCTTACGCAACTGAGAGAGTCTCTGAGCTGAGGTCGCTCTGCCTTTTGACTTATCTGCGATACCTTCCCTGGTATCCTCAGGAGGTTTGGGACAAAAAGCTGGAAGCTGAATAAGCTATTCCTGTGAAATGCAGAAGTCACCTTGGGAATGAACTTCGGATGTGCTCTAAGTGTGACCTTGTCCGGGAAGAACACGGTAAAAGGGGCATGTACCATCAAAGCCGCTAACTCCCCTATCCTTCTGCGATGAGAAACGCCGCCTGCATGGAAAGATGAGTTAGTGAACAAGTGGCCACAGGTTCAAATGGCGCCCTAGTCAGTCCTTTTAACACTAGGCTGAGATCCCACTGGGGAGCGGGGAACTGGGGGGGCTGGGGGTTCGCTATGCCCTTAAGAAACCTCTTCATAGTCGGGTGGAAGAAGATGAAGGACCCTTCTACCTGCTGGTGGAAGGTTGCAACCGCTGCCAGATGAACCTTCAGCGAAGTAACGGAGAATCCCGACTTCTTTAAAGCCAGCACGTCGCCAGTGGGATGGCTGCAGTAGGGTGACATGTTTGGGTTGGAACCCTTTCCACTGGGTAACTGTGAGCCATCCCCAGGAGCTGTGCAGACAAATCAGATGTAGACTCCTTGTTTTATTGTATAAGCAAGATGGAGGTCGTGGTGGATTTTTCCTTTACTGTTGTGGTAACGGTATAGTGCTGTTCAGTGGGGCTTCGGTGGACTCCGTCTTGTTAGTTTCTTGAAGTGAGTTCTTTCCTGGAACGTGTCCTATTAAACCTAAAAATACCTTGATGAATTCTCTTTGTGTGTGGAAGTAAGGAATGTACGTGCAGGGCATAAAAAAAAACCAGCCTGACAACAGAGTGGGGAGTAAAAATGCCAACTGCCAGCCTAACCCTGAAGAACAAAAGTTGCTTCTCAATGACCCTAAAGTGCAAATAAACAACCCTAAAGTACAGCAGGATCCACCCTGGAAACAAAGTACAAAAATAAAAAAATAGTCCTGCTTGCAATTAGGGGGTGATTAACAACCACACTAAACCTGAAGGCAGCATCATACAGCCAGGCCCATAGACTTACATGAGAGCCAGCAAGGATCAAAGATGGGTAAAAACACGGAAACTTTGGGTCTCCTTCTGCAATTGTCATCTGGAGATTGAATTCGCCTAGTTGGCCACTGGGCTGGCTCGAGCAACGCATAAAAGAACTGGTCATTATCTCACAACAGCTTGCAGAACCTTCTGAATGTGTGTGGGATCGTGGCTGCTTGTTGATTTTCTTACATGTACAATAAACGTGGCGTATGGCCTTGTCCCCCTGAATAAGATCCTGCTAGTCTTTTCTTTTACTAGTATAACATTTTGGAGGAGAATTGCGAAAGGGGGAGCACAGCGGCATCCCCCGATTATGTGCACACCACCGGCTTTAGTAAGCCTGGCAATATAGAGGAAGATCTGAACATTTGTTTGTTTGTTTTTTCTTTCGGTTAACCAGACAAAGTCGGAAGGATATAGGAGTTTTGTCCACCTTGACGCTGACGGACATAGGCGTTTGAGTGTTATTACTAATGCAATTAACTCCGAGGGGAATAAGAGTTATTGTTTTAGCACATAACATTGTTTGGCAACTCTGGGAATTTGCCTGCCTTAAACTCTGAAGGAAACAGGAGTTTTGGCAATACTCCTTCTCTGTTAGAACCTGAAGGACAGAGGGGTTTGAAGTAATCTGATTCAAGAAACATGTTTAAAAGAAGGCAGCTCAGAGACGCCCCTAGAGAGGGTCAGGAAACGCAACACACACTACCCTTTGTTCAAGAAATTACACCTTTTAAACAAATTTTGCAAAGGTTTGGGCACAGCCCCAGGAGGACACCAGAGCCACTGTCGTTTAACCTGGCCGGGATAGGGGCTGGGGTGTGGGTTTAGATGATCTGGCCCATGAAGCCCCACTTCCAGATTTGTTGTTACTGTCTATACTTTTCTTGGCTTGGTTTTCCATCTTCCTCTGCTACTGTTTCTCTCTCTCTCCCTCCCCCCACTTGCACTTCTGTTTTTCTGAGATTTTGATGGAAGGAACTTTGGATACACTTTGAATGTAAAAGGTTTTTCTGACAAAGCATAGACTAAGGCAGCTGTGTTGCAAAGCTGATACTTGGTGGCTCAGGTTTTACAAGAACAATATGCCACCTTAAGAAATGAATCAAATATATTTGAATCAGCTCAGTAAAAACTGGCCGATAAACACAGCACTGCGAGTAAGAGAACGGAGAGTTTAAGATTACAAAACCATCTTGCCAGTGAAATATTAAAAGCTATGGCAGCAAAAAATAACAATAAAGCTAAGATATAGTAAATTGAAGGCAAAAGTAAGTGATCTAAAGGAAAAGAGTTACGAGAACTGCAGTTGAAAGTTGCGGAAAGTGTTATAGGAAAAGAACTCTTGGTTTCTTTGCAGCTATTGTGAGGGGAAAATGGGAAAAATTTTCCCAAAGGAATGGTCTGTGAATCTTGACTGAAATAATTTGAATATGGATAATTTAGTTAAAATCTCTAAAGGAAAAAAGGGTTTCACTGGAACTTAACTACTTCCAAATGAATACAAGGGAATGTAATGTGTGTACGGCTGTGTAAAAATAATTAGATTGGTGCAAGAAAAAAAAAAGAATTTGTGTATGCAAATATATTGTGTAAATCTTGAAGGTTTTAAGGACCTAAATCAACATTCCTGGTTTGTGAAATCCTGTTTTGTAACTTTAAAATAAAACTGACAAACACTTTTTTGCCAGACACAGGTAAATTAGTGCTATTTGACTTTGAGAGGTACCTTAATGCTTTATAGGTTTAATATCTTTTTAAATAAGGACCAAGGAATGTGGCCATGGCTGTGGAGGGACAACCAAAAACAGGAGAATTAAAAAATAATTCTGGATTCTTTTTATTTTTGGTAACAAAATAGCAAATCAAAGCTGCAGTAAAATAATAAAAAATTAAAAGGAACGTGTCCCCCCAGAGCAACATCGGGGGAAGATGCACAGAAAAGCAATGTTTAAAAAAAAAAGAATGAAAAAACCCACTGAGCCTTAATGTGATTGAGTAATCCGACTGGCACTTTGGAAAGGGTACATGAAAACTCTGAGCACAAAACAGTTACACCTTATGTAAAAATTGATATGGTTAATATAATATTATAGAGAAGTGAAATTATGAAAGAAATGTGCATTTTCCCATGACATATGCAGTGTATATTGTAGAAGGGTTAAAAGAAATGTAAACCAAACTTGCTACTTAATTAAAATCCTACAAGGGCTCAAAAAGGAGCCAGGATAGGTTGTGTTTTCTTTTTCAGATCACTGTGTGCTTTACGAACAAACAAAAACTAACCACCAGTGGTGTCTGTTGATGCAAATTACATAGCTGATAAGAAAAGAAGAAAACTGCCCAGAGATGGTAGCACAAAGGGGCTGCAGCAGATAATGGACACAAAAGAAAGGTAAGAAACAAGTCCGTCCTAACAAGAGTCCCTTACAAACTTACACAAACAGAACTCCAAGGACGTAATTAAATTAAAGCCTATGTAAAGATTCCAAAAGAATATTAAACACACTGTCCTTAGAAACTAATTGTCTAAATAAAAGGCATGGTATAACAAGATACTTACAAACACCCACTTGTAATACTCGTAATAAATCTCATGCTAATGTTATTGTTATTATTAAACCTTAAAAGAAATTTAATATTAATGAGTAACTGTACCAATGTATAATGTGGATAGTTTTTTTTAAATGGTAACTGGAAATACACCTCATATTGAAAAGCCTTATGGTAATGATTCTTCTCAGCTATTACCTGTAGATAATCTTAAAATTTGGCACAGCAGAGAAAACATTGCAAACCTGGCCTGCTGTATAAAAAGCGAAACTGAGGCACACCACCTCATAAATTTCATGAATAAAAAAAAAAGCACCCTAAAGCATTAAAAGGTAAAAGTCATTACAAACCTGGCCTGCCTATAAAACAAAAACACAGGAAAATATGAGGGTAATTCCTCTGTTTTGCCTGCAATCAAAAAGGAATTTGTAAAAGATAGGGGTATTTTAAGCAATAATCTGCCGCCCCCACCCCCGAAAGGGGATAAAAAAATGTTCTTTTTGTGTTTTAGAACTTCAAGAAAAGCTGGCACCAGCAAAACATCTAAAAAACAAAACCATGAATCTATTGTTGCAACAGAGATTGTGTTTTGTGTTTTATGTTGTTTGTCTGGTTACTAACATTGTTGTGTATGGTATTGTGTTCTAAAAAAATAGGTAAGGTACTGCATAAAGAAAAAAAATCAGTGAGCACTGTAACCATATTTACAAAAACATCCTCTGTCAGATAGAAAAGAGGAGAAATAAAGGACAATCAAGTTCAATGAATTTGAAAGGAAAAAAGTAAAAAGAAGTAAAAGTGCCAGTTAACTCTACTAACAGAGTCCTATAAAAAATGCCTCCTGTGACACCCTGGAAGCCTCAAATTTTCAATAAGCCCTAAGCAAATCAGCTGGAGCTGATGTAATAATTTGCTAAGCCCCATGTGGGTGGGGTGCCCAAAACAGTTAAAAATAAATGTTTCCTTTACTGTTATAATAACGGTATAGTACTGTTCAGTGTGGCATAAGTGAACTCCATCGTTAGTTTCTTAAAGTAAATTCTTTCCTGAAACTTGTACTGTTAAACCTAAAAATACCTTGATACATTCTCTTTGTGTGTATAGACGAGGAATTGTATGTACAGGGCATCAAAAAACCTAACCTAAACTGCTCTGACAGCAGAGTGGAGAGTAAAAATGCCGTTGTCATCTGGAGCATTGAATTTGCGTCTGACAGAGGCCTGGCTCCCTCTTCATGTCTCGTCTAGCTGGCCACTAGGCTGGCTCGAGCAATGCATAAAAGGACTGGTAAAGTTCTTGGGTATAAATGTGTGTATAAATGTAACTGCTTTTTAATATTCTAACATATAATAAACGTGGCGTACGGCCTTGTCCCCCTGAATAAAACCCTGCTAGTCTTTTCTTTTACAAGTTTAACATAACAGCAGGTCCTGCACCTCGTCAGAGCCACGTCTCTATGTGCTGGAACCATGAAGGAGCCAGGCTTTGAGTCGCAGAATCCACACACTGGGACTCGTTCTGCAACAGGAGGTAAGGAGAGATTGGGAGAGTCATCAGTGGACATAATGCCAGCTGTGACAGTAAGGTACCATGTCCGTCTGGGCCAGGTGGGAGCAATCCATATGATGTTTACTTTCTCCTTGTTTTCAACAGGAGCTTCAGTAATAGAGGGAATGGGGGAAAGGCGTAAAGAAGGCCCTTATCCCAAAGGAGGAGGAGAGTGTCTTCCATGGAATGTCATCCAATCCGCGCTCAGGAGCAGTACTAAGGACATTTCTTGTTCTGGTCAGTAGCGAACAAGTTTCGTCTAATTCTGGTAGTCCTATTTTGCCAGCAAGGCCTGGTAATTTGCTACGCGGAACTGGAGGGTGGCTAATGAATCTGTCTTCCTGCCAAACAGGTCCAGACGCTTCTCATCTCGGTCACCCGGGGTGGATTTAGCTTGGTGTTGGCGGCCCCTAGAATTAACAGCATCCACCGTGATGGAATTGGGAGGCGGATGGGAAAACAGAAATGGCATGTCCTTTACCAGCACATAATACTTTTTGTCTCCCTGCTTGCATGTTGGTGGGACGGACACAGGGGTCTGTGGTAGGACTTCGGCAGGGTCCAGGAGCGCCTCATTAACCAGCAGGGCCACTCTGGCAGAGGTGGAAGAGGGTAAAATGTCCACCAATTTGTGGTGTGGCTCAGTCACTTCCTGCAACTGTATTTGCTCGGCTTCTGCCACCCTCGGAGTTAGGTCCTGGAACGATTTGAAATCATCAGCCCTGGATGGCCGAGAGGGCATCAGCGCACCGTCTGGTGAGGGCGATGAGAAATGAGCTTGAGGAGTTCTTCCTTCTCTGCCTCTACCCCATCTTCCTCCCCCAGCTGTTCAGGGAGTTCTGAAGTCTTTGACGCTGCAGCTAAAGGAGCGTGCCTCCTTGCCTGTGGCATGCCATGCTCGAGGTCTGGGACGCTTGATGCCTCTGAGCCCGCCAAGGGTCCCAGCACAGCTGTGGCTGGTACCATGATTGGCCGAACCCTGGAAGCTGATGGTCGGATGGACAATATACCTGTGCCCAGAGTGAGATTGGATCCCCTATAGAGGGCGGTGGGAACCGAACTCTTCTCACTCACTTTCCGGCTCCGACGACGAGGACGGCAGTCCGTTGTCAGCGAGTCCAGTGCTCTGGGACAACTCGGTGCCGGGGCCCCAGTATCGAGTAGGGGGCGAGACTGGTACATCCACCACCGAGCGATCCGTCATGCACCGGAAATCCAGCGTTGGGAGTGGAGGTGAATGTTAGTACCGGGAGATTGGCACCCGATGGAGTCGGAGATGCGGACCCGGCCTCACGATCCCTTGGTGCCATGCACACTGGGGTTGGTGCCATGCCCATGCCAACATAGCCTCTCCCGGGGCAGATCTTCGATGCCTTCCACCCCTCCGCAGTACCGATACTTCTTTGTCTGTACCTGTTGGCTCTTTGGGTAGATGGACTTGCTCCGTTGGCTCGGTCCCGTGCGTGCCCTGGGTACCCGCGCCAGGCAGTGAGTGATATTATATTGAGTGAGCTAAAGATCATTCCTGGCTCAATCAGGGCTCGCTGCAGGGACTCACAGACCTTTTCTTGCTGGCCTTAAGTGAGTGGCTCATATCTTTGGGATCCCCGGCCTTCCAAGTAGAAGACTGCGGCGAGAGTTCTCGCCAGGACTCAGTGGGTTGAAGGCCCGGCTCCATGAGCAGGAGTTCGAGCCTTTTGTCTTTCCTCGATCTGGGTTTTAGTTGCTGGCACCAACCACACCTTTGTGGATTGTCCTTTTCGCCCAGGCAGCGAACGCACTGGGTGCCCGTCAGTCACTGGGATAGATTCCATGCAACCGAGGCACTTTTTGAAGCCTGGAGATCCAGGCTTACCCTTGTCCAGGGGTTCCCCACCCCGCCCCCAGGGTTGATGGATGGCAAACCCTTTCTTCTCTTCTTTTCCTTTCTTTTCTTTTGCATGGCCAACAAAAAACAAATGAGGTAACAAAGGGAAAAAGTTTCAAGGGAATCAGTGGAGTACTGAAGGGGCCAGGCCCCCGGGCGCTGGCCTGGAGGGGGACGCCAGCTGGGCTCTCCATGATGTGCAGCAGGTGGGGGACACACGAGGCTCTGAGTGGGAGAGGCAGGCGCCATGCAAGGGGTAAGTGCGAGGGGGGGCAGCAGCAAAGCCCTCCTTGGGCTGCAGGAAGAGGAACATGGTGTTCCCCCCACCCAATTACAGACAGTTGGGGCAGTTGGGGGGCTGCTCTATCTGTGGGAGCCGGGGACCCCTCCTGTGGCCTGGAGGAGGACGTGCAAATGTAAGCATCGGCCCCCGGGCGCCGGAGACCCACAGTTCGCCCCTGAAGAGAAGCTAAAATGAAGAAAACTAAAGGGAACTGACCAGCCGCGAATGGACAGCTCTGCACCCTCTCTAGGACTGAGAGGGAACTGAGGAGGGAATGTCCGCGCGCCCGGGCTGACCGCGCGGCAGGCAGGACGCAGCACACGTGTGGGCAGGACGGATGCTCCCAAAGGTCTCTGCACGGCAGCGCCGCGGCGCAGACGCACCTACAGGAGAGCACCCATCGGGGCAGCGGGTCGACCCCTCCCTCTCCTACAATAACAGCCCCTCCCGCTTCTCGAGCGCCCGGGAGCTCTGCACGGGATGCAGCGACCTGCTTGGCCAGCGGCAAGGCGGCTGGGATCTTGCTCTGGGCTCACCTGCAGCTCCGCGATGGACATGATCTCTTGCCAGGTCAGCTCCATCTCCCCCTGTTGGCCAGGCTCGCTCAGCGCCGGTGCGGGCAGGAGCGTCGTCCGAGCCCGGCCCTGCTGTGGGGGGCAAGGGGGCATCTTCCCGGCCCAGGCCCTGCCCAACGTCTGCTCCAGAAGGGCCACCCCAAAACCGGCCGTGGCAGCGAAGTTCTGCAGCACGTGGAAAGAGAGAGTTTGATTGGATAAAGGTCCAGCATTCTTGCTTGCTGATTGGTAGAGACTGGATCCACTTCAGCCTTCCCGCCTGCTGATTCGTAGGGACAGAATCCACCCCAACCTTCCCGTCTGCTGATTGGTAGAAACTGGATCCACCCCAACCTTCCCATCTGCTGATTGGTAGAGACTGGATCCAACCCAACCTTCCTGCCTGGGGATTGGTGGAGACTGGATTCACCCCAACCTTCCTGCCTGGGGATTGGTGGAGACTGGATCCACCCCTACCTTCCTGCCTGGGGATTGGTGGAGACTGGATCCACCCCAACCTTCCCATCTGCTGATTGGTAGAGACTGGATCCAACCCAACCTTCCTGCCTGGGGATTGGTGGAGACTGGAGCCACCCCAACCTTTAGGCCTGCTGATTGGTAGAGCTAGGATCCCTCCCAGCCTTCCCGTCTGCTCCCGACTGAGCTATTCCTTTCTCTGATTGGTAGCTGGAGAGCTCGCTCTGATATGGGGCACCATCAGGAGCTCTTTGCAGCCCCCAGGTTCTGTCCAGCACAGCCTGGGTGTAGCAGGAGAAGTGGGGATGCCCAGAACCACTCTGCTCTGAGGCCTGCTGGGCCAAACATAGGGAGGGACCAAGCTGCCCCTGGGCCCCGCTGCGGAGACCGGCTCCAGATCCCAACTCCCCCGAGCCCGAGAGGTTGGCTCTGTTGTTGCCGTCCGGGGCTGTGTGGCCCTGGCTCTAACTCCTCTCACAGAATTGGGCTGGGGGGTGTCACCCCCCCTTCCTTCCTGCAGTTCAGTGAGGACTGGATCCAGGCCCAGCTTCGGTAGAGATGGGGGAGAGAGAGGTTCAGAGGAAAGACTCCAGTCCCTGATGCCCACTAATCTCTGGAACCTCAGCCGTACCCTCTACCCCGATCCAGCCAGGATGTGGGGTGAAGTCAGGGCCATGCCTACCACCAGCCCCCACTTGCCCACCCTGCCTTGGCTCGGTGCTGCTCCCTTCCCCCACCCCAGCTTCACATCTCCTCATTGCTCTTTTCCCTCTGCTTGGGGTGATCTCTCCAACCCCTCCTCTACATCCACCCCTTCCTGAGCCGGCCTCCTGGGTCTCCCATCCTGTAGGGTGTCCCTCTGCAGCTGGGGGGGGGAGGCTGCCGTATCAGGCCCTTTCCCGAGCACTGTGTTTCCTTCTGCAGCCCAGTGGGATGTTCCCTGAGGCCGCCCCGGGCGTGGCCCCCCTCCCATCTGGTGCCCTGATAAGCCCCCTCCCCACCCGGTCGCTCCCCTCACCTCCGAGCCGGTTCTGTGAATTTGCAGCCCGCAGCTGGCAAAATCAGACATTCATGAAGCCAGGAGGATGCCTGCTCTGCTTCTGCAACACACAGATAAGGGCCCTTATCACCCGCAGCTGCATGGCCCCAGCCAGCAGCTGTCAAGCTCATGCCCTGCCAGCTCCCTGAACCCCACTGGGGTCCACACACACCCCTCCCAGCCCTGACTGGCTCCAGTCTCCGTCCAGGGTCAGAAATACCCGGGGAACTGCCCAAAGCACAAGGGAGGCAGTGAGATCTAGTGGGTAGCGCACGGCACTGGAACACAGGACGCCAGAGTTCTGTCCCTGGCTCCGTCCTGCTGAGTGACCTCGGGCAGGTCGCGTCCCTGCTTAGTGCCTCAGTTTCCCCTCCTTGTCTCTATTCAGCCTAGGAGCTCTTTGGAGCAGGGTCCGTCTCTCACTCTGTGTCTGTGCAGCGCCTGGCGCGGCAGGGCTCTGGTCAAGGTCAGGGTCTCTGGGTGCTGTTGATACACACAGGAGCCCCCCCCCCCCCCGGCGGATCATGGAGGGCCAGGATGCTGGGACGTGTGCTCCCGCCCTGAGGGCCAGGGCTACATTAATGACCAGAGCGGCCAGGGCCTTGGGTTCACTTTACAGCCTCCCGCAGCGCCACTCTGGGGCCCCTGCTGAACCCCCACCCCGCTCCCTGGGGCTGCCGCCTTCCCCAGTGCCCAGGTCTGAACCTGCGGGGAAAGCCGCTGCCTCCAGGGATTTCACAAGAGGCTCCTTGTGGCAGGGGAGCCCCCGGGCTGCCGGGAAGAGAAGCAGAAATGACCCTGGTGCTTCCTGGCCTCGTCCAGCACCCACCTTACCCCCTCCCTGCTGGCAGAGCCCGACCAGGGGCACTTCCTTGCAGCTCCATTCAGCTCTGCCAAGCAACGGCCCCCAGCCCCTCCCTCCCCCAGTGACGCTGCAGCCCCCAGCATGGGGGGTTGGAGTCCTCAACTGGCCCCAGTGGAGCCGAGACGCACTGGGTTCGTGCTGCCCCGGGAATGAATGAATAGTATGGCCGGGCCAGCTCCTGGGGCACAACAGGACAAACCCCAGCTCCCCTTCCGCCCCCACGGCTGTGCCGGTTCCATGGGGCTGGCAAGCATAGACTCTGGCAGATCAACGCTCTTTGCCCCTTCTCGTTCCCCTCTAAGCCTGCTCCCCATCCTCTGGCACCAAGGCGAAGGCCAGCCGTCCAGGGGCGCCGGATTCGCCGTGGAGACGGCCCTGCCAGGGGCACGCTGGGCAGCAGCTCTTTGGAAAGTCCAGCCCGACCCCCCACCTCCTGGGGGTACAGCTGGGCCTGAGCGGGAAGCTGCCTCTCCCGAGACTGGAACGGCCCCGCAGCCAGATCCAAAAGCGCCTGCGCCGGGGAAGCCTGGGGGGCAATTCCCAGTAAAGATGGGGACGGGGATCCCAGCCCTCACCCCCGAACCTACGGAAACACGACCGGGGCAATAATGCAACAAGATGACGGGTCAGATGTGTGAGCCAGGGTGAGAAACAAAGGCCCGCTCTGCTCGGCCCACAGGCATCTCGTTCAGACCCACGGGCCCTGTCCAGCTGTCCTTCCCTCCATCCGCCCATTAGCCCATCACCAGTCAGGGGAGTGTGTGAAATCTTGGGTATTTCACCTACCGAAACCTCGCCGGAATCCAGACACAAATCCCTCTTCTACCAGTACAGCCCCCTCTCACCCCTACCCCCCAGTTCTGCATGGCAGCATCACCCCTTTGACAACCCAGCAGGGATTGTGTGCCCCCCCAGGGACCCTACCCTGCCATGGCCACCCTTCCAAGCCCAAGAGCTGCACCAGCAGCTACCACTCCACGGCTGTTCCGACATGTCTGTGAAACGAGTTTGCCAGGACTCAGGCCAGTGCCTGGCTCACAGAAACACCCCCCCCCCCACAACCAGCCCTGCAAGATCCCCTGGGCCAATCTCAGCCGAGACGCCCCAGGCTGCCAGGCTCTGGCAACTGAGCGAGTCCCCCGAGGTCAGGGATGGAGCCCACAGACCATGCTGGGAAGCTAGCGGGGTGGTTCTGAGCATAAAGAGATTCCTGGATGATAAAGCCAGATGGGCCCATTTATATCCCTGCACTCAGCCCGATAACTGATGGTCATGGATCGTTTAGACACACGTCTGTCCTCAACTGAACGGCTCCATGTGATGGAAAATCCACCCGTCCCCGGAAGAGCTGCTTCCCTCCCCGTTATAGACTCATATCTCAGTCCAGTTTGAATTCGGAGGGATCCAGCCACCAGGACTGGGCACCCCAGAAGCTCCTGCTCTCTAGGATTATTTGCTACGTGTATCTCGGTAGCATCTCAGAGCCCCAGTCACAGGCCAGGACCTCAGCGTGCCAGGTGCTGTACAAACACAAAGAACAGACAGTCCCTGTGCCAGAGAGCTTACAGTCAAATGCAGCCACCTCTGGGGTGGGATGCAGAAGCTTCCAGTCTGAGGCCAGGGCAACACCTCAGGTCCGACTTTCCCTGGGTCGTCTCTGTCCCGCTGCATTTCCAAACGGGCCGAACTCGGCCTTTTATAGCTCAAAAAAACCTCTCTCATCCTCTTAGGGGTTTTATTTCTTTGTTTCTTCTCCCCTTTGCTTTTGTCTCCATCCCTAGCAACTTCGCAAGCCAGGCTAGCTGTTTTATTCGCAGGCCCGCTCTAGCTCAAGGAGGAATTGGTCGGGGAAGTTTTCGGGCTGGGGCTACGCGCCACATCAGACGAGACGCTCCCAATGGCCCCTTCGAACCTATTACTAACGTTTCGTAATTTTCCAAGAAAAATAAAAATAAAAGAACGACGAAATGTCGAAAGAGGAAACACCCTTTGATTCCAGAAACAGGGGGCTGGGTGGTTTTTTTTTTTTTAATGAAAAATCCCCCCTCCTCCACATACACGTGCCTCAAATAACCTATCAGAACTGGCAATGGGGAGCCTCTCCCAACTCCCTGCAGTGGAGCACAGGCCCTGGCGCTGCCCTTATGTTCCCTGCTCTCAACTGGTGCCTTTGGCATTTTTGGGTGCACTGAGATGGGCCGACACCGGCGCCCAGGAGGGGCTGAGGGGCAGGTTCGCAGAATGCCTTTTACCCTCTCCAGCTGCTGCCCTGCGGATGCCCCCAGCTGTCTCACCCCTCTTTCCACAGGGCAATAAACACTCCCTGACCACAGGAACGCCCAGCCAGACCACACGCTGCTCTCACTTCTGCTTGCAAGGGCTTTCCAGAAAGCAGGCAAGCAACCTCGCTGCCAACATCTTCTCCCCAGGACTGAGTGCCAGGCCAGGGGTGGGCGAGCGGGGTCAGCATTGCAACAGTCTGCCGCCAACGCTTGGTTTCCATTGGAGCCAGTGCGGATGGAGTTAATGTGCCTGTTCCCCTGGCGGGGGGATGAGCCAGTGGGTCTGGGGTGAGGGGCCCAGTCATGTGGGGGTTTAGGGGTTCTGGGGACTTCCTGCTGGGCAGCCCAGGTGGTGCCTGGATTCAGGACTCCATCTGTCTGATCCTGTCTGTCTGTCTGATCCCATCCGTCTGGTTTCTCACCCAGCTCCCCTCCATGTGGATCAGAGCCCCTGGGTCAGGGAACGTTCCCACAGGGCAGAATCTGATCCATGCCGGCTGGGAGTAGATATGCGCCGAAGCAACTTGAGACTTACCCTCCCATCACCAGCTTCGGATCCCAACCCGAGTCCCCACTTCAGCACCACCAGTGGGACTAAATGTCAGAGTCCTCCGGGTCAGAGCCTCGTGCTCACTTTTCTATGTGGGCTAAAAGTTAAAGCACCAGGAAGTCAGAGCCCAGACGCTGGGGTTCTCCCCTTGGCTCTGGCAAGGGAATGAGGCCTAGTGGGTAGAGCCATGGGCCTGGGAGCCAGGACTCCTGGGTATCTGCCCTGTGATCATGGCAAGCCTTTTCTCAGAACCGTTTTGCCATCTGACGTGGGCTCTATAGAGAGCAAGACGCTCTTATGGCAGGGAGAGGCAGCGAGCAAAACATCAACCCACTGATCGGGCCCCCTCCCCCACGGCAGCCTGTGGGCCGTTATCACCTTCTGGGGCCCCTGGTTTCCCGCCTGGCGTTTCGACACCGGCCCCCTATGATTTCCCAAGGCCCCGGCGGGATGTTGCACAAGGCGAAACTGACGCCCAGCCGCTCTTGGTTAACGCTGCGCCTGGCTCCCATGGGGCACCTCCCTCCGCCCTGCCCCGGAGCCCACAGCGTGGGCTGGGTAGGCTGTCGGCCCTCTCCCCGAGAGGGGCTTCCCCATCAGCTCTGACCCCTGCCCGGCCTTCTCAGCCCATCAGGCCCATCAAGCCCTTGGTCCAGGCAGCCTTGCCGTGGGGTTATTGTGGCGCCGGGCGGGGCACATGCAGCATGACCCTTTGGTGCAAAACACCCCCCGCCAGGCTGCACCCCACGGACATCCACCCACCGCAGCCACTCACAAGCATTGGCCACTGCTCTACTAGCATTGGAGGTGGTGTGGCCTAGGGGGTAGCGCACTGGACGGGGCTCGGGAAAGCTGGGCTCTGGGTCTGGTCTGCTGGGTGACCTTGGGCAAGCTGTGCCTCTCTGTGCCTCAGTTTCTCCATCTGTACACTGGGGAACCCAGTGCTGACCTCCTCGGCGACGCGCTTTGAGATTGGCAGAGAAGAGCCGAGCGGGAATGTTGTTATGGGGCTGGGAGCTGGCAGTTTGCTCCGTGCACCCCGACCCTGTGACGGCTCTGACCGCTGAGCTCTACTGCCCCACCAGCAGTGCTGACCCATATCTGCTCCCTCTGCCACGTGGCCTCGCCCTGCCCTGCCTCCCCAGCTGCTGGGTTTCACATCCTCCCCACAACAGGCGGGACCCACATCTCCTCACCCACCAAGCTCATCATCAACGGCTGGTAACATCAGTACAACTGCACCATCTTCACCAAACAGATCTGCTCCTCTGGCCCGGGGGCCCCAGCTGCCAGTCGCTCAGCGCTTCCCAGCTGGCGCCCTGCAGCCTTAGTATTAACAGAAGCCGGCTGCGCGCATGTGCGCCACTGCCCTCTGCTGGGCAGGGTCGGAACTGCTCAGATGTGTGTCAGAGGCCCTGCACTGCTGATGGGGATTCTCCCTTAGCGCAAGTGGCTTTGTCACCAAGAGGATCTGATGTCCTATTCCTCTATGACATTCAGCCCGAAGCGAGGCATGGAGTTCCCAGTTCCCACGGCTTTGCTATGAGACTACGCCCAGCTCCTGTACCTGTTGTGAGAAGACCCTACAATAACAAACCAGCATATGGGGCACTCTACAATAACCAACCAACATGCACAGCCCAGCACTCCGGGAGACCCTACAATAACAAACCAGCAGTGTGCTCGGTGGGATTTTTCAAGCTCCCAGAGACATTCAGGTTCGGGCTGGGGTCAGGTCTGGATCTGATTTGCTTGGCACAAATCCAAGTCAAAGCAGCTGCTAGGATGGGGCTGCCTGGGGCTCGAACCCAGAGCAGGGTAAGGACAGCCTGGCCTGCTCAGGGCTGGGGGAGGCTAGACAGGAAAAGGGAAGAGACGGACAGAGACTTGCGGCTGGGCCTGCCAATCCGGAGCCAGCCACCCCACGCTCCCTGCTTAGAGTGCAGGGGGTTCCCGCAGGACCATTGCATGTTATCCTGAGATGTCGCTCATACCAAGTCCATGGCACCACGGCACGCTGCCCTGTGTGGGTTATTAGCAGCAGGCATCAAACCTGCAACTGGATTTTATAATCCCCAAGCCTAAAATATCACCTCTTAGACAAACTGTGCCCGAGCTGGCTTAGGCACCTCTAGAAGGGGACAGCGTGCCACACCAAGTGGGTGTGGTTTACACATGGGTGGGTGTTGTGTGCACGCGTGAGTATCTGAGCACCACTGCCCTCTACTGGATGCATACTCTGTGTCAAAGCCCCTGTACTGCTCCCAGGGATTCGCTTTTCACACAGGTGTCCATCCTGGAGGGATCTGTCCCATCCCTGCCACCGTGTGGCTCTGGGGTACGACTCCCGCACTGTCCTGGGGGGCTTTTCTCAGAGCCCCTCATTTCAACCCGGGCCCGGCTGAGCCCTGCTTTGCGCCAACAGCCCCCTCTCCTGGAGGGAATGGCCGTCAGTGTCACTTGGAATCATAGAATCCTAGAAGATGAGGGTTGGAAGGGACCCCAGGAGGTATCTAGTCCCACCGCCTGCTCAAAGCAGCACCAATCCCAACTAAATCATCCCAGCCAAGGCTTTGTCAAGCCAGGCCTTAAAAACCCCTAAGGCTGGAAATTCCACCACCTCCCCAGGTAACCCGTTCAGTGCTTCACCATCTCCGAATGAAAAAGTTTTTCCTAATATCCAACCTAGACCTACCCCACTGCAACTTGAGACCATTGCTCCTTGTTCTGTCGTCTGCCACCACTGAGAACAGCCTAGCTCCATCCTCCCTGGAACCCCCTTTCAGGTAGTTAAAGGCTGCTATCAAATGCCCCCTCACTCTTCTCTTCTGCAGACTAAACAAACCCAATGCCCTCAGCCTCTCATAAGTCCTGTGCTCCAGCCCCCTCATCATTTGTGTTGCCCTCCGCTGGACTCTCTCCAGTTTGTCCACATCCTTTCCCAAACTGGACACAATAGTCCAAATGAGGCCTCCCCAGTGCCGAATAGCGGGGAATAATCCCTTCCCTCCATCTGCTGGCAATGCTCCTACTAATCCAGCCCAATATGCCAGTAGCCTTCTTGGCAACCAGGGCACACTGCTGACTCATATCCAGCTTCTTGTCCACTGTAACCCTCAGGTCCTTTTCTGCAGAACTGCTGCCTAGCTCGTCGGTCCCCAGTCTGTAGCTGTGCATGGGATTCTTCCGTCCTAAGTGCAGGACTCTGCGCTTGTCCTTGTTGAACCTCATCAGATTTCTTTTGGCCCAATCCTCCAATTTGTCTAGCTCCCTCTGGATCCTATCCCTGCCCTCCAGCGAATCTACCGCTTCCCCCAGCTTAGTGTCACCTGAAAACTTGCTGAGGATGCATTTTGCTGTCCTGGAGCCTTGGGGCCAGTCCTCGGGTTCTGTGGGGAAGGACCCAATGAGGATTGTGGTCAGTGTGGGGGGACTGGAGCTAGTCCCAGATTCCCACCCTGGTTCTGGCAACTCAACGGGGCTTATCCAGCCCTGTTTCTGCCCCTAGCAAAGGGGTTTTCAATCCAGCCCCAGCTGGGTCATTTCTCTGTGGTCACCATGGAGGTGACACAGGAGCCCAGCTAGATTCTGTCTCACTGTCCTCTTGGGACTTGTAGAGGCAACTGCTCTCCTGTGACGCTAGGGTAAATCCAGGGTCACGCCATGGGGCTAGTCCAGCTTCACACCAGCCTGGCCAAGAGCGGAGCTGGCTCAAAGGGGGCACGGCAAACAGCACGGCTCTTCCAACTCTGAGGGCCAACTCAACACCCGAGCCTTGAGCCAGAGATGGGGCAGGGAGAGGGCTTGGATCCCACAGGAATGCCCCCCGGAGCTGAAGAAGAATCCCCACTTGCTGCTTGCAGTACTGGCTGTATGACACACAGCTCAGCCTTTGTGCCCCACCTGCCACCCTGCTGAGGCTAAGAGGGATCAGGGCTCCCCTCCTCTGGGTACAGACACATTCAGTAAGCCAGCGCCGGAAAGCTGCTGATGGCCTGTCTGGGGGAGCCCATTGGGGGGCCCACTGAGGGGGCCCCACCCCCACTGCTAGAGTTCCCTGGTACCTCCATCACCCAGCTCACAGGCATCCCCGGCGCTGCCACATCCCCAGGCGCCTCCACTGAGCCAGCCACCCATCTGCCTGGGCGTTTGGGGCTCTGGTAACTCTCCCAATCTGAAAAGCTAACAGAGCCCAACCCTCCTGAGCTCTGCTTGGTTTCCAGGTCATGCTAAACAGCCGTGGGCTGCGCTGCACCCCAGAAGTGGATGCTTTTTGGCTGTGAGAGCGGTCCCTGCATAAATAGTCCTGGAAACTCTCGGAGACCCTTCAGGGGTACAATCCGGCCCCGGCTGCTCTGACCGCGCAGTACCTGGCATGGGAGTGGAAGGGGAGTCGCTGTTGGCTGTGACAGGGCTATGACACTCAGTGAAGCAGACCTGCAGCCATCCAGGAGAGGGCAGTGGTGAGTGCTAACTGGCTGGTCATACAGGTCCTGAGAAGCCCTGGGGCAGCAGACGGCCCCAGGGGAAGGGAATGCTAATGGGCCATCGAGTCCATAATCTGGCTCCCCCCCCCCACCCTGTGACACCCTCTCCCCCCCAGCTGACCACAGACCTGTCCTTGGAGCCCAGGCCTGGTTCTGCTCCCCTGGGTGCTGGATCGACTGAAACCCACAGCCCCAGCCACTCTAGAGCCAGTTATTACAGCCACAGGTGCCATTCCCATTTCCCCCAGTTTCTGAGATATCATGGGGCAGGGAGTTCCCCTCGTTCATAATCTCTCTCGCACACATGGTCAAACCCGATTCCTTCTGACTTCAGTAGCAAACACTGTAATGAAGCCAGAGCCTTGTGAGCCACACAGCAGCCGCAGGGAAAGAAGTCAGTGCCCTGCCCCACCACACAAACTAAAGGAGAATCTCCCGCAGCTATTCACACTAGTGGGTCTATGGGCCACAGCTAAGCCATGCTGTGTGCACCAAGAAGAGGACAGTGGTACACGACACACACACACACACACACACACGTGCACACACACCAGCCTGTCCTTTAGATTCTCTGTTTCTGCCAGAGAAACATCCCACCCAAGCCCCAACCCAGTGTTTCACCTTCAGAACAAACTCCCGACTCTCAGTGACCTGCCAGGAGCAGAAACCTGCTGCATGAGCAACAGAAAGAACCGCTACAGCCACATAGCCACAACCCCCAGGGGAAGAGGAGCCGCCAGTGGCCCCCCCTCCCGGCCCACTCACCCCAAAACCGAGAGAAAAGTGCAAATACCCGTGAGCCCACCGCGGGGGCCGCTTCTCGTGCAGCAGAGAGAATTTACTAGCATCCGCGCTGGCCCCATGTGCGTGCACTTGTGCGCGGACGGGGTTGTGGGGGTGGCTTGGGGTGGACTCTGTGTGTGTGTGTGTGTCCGTGTGACGCTGTGGGTGTCCTTTTCAGAAGCAGCTACGTGTTGTCGAAGCCAGAGTCGCAGTAAGAGTCAAAGGGATGTGGGCTGGAAGATCGGAATCAGCCGCTGGTGAAAATGGTCCCCTGTATATGGGAGGGGGGGGTGCAGGGTGTGTATGCGTGTGCGCTGCGTGTGCATGGGTAGGATGTGTGTGTGTACTTGTGCACCAGGAGAAGGAGGTGCCGGGAGGGGAATGTTTTCCCCTCGACTCCTTCCCTCGCCGCCCGCAAGTCGCTAATTCGCACCCAGAGACACAACGCCGCGGGTGGGAGAAGGCGCCCACCAAGCTGAGCCCCCTGCCCCCCCTTCTCTCTCCTGCCCCCTCAGACACAAAGCTCAGCCCCGACAAAGCCCCAGGTGGGCAGTTGGGGCGAGTCTCCGCAGGACCCTGCGCGCAGTGACCGCCCCACAGGCACCGGAGCCCAGATCACCGAATCTAGCGGGTTGGAGCCTGTTGGATCAGACGTCCAGGGGCAGCAGCTTCCCTGGACACCAGGATCTTCAAACCCCCCAGCTCCCTCATGGGCCCCACGCCACAGGGGGCAGGCACCCACCCCTAGACTCCTGGGGCCCCAGAACCATGTGCCCCCAGCCTGATGGCACAGAGACGGGCCTGAGCAGCACGGTCCCGAGCAGGACCTGGGTCATACCCTGCTCACAGCTCAGGGGGCCGGATGGGGTGGAGATCTGGGTGGAGGGGAGGACGTGGACCCCAGCTGGGGGGCTGAGCAGGGTCGGAGGTCTGAGGGTTGGCGTGGGATTGCCCCTGCCTTGTTCCAGCGCCTGGGGCCCAGATCCTGGCGCACTGGAGGGGGTGGAGGCCGGGGGCTGCTCCCGAACCAGGCCAGCGAGCAGCCCCATGCAGGCCGGATGGGGCCCATCCCCCCATGGTGACCCATCTGCCCTCAGTCCATCTCCCGCCCCCAGCGGGGATCTCGGGTTCCCAGCACCTGCCGGAGCAGCACAGCCACAGGGACCTGAACAAAGTCTCCTTTGAGTGGCCATCGCTGCTGGTTCCTACCTGCCTGGGATCCCCGGCCGGGGGGCACGCGGGGGGCTCGCTCTCCTTCCCCCTCTGCCTCGTGGTGCCTCCTTCCTGCAGGACCCCGAGGGGCTGAGCAAGCCGAGCGTGGTCCGTGCTGTTTGCCGGGGGCGTCCTCAGGACACCTCCATCCTGGGCAGCCCGGGGGTCCCTGAGCTGTGGGGCGTGCGGAGGGCAGGGCTGTGGGTCGTGCTCTCCTCTGCAAGGCTCTGTGTCGCTCCCCAGGATTGCCTGTTATTACATAAGCGGGGCCAGCCCTGCCCTGCCGTCTAACGGCCTCCGGCCCCCCCCGCGAGGTGTGGAAGGGAAGCCACAGAGAGCCCTGTCCTCAGGGACGCCCCCCCCGCCCGCCTCCGGGGGCTGCGCTGCAGGGAAACAGGAGCCCTCGCTCCACGGCACACGGGGAAAACAACGGCACACACCACAACACGACACAACGACCCGCGCACGCAGTGCCACGCGCACACAGCCACACACGCACACTTGTGCACACACACACACGGCCACACGTGCGCACGCAGTGCCCCCCCCCACCGAGTCACATGCACCCACAGAGCCACACGCACATGCATGCACATACGGCCACACGTGCATGCACACACAGAGGCACACACGGGCGTGCACACAGAGCCCGCCTCCCCCATGCATACAGCCCCATGCGCACACCCAGAGTCACACGCACCTATACAGCCACACATGCACACACAGAGACACACACACACATACAGCTACACACGTGCCCACACACACACACCCAGTCACACGCACGCACACGTATACAGCCACACATGCACACACAGTCTCACACACGCAAACACACACACAGCGCCACACACAAAGTCAACTTTAAAAGGACATTTTGAGCCCTGAGAAAGACAAACACAAAGCCACAGACTGACCCGCAACTGAGCTGAAATGTTAGGGCTCGTCCAAAGGGGTGCGACCTTTCTTTCTTTCTTTCTTTCTTTCTTTCTTTCTTAACTCCCCTCCCCAGCACGGGGCCCCCAGAACTTTTGTGACTTTTTGCCACCTTCCTGTAAGTTTCAGAAATACCGAGGAGGGAGTTTAATGCCAATTCCTGTTCAGTCAATAAAACAGGTTGCGCATGTCCCTCAGGATCGGGTGTGAAAGCCTGTGGCAGGCGGCAGGGTGCCTGCAGCCAAGGGAGCAGGGTGACTATGAGGGGGCAGGAGGACACGATAAGGGGTTAGCACCAGCACCGTCAACGGTGCCTGATGTGAGAATCTCGCACATTTGTTAACCCCCCACCAGCCATTAGCCAATTGTACTGATGGGGAAACTGAGGCACAGAGGGGGGCTGGGACTGGCCAAAGGTCAGACAGGGAATCTGTGGCAGAAATGGGAGTGGAACCCAGCTCCCTCTGCTCTAACCCACTCCACTATGCAAGTCACTCGGGTCCTCGTGGGACTGGAGCAAAATCAGCCACCCGCTCCCCCCAACAGCTGTCTCTCAGAGTCTCAGTGGGGCAGCTGAGGCCTGAGCAAGCCAATTCTGGGAGAAGAGCGGGGTCTGGTGGCGAGAGCGGGGTTACAGGAACTGGGACACTTGGGTTCTAGTCCCAGCTATAGGGGGTAATGGGGGGGTCGCCTTGATCCATATACAGGAGCTGTCGGGCTACAGCGCTTGGTCAGCCCTGCTTGGAGACACAGGGAGGCTGCAATTGCCTGGCGAAGGCCCTCGGGAGGGAAGCAAAACTGCCCGATTGCACAACGTGGCAGAGACGCATCCTCTCCGAGGCGGGGGCTTTCCACAGAGAACCAGCCCCATGGGAAGGGGGCCAGTTCCCTCGGGAGGGATGAGTGCCAAGCAAACCCCCTCACCCCTGGGATTTCCCTGCTATTGGCCCCGGAGCCGGTGCCGTTCCCAGCACACATGGATGTTGCCATGGGGGCTTGGAGCCGCTGGGCCACAGGCCTGGACACAGGAGGGGGGCTGAGCCCCTCCAAGCCCTTTGGAAATGGGGCAGTTGTCAAACTAGGCCCCACAAGACCTCACTGTGAGGAGACTACAGGGCGTAAGCCAATGGCAGCATGGCTGGTGGCTGCCGTGTAGGCCTGGGGCTTAGGATAGCTGGGTTCTATTCCCAGGTCAGCCAGCTGGGTGATGCCGTGCAAATCTTCCCTGCTTTTGCCTCAGTTTCCCCTCCCATCCTTTGTCTAGTCAGAGTGTGGGGGCCAGGCTGTGTCTCACTCTGGGTCTGTGCAGCGCCCGTTGCAGGGGGGCGTCTGTGTGAGACCGGCATATCAATAACAAAAAGCCTTTACCCCCTTGTAGTGTTGCTCATTGGATTTCCCGTGGCACCCCTGGGTGCGACCAGAGAGCAACGTCGAACCTTGCCAGGAGCTGGACACACCAAGTGAATCCTTGCCCAAAGAGTTCACAGACAGCCCTGCTTAGTGGCTTCTAGTGGGTTACACTGGAGGAGGACCCGGGAAGCCAGGACTCCTGGGTTCCGTTCCTAGCTCCGGGCAGGGAATAGAGGGCAGTGGTAGAGTGGGGGCAGCTGGAAGACAGGACTCCTGGGTTCTCTCCCTGGCTCTGGAAGGGGAATGGCTGCTGCCAGGCTGGGCTGGAATCACATTGGTCCTCTAGGAGCAAAGGGCCCCCTTGCTCGCTGTCTCCTCCCCCCTCCCAGAGCCAGGGACAGAACCCAAGAGTCCTGGCTCCCAGGCACCTCCAGCGAGTGGGTGCAGGTTCACGCTGAGAGCCCTGGGCCCAAGCCACGTGTCCTGCAGTTCTGGGGGGACCCCGTGGAAGCCTGGCGGGGAGCTCAGGGGGTGCGTCCCAGTGGCAAGTGGGCATGGTTGGGGGGGGGATAAGATCCCTGATCGGCCCCAGGGCAGTGGGGGCTCCAGGGGCTGAGGATGGGGGAGGGTTGCCTGAATCGCAGCCCTTTCATTCTCCTGCACTCGCCCTCCCCCAGGGGCAGGCCAGGCCAAGGCAGAGACAAAGGCCCCTTTATGGGCCAGGTAACCAGGCATCCCCATGCACCTGTCTTAAAGGCACAGGCAGCCGCTGCGGTGCCCAGGCCGCTCGCCGGCGCTCGGTGCATCCGTGAGCGACACGAGGACGCGCTCAGCACCCGTCTGTTCCCGGGGCTCACATGGAATAACCCCAGCCGCGGGTGTGCGTGGTGTGCATGGCTCGGCGGCGCTAGCTGAGCGCACACCTGCCCTGTGTAGACAACACGCAACACGCCCCCCCCACGTGGCTTAATAGGGGATCCCGCAGCCGCACACGCCTGTAAATCAGGAATAACTCTGTGAAGGTCAGCGATGTTACGGGGGGGTGAAACTGCTGGAGGAGGAGGCACAGGCCCCACGTCCATTGGCACATGCCAGCAGCACATAGGGGTAATGGAGCTGCTTGGAACTGCAACACGCAGAACGTGGGAATAACACAGCACACGCTGGCCACATGCCTCACGCGTGATCCCTGGTGGCGCGCACAGTCACTAGTTACCCAGCTGGGACCTGGACAGTGGGGGGCTGCTCTAGCTGGGACCCTCCTCCTCTGGCAATAACACAGCGCACAGAACACGTCAGCAGCATGCTTAGGCGTGAATGCTGGGTCAGCAGCTAGCTGCAATGGGCACCACGCAGAAAAGCCACGTATGTAACATGTTCACAGGGCACATCACATAGGAATCCCGTGTTAGCACGTCTGTAACATGTTCACAGTAATACCATGGCAGCACGTCTGTAAGGTATTTAGGCAGAGCGCAGCACACAGGAATGTCATGGCAGCACACGCGTGTAACACTCAGCACACAGGAATGTCATGGCAGCACACGCCTGTAACACGCAGCAC